>JAKSZU010000009.1:26626681-27101681 GCA_026018925.1 Tupaia tana
AGCGAGAAATCACCCCCTAGGGGGGATGGCCATGCCACAATCCCTTCTCCTCCATTCTCCTCTTGGGATCTTGGGCACGCACGCACACGCGCCCGGCGTGAGTTTTAAGCCACCGGGTCCGGGATGCGAACCGCGGTCGACTACGTGGGAGTCCAGCGACATAGCCATTATGCTAACTGCTGGTTCCCTTCTTCTATTATTTTTGAAAACACGAGAAACCATGGATATTTATTTGCCACATGGATTATTGATACGATAATACAATGATATTTTTGTCCATGTTATTAGTTAGCAGCATAGGTCAAAATAAAATACCCATTTCATATGTTTAAAATAAAGTTCCAAAGTCTCTAGTCTTGAGGGACTAGGGAGAGTGAAAGTGAATGTTGGAAGAAAAGAAATTGAAGATACAGTGTTGTAGCATGGTTTTGATTAAAGCAAACATTCTCTGAATTTTATAGTTACCAAATCTTGCATATGGAAATTACAGTTGCTCTTAATCTGCTTTAGAAGACTGATGCAAATATTAAAAAGTAATGAACTAACAAGATTGTTTGTTAATGCCACATAAAAGTGCTAATTATACATCATTTCTTGCCTACAGCTAAACCCAAGAGACATCTTCTAAGAAATTGTTAAATAAGCTTCTTCACTAGAAATGTGAATACAGCTGAGTTGCATGATGAATTTCCATTTAAGGACCCTGGTGTTATTTTGCCCTTAAAAAATAAAGAGAAAATAAATATAGGGAAAAAAAAAAACCATAGCATATTAAATGTATTCAAAGGGAAACACTATTTTGAGGAAAGTGTCTCATTAATACATTTACACCTGATATTCAACATATGCTTTAAAGGGTCGATTTTATATTGAACTAGATTTAGTCTATATTTGTGGGCTTATTATATTGGATGTTTGTTGTGAATTTCAGTGTTATTACTTTTAATATTTTAACAGTATAAGTCATAGCAGTAATTTTCCAAAATGTATTTGTAATGCTACCCTGGTGCTTGGGTTTCATGGTTCTAGCTATATTTCTATATTATTCCATTAAAAATGTTCATTATACAAGTGCAGGAGAGATGCTTCATGGGATTTTTCCTTTGTAGAAATACTATTAAAGTAACTGCCTCTTGTCAATTCTATTTTTAATTTACTTTTTCATATGAATCCATTTTCCATGTCTAATGGTAGCTTTTTAGCTTTTAATAGTTGAGAGCCTGCTGGTCTTTGATCATTCGCTGGGCATATTGAATGGCAATTATTTAAATTCTATCAACATTGAAAATGTGGTTTCTTTACACTAGGATCATGCTTTTTAACAGTTTCCCAGTCTTATCTGATATGAAGGTGTTTGGACACATAGATTATTAACCTGTGTCACAACTGGTATCTACTGCTTCTATGGACAACTTTTAAAAAGGCACTCTGCACAGACAAATTAGAAAAAGTTACCTTTCCTCAAGAATACTGCTTAGCCAGCAGAGTACAGCTGCATTTCAATCCCCAGTGGCATCCCTTTAGCTTCACACTCTGGGATAGAGTACAAATTCCACAACTACATGCTTTGTGGACATGCCGTTAAGAATCATCTTAAAGTGTAGGTATCACAAAGGGTTACAGAAAATTTATGTTCAGTGCTCTGCATTTCGGGTTAGCTTATTATGAGGTTTTAAAATGCTTAAGTCCCCATGCAAGTCTCAAGGTCCTTATTTTTAAATTGCTTATATTCAACATGAACTAATGTAGAGGAAGAAGATAGTGAGCCAGATATTGTGAGAATCCTAGCACTTCTGTTCCTGTCTCCATCAGAAACATGATTCACCTACATTCCTGTGACATGTTTTTGGCTACAGTTAACATGTCCTGATCCAGGCTGCAAGAATTAAAATTAGGATCATTGTAGTTCAATGGAAAAATAAGAACTCTGAAGCTAAAAAGTGTGATATGTGAAGGGTCTTAAATTTTATTTATCTATTTCTTCCACAATAGAGAGAGACGAGAGAGACAGACAGAGAGAGAGAACAAAGACCCCCAACAGGGTTGTCACACAGTGATCCATCTCCATGCTTAGGAAGGTTGCAGTAACTTTCCCATGTGGGTCTAGCTGCATTACAGCTGCATCGCTGCCTAGTTCCTAAAACAAAACTGAGCCTCTGGGTTTGACCCTTTGCTTGCTTAAATCACTGATATAGGCCAGGCTCCATCTTTTGCCCAGCCTCCTGATGCTGTGGCCAGCTCTAATCCAATGATGCTTGATGTCTTATGTAAACAAATACATATCCAAATCCTGGGTCCCAGCTAGCGTCACTGATGGAGGGCGTCATTTCACCCAGGATCAGGAAACAAAATGCTACAGTGGCGTGGTGCTCCCAAGTTTGTCTTCCTTGATATAAACGTTTATAGTTACTTCCATCACACTCAAAGTTTTCTTTATTTCTCTTTTTATATGATCATTTATTTATAATTATGGGTACAATATATCTATGTATCTATAGCATTCTGTTTTCTACTATGTCATATAATTGAAATGAAAAGTTGATAGGTACCTTAGAAATTACATGAAATTGGACTAAAAAGTGGCCTGGTCTACCAAACCAAAGCACACACACACACACACACACACACACACACACAAAAGTGACCTGGTGTTTGGGGAAGCCAGATTCCATATGGCCAAGAATACAATTTGAGCCCCTGACTAGCAGCTTGAAAACCACTCCAGTCATTTGTGCTTATGTGTGCAAAATTCTGAAAAGAAGGAGAAATAGAAGAGAAAGGATTGTGTCATGGTCATGGTCCACTGGAGGTTGCATGCGTGTTCTCTCTCTCTCTCTCTCTCTCCATCTCTCTCTCTCTCTCTGTCTCTCTCTGGGGAGTACACATGCCCACTGGCCAAAACAAAAAGCAATCATATACAATCTCTTTTTTCACCACAGTTTTTAATTTTAACTAGAAAAGTAAAAATATTTATTATAAAAAAATAAAAATATAGATATTAGGGCTGGCTGGTGGCCTGGTGGTTAAAGTGCCAGACTCTCACATGGCCAAATGTGGTTTGAGTCCCAGATTTGGAAGCTAGTTTTCTCTCTCTCTGTGTCTTTCTCTGGTCAAATTGAAAAGTAATAAGAATAAATAAAATTAAATTAATAATTCTTAAAAATATATTAAGAATTATCAAAAAGAAGAAAATTAGATCATATCAACTTAATATTTAGAAATGCTTTTATTTCTTCACTTAATGCATATAAAGAGTGTTTATTTTTACAGTTGGAGGCGTCTGTTACTGTTCTGATAGTGGCATGACATCCTATCATTTGAATGTACCATAATTTTAATTAGACAATTGTCTGTTTTGGAACATTTAGTTTTACCTCTAATTGTTTTTGCTGTTATAATATGCATATTGTAAGCTAAGATTAACATATTGTAGCTAAACCTTTATCTCTATCCATGATTATTTCCTCAGGCTAAATTCCAACAACTAGGACTCTTGGATCAAAAAAGACTGCAATTTTAAAGCATTTATTTAAAATTCCAGTTTACTCTCACTAGTTGTTCTTCTATTTATACTCCCACAGACAGCATGTAAGAGTGTCCATTTGCCCAAATTCTCTCTGGTAATAAAGAAAATTAGAAGAAACTTTGCCTCTTTGATAGATATGACATTATATTTCTTATTTTAATTTGTATTTATAAACTAATCATATTATATATTTATTGGACATTTTATTTCTTCTTTTACAAGTTATATTTTTATATATAATTTATTAATTTTTCATAAGGATATTCAACTTTTCCTCTTTACTCATATAATTCACTATAAATTAAGAATATTTGAACCTTTATATAGATACATGGACTTTTTTTCTGAGTTTGTCATTTACTTTACAGTTTTGTTTATGACAGCTTTAACATAGATTATTTTAATATTTTATATGACCTGATATAGTTTCTAAATTTATTGTCATGAAAAATCAAGATTACATAAATATTCATATATTTCCTTATGTTATCTTCTACTATTTACTCAGATTTTCATTTTATTATTTACATTTATATCTTTAATACATTTGAAATGCACTTTGAAATAATATGACCTGCCAGAGTCATATTTTTTCTTCTTCACATCTCTCAATTTCTTGTTTTAGTTTCTCCATCTGTTATAGATCTGACCAGCAGAGGAGGTGGGAGTTCTCAATAAAAACTCATTAACAGGGGCCCAGCAGGTGGCATGTGGTTAGAATACTGGACTCCCACATGGCTCACTATGGTTTGAGTCCCAGACCCGGTATCTCGTTTTCTCTCTCTCTTTCTCTGTGTCTCTCTCTGAGTCCATAAGCTCTCTGGCAAATTTTTAAAATAATAATAAATCTATTAAAGTAAATTAATAATTCTTTTAAAAAGATTTCTAAAAAAACTGCATGAGCACATGACAAACCACTGTATGATAAATGGTATATCTTCTATCACTAAATAAAACTATTTTTCTCTTAGTAATCAATCACTTCTACAGATGTTGACATGTTTTTTCCTATAGCACTCAATGTAGTTATTCTTGAAGTATATGTTCAATAAATGCAAATTTAATAACTTTAATTTTCAAATCCATGGAGTCATTGTTTTATATTCTGTTGTTTGTTTATTTTGGCTAGGTGACTTAAGACCCAAAATTGAACGAACTTCTGCCAGTTTTCCAGTCCTTTCTAGATTCTACTGTTTGTTATGTTAAAAGTATAACATCAACATTGAGTGATATATGAACACTGGAATTGCCCCTTTATACAATGTCACTTCATGTAGAGTAAGTAAGGGAAAAATGTGCCTTTACACTTTTAAGATAATATATTCATGGGTTGACTCCATTTATGGGTGAAGTAAGCAGGGTTAACTAATTATAAACTTGGACAATTTGGGATGCACACAGACTATGGTTGGTTTGTGAAAATGGCTAATATCAAAGCAACAACAGCTCATATAAAATCTGAAGAGTTTTTTTTAACTGTTATTCTGTAAATATAGAATTACTCATGTTTTAATGATGATCTTTATAGACTGTTTTATAGACATAGCTTTAAACTTTGAAACACTATTTTTGACTATTTTCCTTCACAAGTGACTGACAGCTAATAAAAGGTTTTTTAAAACTGTCCTATTTATGAATAATTAACCTTTTATTTAGGGGATTAAATGCTATCTTTAACATATTTATTGCACATTGCAAATTAGCTTGAGTATCAATGAGGATTGAACAATGAAGATTCTATGCCTAAAGGAGAAATGATATTCCCCCCAGGGAAATTAATAGAGTACTTGGTTTCTAGATGAAGTGTGCTTCAATAAAGCCTGCAACTCTACCTCAGAAAATTATGATTTAGTGGGAGGGGTTTAAAGCAAAATTAGAAAATAATCAGTGAACCTCATTAGGAAAAAAGGAGACTACATTTTAAATTTTAAAAAATTCAGGGTCTTGAATATTTGAGAACTTGAAGAGGACATGTTCTTATTTGAGTCTAATTCATTGCATACCTACCTCAATAATGAGGAACCTTGATGATGATGTGTTTGCTTGTCAAGGCCAGTTTGGGGGATTAATGAAACCTAAACCACAAAGTGCTTCCAGTTTCACACAGGGAATATGAGATTGGCTGCTATCTAAGGAGAGATGATATTTATAGGAAGGAATGAAGCAGTGAAGATAGATTCATTTTTAGGAAGGGTGGATAGTGTTTCTCTAACCACCTCATCCCAACCCCCTCAAATGTGTGACTCCTACACATAGCCATTTCTGTCATGAAACAATCCATAAAACTTTCTTTTCAAACCATTCTAATTTATCATCTCTAGATTATATTCTCCCATATTCAATTTTATTTTTCTTACAGTACTTCCAATTTGCAGCTGCTTCTTGTTCTAAAGTATTTCATCTCTTCTCAACTGACAGTGTCCCTGCCCCTCTCTATTTTTAATCTTCTGTCTTTCTCCATCTGTCTTTCTCTTTCTCACTCGCACAAACACCATTCATCAACCCCCATACTCCCTGTTTTGCTTTGCCTCTGAGACACAGAGGATGAAGTCAGTTATAAATGTATATTTCCCAATGAATTATATGATCCAACACCATTAGATGAATAAAGTCCTTTATGGTGAGATTGATGGATTTGTAAGCTTTATATTATCTTACTCTACTTGACAAAATTGGTTCTCAAGTTGAGAAAAATACAGGCAGTTTACCTCCATAAAATAATTTTGGATACTGGTTCTTTCTCAAAAAGCAATAGTGAAGTCACTTCCAGGAAAATAAGTTCCACATAGAGTTTCTTTGAGAAATAAAAATACTGAAAAAAAAAATTCTGAGCGACAATAAAGTTTAATGAGAAAACATATATGTAATCATTGTTTAGCAAGAATAGCACCTTCTCAATCATTCAAGAAAAAGATTGCATGATGAAGTACAATTTCTAAGAATTCTAAAATCCAGACTTGATTTGTAAATGATACACATTGCCATTATTATAAGAAAAAAAAAGGAATATCAGCACAGATAAATATATGGGTTCTTTTATTTAATTTAGTCTTAATACTTTCTCTTTCCGTGGGAATGCTGCTCAATTGAGCTCCTTATGAAGACATGCAAGATTCTGTGATAGCTGTAGAATTAGCCTATTACATGACATAATACTTTTCAACCTGTCCAATATGTTTTGTCTCTGACCTTAGCCCATAGATCTTGAAATAAGATCGTTTTATGTAGCCCTATGTTTAGGGGCTTTAAAACTTAGCATGTCTCAGTATTAGTTAATGGTACAAAGCCATTGTAATAGTATAAAGTGATAGTTATCGCATGATATATTTCTCCCTCATTATCTATGTGATACCTATTTATTTAGTGACAGTCACACTATAAACCTCTTGTTCTATAGTGGATAAAGATAGCACTGTGATCTCAAACTTTAAACCAGTGAAAATAAATTATTTGGTCTTGTTTAGTGTTTTGGTTGTAATAACTCTCAGAAGAATTAGGTATAATTTAATGTCATTCTGCTTTAATGAAAGACTGTAAAGTTTAAAAATATCATAACTTTGAACTTTAAACTTTTCAATATCCTACCCTTTGATTGGTTGCATATATACCTTTTCCACTCAGGCTACGAAGTTGTAAGCAGTGAAAAATAGAAATGGCTAATGAATCAAACTTTGGGACATAGAAAAGGTCACAGTTGTACAGTTTATTATTATCTTCTAGCAAATATATAGGACATTAAAATTATGATGTTACAGTCTTGTGACAAAGAATATAATGAGAACTATAAATAATAAACAGTATGACATGAAACTTTATGTGATGATTATAACTTAAGATAGAAAATGTTTAACCTGTTCCCATTATTATTAGAAGAAGAGGCTACTTTGTTCATGTTCCTCTTTTCCTTTTGCATTTAGGAGCTTTTAAGCCACAGAGGATAAAGAGAAAACATGTATGTTTGAGAGTGTTGAATGCATTTCTTTATGAACACTTCCAAAAATGAATAAGATGTTAAGGTATAAGATTAATGTTGGTTCATATTCCACCAGAATATTAAAATAGCAATTTTAAAGCAAATTGTCCATTTAATAATAAATGTTTTGCTGTCATTGTGGACACTGGCACATTTATTCATACAGAAGCCATGAATAAACAAAAGTGTTTGAATTCCACTTGCATTTAACAGCAGGATCCTATGCTTACTCTATCCTTACATTAACTGAAACCTGTTACCTAGGCACAGGGCTCTGAATAAACTAAAGAAAACATATTTATCCTAAACCACAGAAGCATAAATAAAACTTCAATGCCTCAATTTGCTAATAGTGGTTCTTTGTTCCTTTTCTATAGATGTTCTGTGTTTTAAAATGACAGAAAATAACAAACACACACAAGGTGTTAGAAAAGAGAATAGAGGATTGAAAAGGAGTAGAGTGTGCTGGTGATACTTTCCTGTTTTAGTGAATTTGTTATGGATTGCTGTAAAATATAAGTAAGGTCTTTCTGAGTGTTTCTCTGAGCTCCTCCTTGGAGAAGGAAAATAGATCCTGTCCTACTGTCACTTACCACACTTTCAGCAACTCTCTAGAGATGCAGCTCGGTCATTGACACCACAACTTGGTTTCTTGTCAAAATGTCTTTTAACATCTGGCTCAAAAGATATTTTTGATGACTATAAGCATGCCTGACTCTTCTGTTCATTAAGGCTGAAAATTCAGTAAGTGTTGGTACATTGGGACGAAGCTACCTCATAGTGAGCAGCTGTCAAATGATTTGCTGAATACTTCTGCTCAACCCACCACAGTGAATTGATGGACTTGTGCCAGCTTCAGGACACATACAGAATAAGGGGAATTCTATCATGAACTATCAGATGCTCCTGCTAAGCCTTGCCTTACAACCTGCACATTTAGAACTATCTATATGAAATGATGGAGAAAAAGAAACTTTAAGAATCTATATGTCCCTCTTACCCAAGTAGTGAAGATTCTACAATTGGTGCTAAAAGCATATTCATGCCTTTTTTCTTATAAAGTAGGAGCCTCTGGGGTCCACAGGGCTTGTCAACATCTAGATGACTGGTTAAACAGCCTACTCCATCAGCACTGGATATGAAAAATGCTAATTTGAAGAACTGTCCTCAAAGACACTTTTTTTTTTTTTAACAAATTTGCTAAATGCTCACCAGAATGAAACACATAGAGAGAGAGAAGGAAAACAAGAAATGATATAAAACTCATGGAGAATGGTCATATTCCAATTTTTTTTTTTTTTGGAGAGATTTTCGCTATAGGGCGCCAGACAGAGAGAGACATAGAGACAGAAAGCGAGAAATCACCCCCCAGGGGGGATGGTCACGCCGCAGCCCCTTCTCCTCCGTTCTCCTCTCGGGATCTTGGGCACGCACGCACACGCGCCCAGCGTGAGTTTTAAGCCACCGGGTCCGGGACGCGAACCGCGGTCGACTATGTGGGTGTCCAGTGACATAGCCATTACGCTAACTGCTGGTTCCCATATTCCAATTTCTTCTCCTCCATTTCTCCTCTTGACATCCTGAGCATTCAGGCACATGCACCTGGCATGTTTTTCAACCCACTGAGTCTGGGACTCCAACTGCCCAATTAGCCAAGTAGAATCCAGCTGCCTTAACTACTGTGCCTTTGACTGACATGACATTTTCAATTAAGTGGTTGTTTCTGTACACTTACACTGTGTTTTAGGGCACTTTATAGCACATTAAGGTATACAACTGTCAAAATGTCCATCCTTACAGTATACCTGTGTCATCCCTTAAATTGTGAAAGCTTCCACTATAGGCATTTTAATAATCTCAGAATCATCATTATTATAGGATCTCATAACAAATTATGAAAAGTACCAATTCAGCAATGTCTGAAAAAGTAATTCCACAGGAGTGAAATACTTTCATTTGCATTGAACAGTTTTGTGCAGAGTAGACCTTAGTTCACAGAACCAGTGATGAGATCAGTCTTGTTCCACCTTGTCCCTGGACTCTTATTAGCCCAGTGCTATCAGTACAATGTGCTTAACAACAGTGAAAAGTTAAGAAGCAAACAGCAGTTCATCTTGAAGCAGTGATCTAAGAATGTCCCATCTTCCCCCTTCTTCTTTCCTGACTGTTCAGCCTGGTACTGCTTCTAACTGACTGAATGTTGTTATTCTTGCCTCAAATTCCATTTACTATATGTGCAATTTTGACTATTATATGAACTTTGGCCTGCCTTTATGAACCTGATCTTAATTCACCCATCCAAGTCTATACAATTCCTACAGCCTTAAGTAGGAATTCTTCACCTTAGACTTGGGCTAGCAAGAACCCAACAGCCCTTCTCTCCAGTCACATTGCCTGAAGAACTCCAAAGACTGGGGTACCAAACTATTCAGAAAATATCTGCATATGTCTGTTTTACATCCCTTATAGGAAGAGAACAAAATCTAATGTTTAGGCCTACTGGATGCCATTTTTTAAAAATAATACACAATATTTCAAATTTTAGAATTTTTATTGAATCTCCAAGTATGCAAGGCACATTACTGCTAAACAAAATATGAAATCATAGGGGATTTGACACGTAAAATTATAAATGAGTGGCTTTTGTCTTTTTCCCCAATCTTTTCTCTTCCCTCTTTTGCCTTTAGATGTGGTCTCTATTTGATGGTACAGGAGCTGGCATTCCCTTAGAAAGGGAATGGGTAAAATAAGGCAGTGGGGGACCAAATATCAGAGGAGGAGCAAAAGCAATAGGCATAGCAAGAAATGGATTGAAACTTGGAGCTTGAGGAGGTAAAAAGCAATGAGTAGTAGAGCAAGAAGATACGCCTGAACTACCTGAAGTCATCGGGATAGGCCTTGGCCAATTATCCATGGGGTGCCAAGGGCTTCCCAGTGGAAAAGAAACATGAGCCAGCCTTGCCTGACAGGCCATTCCAGTATTTCCTGGAGCCACCTCCATCATTACTCCTGATCTAAGGGTGGGAATATGTGGAGGGCCTCTTACTTGTGGGCCTCGGGGTGAAAAGACTCCTTTACCTTGTGGCAAAGGAACATATAACCTGGCATTATTGCCACCTTTCTCATTAATGACACTTGTGCCCCCTACCATCAGTGCAGGGAAACCACCAGAAACTTCCTGGGAGACATTAATAGAATCCTGTCCCTTCTGCTTTTGGCCTGGCAGCACCTTGGAGCTATTTACTTTTGCTGTTGCTAGGGACTCTTCCGCAACAGCAGGTGGTGGCCCATAGGGCTGTCTGAGAGGTCTTGAACTAAGGACAGGAATGCAGGATCTTGTTTTCTCAGAGGGGCGCTCCAGTTGCTCTATTTTCAGATGGGTCCGAACACTGAATGGAGGTCTCAGTGGGATGCGAGGTTTGCCCCAGGCCTCTGCATCATCCTTCGGCCTCCAACTTGGAAACTGCAGGGCCATGTTGTGACGCAGGTCTTGGCTCCCATTTTTGTCCACAGCTACCTCTGTGGGTGAAGGAGTGTGCCCTCCAAGGCTTGTAAAAACAAAAATGAAAAAGTTAATAAAATGGAAATGCAGTGACCAGAAAGTATCTAAAATATGCAATTGACTGAACTCATTGGAATATACCATGGAAAAAGGAGTGCCTTTTATTCTCCTACATGAAGTCAACACAAATACTTTCTCAACCCTCTGGCCTCTTTCCCAGTGATTCCTTTAGCATCAGGCTATGGGACTGCCCATCATGGCTGCCTTGTGATGTAGTCCATTCCCCATTATCCCACTCCCTGAGGCAGTAAGAAAGCCTTGAAGAATCAGGTAGCTTTTTAGTAAGCATATGATGAAAAATATCAGCTCTTTTATGTCCCTGTAGTATCTATGATCCACTAAGGCCAGCATTCAGATTCTGTTAGGAGTGTTTTGAAAATGTCTCCTAAGAGAAAACATGTTTCTTTTTTCTCCACAGAAGCCAAGTAAAAGTTAGCTATGTTAGTGAATACTACAGTTTTTCCTTATAAAACATAATTCTACTTTAACATTGAATTTTTTAAAAAAAATATCCTTTATTTAATTTTTATCATATCATAGAGAAAGAATTTCCTCATGTTTAAACCCCACTGTATAGACTAGGGATTAGTAACTTCGGTTCCAAATTACATTTAAAATAACCAATCTTAAATTTAGTATTCTTTGTACCTAAATTTATATCCTTTATGGTTTTTCTTCTATGAGCCCCTCCCACTCATTCTAACTCACTCATCCCTGCCCCAATTACACAGTAAAGAAATTCAAAATAACTTTTGACTTTGAAATTAAACAGCTGTAGTCAGTTTTATACTTACACATTTTCAATACAAGCCATGGAGAAATTTGATCAGGACAGCCTTCGTGAGATGGTAGAGAGAACCAGCTGAACGCCCACACCAGCCAACTCAGTCTGGAGAAATGACTGGTGCTTCTGTCTTAGAGAGGCTTGGCAAGTTGAATGAGGCCAGGGACCAACTGTCTCTTTCTAGATTCAGAGTTCTGTTGCTCCGGTTATCAGTTGCTAGGGAAGGGAGGGTGAAGAGGAGCAGGGAAGGGGGAGGGGATAAGTCCGTGACACGCCTTTGAAGTTAAATGTGGGACTGCTTTTGGCACAGAAGTAAATGATGGTAAAGGCCTTTGCTACATTAACTCTGAGACAGGCCAGTTGGAAAAATGAATCATTTCAAGGATTTAGAAGAGTCATGGTGGCATTATCCCTTGTAAGAGTTATTTCTGAAGTTATATACAGTAGTTGTCAAGTTCCCTCTTTAAATTTAGAAATGTAAACTTTTAGCAGAGTACCATGACTAATCTTGTAATTAGAATCTTTAGTTTGTGAGATGCATTCTATTAACTAGTGGAGAAAGAGGTTTGAAGGGTTAAATTATTTTTCAAACTCTGAAGATAAAACACAAATAATACTGAAAGATCCCTCAAAGAATCATCTTTGCTTTTATTTTTTAACCCCTAAATTTTCATTTCTTTTCTCCATCCTTACTTTCAGTTTATGAACTATGTGTGTGTATGTATGTGTATTTCCTGTAACAGGGCTCTGGGAATTTTTCTCTAGGTGGGCAAAGGAAGATAAAAGGTATAACAGGTATCATAAATTTATTACTATTAGCTCAGATTTTGTCTTGTAACTTTTTTGCATAAGGTACTTTCTATTTTTCCAACCCAGATTTCGTCCACTTCTCCCACTTTAAACAAGTATATTTCCCTAGATTTTATTTTCTAGCATTCATCTACAGTTTAATAATGTCACACTAAGACAAAGCCTTAAACTTGGCCCACTCCCTTAAATTTATCTAAGTTTCAATCTGTGAAGACTAGACCTTGAAGACTGTCTTTTCTTTATTCTTTGTTTTTTTTTTAATAATTGTTTTATTTAACTTTATTTATCCATTTATTTTTTTATTTATTTTAATTTGACAGTGAGGGAGAGAGTGAGAGAGAGAAGAGAGAGAGCAAGAGAAAGTGATAAAGCAAGCCACCAGGTCTGGGACTTGAACCACGGTCAGCCATGTGGGAGTCCAGCGCCCCTAACCACCATGCCACCTGCAAACTCCCGTTATTCTTAATATCAATATACGGCAATAGTTCAACAGAAATGTATATTTTCATTCTTAAAGAAAGGTAACAGACTCCAACACAATATATTTCAAGGTAAAGTTATGAAGAGACAGAGACAGGACAAGGCATAAGTACATGGTACTAATGCAAAGGAATGGTCACTGCTGCGAAGCGACATGACTTATGATGGAAATGACCTTTTGGGTCTCTAAGTCCACATCTTCCTGCCGGGGTGCCTTGTCTCTGTCTATACACTATTGAGTGTTTTTATCTCATTGAAAGATAAAAACGGCATGTTTCCAACATGTTTCCCAGAGGAACTTGTTCACTTGCCTAGCATGTTTCACTATGAAGAAATCTCTTGATTCTCCAACTTCAATTTCTTTTCTTGCTTCAGTTTATTATGTTCGTTGCCCTTACTTTAAAAAATAAAAATAAAACCAAATCTTGTGATATAATTGTGGTGAATTTGTAAAGTTCTTTTAGCCCTTGCCATATCTGAGGGGAAAATGCAACTTGGGTTAATACCTGCTAAGAGCTAGTATGTCATAGTAACATAAATAGTTTATGTATGAGAGACTGCATTTTTATTTTTGTCAGGACAATGGCCATGAAACCTCCAGGAAATCTTGTTGTCCCTATCAAATAATAATAATGGGCTATTTTTATCTAAATATACCTAGTTACATATGATCCTAATCACATTACATAATGGTGACGTGTATTATGGGAGCCAAATGGCTGACAACAGTGTCGATGTCCATGATGTCTGAGAATTTTCCAAAGTTATAGTCAGTACTGTAAATTACTTCATTATTAGCTCAAATTTTGTCGTGTAAGTTGTTTGCTTTTGTATAAACAATATATCTTTTTTTTTTTTTTTCTTTTTTTGGAGAGGTTTTTGCTATAGGGCGCGTGCGCTCGCCAGACAGACAGAGAGAGACAGAGAGATAGAAAGCAGGAAATCACCCCCCAGGGGGGATGGCCACGCCGCAATCCCTTCTCCTCCATTCTCCTCTCGGGATCTTGGGCACGCACGCACACACGCCCGGCGTGAGTTTAAGCCGCCGGGTCCGGGACTCGAACCGCGGTCGACTACGTGGGAGTCCAGCGACATAGCCATTACGCTAACTGCTGGTCCCTAAACAATATATCTTTATGGAATGACTACAGCATGGATTCACTATTGTGGTAAGTATGCATTATACCAAAAATGTTAAGTATGTGATCTATAGAGACTTAAAGAAATATTTAAATTTTCTAAGGAGACAGAATAAAACCTATAAATAGTCTAAGAATCATTCTCAAAAAGAATAGAAACAGACCATTACCTTTATAGTATAAGTTAAGAACACAAAGAAACCTCAGAAAAAAGGAACTACAGTTGTGGACTAAAGTAGCTGTGACATATTTCATGTGGGGTTGGAGCTTCAGTTGTGTTTTTGAAGAATGGATATAATATACACTGGCAGAAGTGCAGAGGGCATTTTATGGCAGGAACAGATATGGAGGTAAGAATGACGGGAGCATTCTGAATTTGTATTTCAGATTTTTAATCCAAACGAAGAATCATGTTGGGTGGAAATAGAAATACAAAGAGACAATTTTACCCTCTGGAGTCAGAGAACAACCAGATAATCAGCAAGGTTAGACCATCAGGGAATAGTTGAAGGCACTCAAAAAAATTGGTTTTTATGGGGGAGAACCAGCAGTTAGCGTAATGGCTATGTCGCTGGACTCCCATGTAGTCGACCGTGGTTCGCATCCCGGACCCGGTGGCTTAAAACTCACGCCGGGCACGTGTGCGTGCATGCCCAAGATCCCGAGAGGAGAATGGAGGAGAAGGGACTGCGGCATGACCATCCCCCCTGGGAGGTGATTTCTCGCTTTCTGTCTCTATGTCTCTCTCTGTCTGTCTGGCGAGCGCACGCGTCCTATAGCGAAAAACCTCTCAAAAAAAATTTTTTTTTGACTTACTAATAGGATCCCAACAAGGAATAATAGTTAAGATGACTGGATCTCACATAGTTAACTATGTGGTTCAAATCCTGAACCAGCAGATTGAAAAAAAATGCTCAGTGTGTATATGTGCATGCCCAAAAATTCCTGAGAGAGAACAGAGGAGAAGGGATCATGATATGGCCATCCTACTGATGGGATGCTTTCTAACCTTTCTCACTTTCTCTCTCTTCTCTCTCTCTCTCTCTCTCTCTCTCTCTCTCTCTCTGTGTGTGTGTGTGACAGGTGCATGCACCCTATAAATTGCTATAGGATGTGTGTGCTCACCAGAGACAGACAGGTGGGGGAATGAGAAGGTATCCTGCAGTAGAGATGGCCACACTATAATCACACTGTAATCCCTTCTCCTCTATTCTCATCTCAGGATCTTGGGTACACAAGCACATGAGTCCAGCATGGTTTTCTTTTTTTTTAGAGGTTTTTGCTATGGGGCACGTGCGCTCTCCGACAGAGAGAGACAGAGAGACAGAAAGCGAGAAATCACCCCCCAGGGGGGATGGCCACACCGCAATCCCTTCTCCTCTGTTCTCCTCTCAGGATCTTGGGCACGCACGCACATGCGCCTGGCGTGAGTTTTAAGCCACTGGGTCCGGGACGCGAACCGCGGTCAACTACATGGAAGTCCAGCGACACAGCCATTATGCTAAATGCTAGTCCCTCCAGCATGGTTTTCAAGCTGCAGTGTCCAGGATGCAAACCATGGAGTCGGCATATGGGATCTGGCTGCCTTAAATGCCATACCACTGGCTGGCCTGGCACTCAAATTTTACTATAATCATCTCAAAACTTACCTTTTGACAAAAAAAAAACTGTCAGGCCATCTCAATTACAAGTAATAATGTACATTTGTCTTTCTTTTGTTTGACTGAATTACTGCTTTGGGGAGGAAAAAAGGATATAATGGAGGTTGAGGATTTGCCAAAAATAGATTAGTTGTTAAAGCATCCAAGCTATAAGGGTCTTTCATTACCCATGGCCTCTTAGTTTATGACACAGTTCTAAAATTACTCTTGTATCTCTCACAATATTTTGAGGAGTACATTGAAATGCTAAGTGAGGACCATACAAGAATATATTTATTTGCACAGCAATTATGAGGTCATTAAAAATGTGGTTGTTGTGAGAAAATCATGTTGTTGTTTTTTTTTCTTTCAAAGAAATTTTGCAGATTTGTAAGTGCAGGCAAAGTGTCATTTAAAATACATTCTCTCTCTTTTGCTTAGAAAAAGAATCCAGGAAATAGAGACCTAAAGATGCATTTCTCTCTTTCTATCAGGCTAATAATGAGGTGATGAAGAAATTGTCACATTGATCTCTAGAGAGACAGTTGTCAAAAAAATCCTGCCTATTGACTCACTTTCTAAAGGTAATATAGCTATGCCCCTGGAAAGATCTCTAAGATTAGGATGTACTGTAGAAAATAGTCCAGATATTTTTAGTAGTCCATGTTTATTTAATTTAGTGCATCAAACATGTGATTCATTAAAATATGATATTATTCCAGAACGGACAAGGTAATATTCTGTTACACGACTATAAGCAGTACTTCTGAACTGTGTCACCAGCTGTCCTGCAAACTCTGTGTGATAAGTGATGAGGATGAACAGATGAATAAGGCTATTTCACCACTAGTACTGGCAAAAGCGACTAACACTATATTGTCTCAGTACTGGATCTATTCGTATATAGTTTACTACATAACTTACTCTCACTTTTCTTTAGTTCTTTACTTCAGCTATCTATCTATCTAGCAATATATATATATATATATATATATATATATATGTGTGTGTGTGTGTGTGTGTGCATGTGTGTGTGTATTTTAATCAGGTAACTCACTGCAATTACCCCCAAATGGATAATTTCCTTGAACAATCAGAAGCTCTCAGTAGTTCCTTCAACATATACATATCACTCTAACTTATCTTGGTCCCCTGAGAGTCAGAACTGGAAATTAAATAGCAGCAAGTAAGTCAGATGAGAAAAAAAGGAAGAAGGAATGGAAAATGAGAGTTTTCACCATTTACTGTGTACCAGACCTTGGACAGATGTTATCTCATTTTACCTTATTTATTTATTGCTTTAGGGATAGGGAAAGAGAGAAGAGGAAAGGTGAGGAGAGGGCAGAAGTTCACCCCAACAGGGTCTTCACATAACTGTTCACACCCAGCAATGGCTAGGCAGGATCATGGGCACCTATACATGCACCCTGTGTGTACAGCGAGATCTCAGGACAGGAACTTATTGAGTCAGTCTGCCTTGGTGGGGGATGGTGTGGGCACAGACCACAGAGAAGAGAGGACGGGAGCTGGACGGCATAAGCCAATAATGGCACGAAAACCTTCTGTCTGATTAGAAAGTGTTTATTACTTATAAAAGTAAGGAGAGCTCTGTAGTTAATTCCCAAAGCACTGCCTCTCCCCAATACAAAAAGGCTTCTTCTATTATAGAATTATAGACCCCCTTCCCCACACTCTTACTGGTTTATCATTATGGAAATGAAGGTTCAGCTCTGATTAGTTAACAGTCACACTCCCATTGATAGATTTTCATGCAGATAAAGGATTGTAATGGCAGTTGTGATTGATTAACTCAAGCTGCATTCCCATTGGTCCATTTTTAAACCCTCTCTGCTGATGGAGTATGACTTAATTTATTCAATTTTTTCTGGATTTCTGTAAGCAAATTTACAAAACAGTAGTTAACACTGTCTTTCTCATTTAAGTTAGTTATAAAACATCAGAACTTCTTATATAGGGTTAGCATCCCCGAGCATTGTGTTACTGTTGCATTACCATTTGGTCCTATTGTTTCATTTAATATTCACGGCAAATCTTTAAGGTAGTTATTATTATACCCATGTAATAGATGAGGAAAAAGAGAGTTGAACAAAGTAAGTAGTAGTTTTCTATTGTTCCACAGCTAGTAAATAGCAGACAATATTTAGACACCACCAATCTGATGCCATGGCCCATATTCTTTCCATTTAAACACTTGATCACCTAATTATAGTTCATGGTTAACCACGTAAGTGGCTCACATCAAAACACGTGTACTGGATCTGAATTTAGTTTATTTAATCCATGGACTCATTGGCACTCATCCAGAAGTAGTTCAGCAATGAAAAAAAAAAAAATCATCCAAGCTGTAATGCTGACACCCAAGTGATCCTCCCTGCAGTGATGCAGCAAGTCATTGAAGCATTAGGCATTTGGTGGTATAGCTGGAAAATTATGACTGAAAAACCTGTCACAAAGCAGCTGGTGTTGGTGACAGGGGAAAGGAATTGGTTATAGAAAAACACCATGTGGCCATTACTGAGGAATTAATGGTAATGTGCTCACAATATTATAAACACCAATATTAAATTAATATTGAGCTGTTGAGCTGCAGATATAGTATGCCTTATAATCTTTCCATGGTAGTAGGGTGGGAACAAGATGGGACTCAGTCTATAATCATAAATAAGTTATCAAATTTTTAGGATTATAGCTATAGCAATGGGAAGAAAGTAGAGCTAATTGTGTGAGTGTGTGTGAGTGTGTGTGTGTGTGTGTGTGTGTTGGGTAAAATGGCAGGAAGGTTTAAATCATTCAAATGGAGTATTTATTGGACATGCTAAGAATGCCATTCTGAATTAGGGAAAAAAATATTGATTTAAAAATAAAAAAATAGTTGGAGCCAGTAGGTGGCATGGTGGTTAAGGTGATGAACTACTACATATTCAACCATGGCTCGAGTCCCAGATCCAGTGGCTTGAAACTCACTCAGGGTGTGTGTGTGCATGCCCAAAATCCCAAGAGGGAAATGGAGGAAAAGGGATTGCAGTATGACTGTCTCCCGGGGGGTGATTTCTCACTTTCCCTCTCACTGTGACTCTCTGTCTCTCAGGCAAGCACATATGCCCTATGGCAAAAAAAAGTTAAAAATAAAATAAACTGTAATAATAGTATGTTTTATGTTAATATGTGATATAGATATATTATAAATTAAGATATAAATGTGAACTAATAAGTAATATGAAGGAAGTTAATACAAAACAGTTACACTTTAAAGTAGCCCTTTAGAACATAGTTATATATATATATATATATATATATATATATATATATATACACATATATATGTAATTATATACTGTAAATCATTTACACATGTTAGGCTAATATAACTGTGGATGATATTTCTGGGACAAGAAGATTGGCACATTTTAGTACAATGTAGGTATATAACTATACACACACCCACCCACACACACACACACACACACAGATATATAAAGAGAGAGGAGAGTATACAATGTCAGAATTAATTGCTGGGCCCAGGAATTTAAGACATACTTAATTTTTTGAGTACTTGGTTTGAAAAATGAAAATATTGGGGGGGGAGCAACAGATGGTGTAATAATTATGTTGCTGGACTCCCACATAGTTGACTGCGGTTCAAGTCCCGGACCTGGCGACTTAAAACTCATGCCATGCACATGTTCGTGCGTGCCCAAAATCTTAAGAGAAGAATGGAAGAGAAGGGATTGCTGTGTGGCCATCCCCCCAGAGGGTGATTTCTCGCTTTCTCTCTCTCTGTCTCTCCAGCAAGCACACGTGCCCTAAAGCAAACATCTCTCTCTCTAGGAAAAATAAAAAAGAAGGAAAGAAGGAAAGAAGAGCAAAAACATTTATAAAAAATTGTTAAAAACAATCGTATATGCGATGTGATTAAGAAATCTGGCTCTGGACTGGGAAGAGCACAGATCTGGAATCAAATCTCAGTGTTACCATTTACCAACTGTGTGACCTTTACCAGGTTTCTTAACTTCTCTGAATCTCACTCTCATCTGTAAAGTGGGATTGTAAAGAAAATAATAAGTCCTATTATCCTTGTTGTATCCTTGGTGCTTAAAATATAATCCCTTTCCTTGTACATATTAG
Organism: Tupaia tana; assembly: GCA_026018925.1. Lineage (NCBI taxonomy): Eukaryota > Metazoa > Chordata > Mammalia > Scandentia > Tupaiidae > Tupaia > Tupaia tana. The sequence continues at coordinate 26,646,742 of JAKSZU010000009.1, forward strand.
ACTCAGTTTCATGATATGTAAAATAGGGACGATAGTACCTCTCCTATTTCAGGGCTGTGAAGAAAATTAAACGTGATAGTTATTTGAAATTGCTTTACAAGCTGTAAATCATTTTACACATGTTAGGCTAATATAACTGTGGATGATATTTCTAGGGCAAGAAGACTGTTTGGCACATTTTAAATAGCACAATGTAGGTGGCCACCTATTTCGCCTACATATAAGACCATTTTTCATGTCCTAAATAATTAAGGTGGGGAGGATTAACCACGCCATTTTCAAAAACCCCATGGTGTAAAATGCTTTAAACTTTTCAATTGGTACTACATAAATCTCACCCATTGTATTTAATGCAGTAGCTGTGTTAGAATAAAGAGTCTGCATTTTTGTATTTGACTACATATTTAATTGGGCTTCAGAATCTTGTGTTTCACAGCAGGAATCGCTGAAAGCTTCTGTGATGATTAGAGAGAAAATCCTGGAGGATAAAAAGGTTGCTTGGTTTCCTGATAGTGAAGATTTGATTGATTGATTCTCTGAATGATTTGCTTCTTTAGAGAAAAAGAAAGTTTCTCCCCATTCTGGGGTTGGCCTCTCCATACCCCTTTCAAGTGGTCAAATAAATAGTTTGTTGGAAGAAGAGTAACACATTTATAGACTGACTATAATTCAGTGTGAGGGAAATTTGTGGAGGAAACTCAAAATTAAAATAATAATAAAGCCCATCCGTGGGACCATTCTTATTTCTTCTCTGAATTATGTTGTATGTTCATGTTGTTGACCTAAGTGTTTGCTTAAAGGACCTGAATGATTACAAATGTTCTGGAATCATCTATTTACCTTTATTTTGTAATGATTTCAGATCTTCCATTTCTTGTTTTTAGAGTAACAAATTTATATGTATGTTTATTTAGGGGAAGAGTTCACCAGAAGCAAAGATCAGACAGTGGAGGAGAAGGAAATGGGACAGACCCTCTTAGATTACTAGAGGATAATGGAGGATTCTCACTCAGGTATCAGTCTCAACAGTCCTCCAAATAATACCTTAAAAAAAGAAATGAAACCCTCCAGAGGCACTGGGTCATTCTGCATGATCAAACTAGAGCAACTGGAGGTATGGGTTATTGCACTATTTCTGATTACCTGGGTCCTTAGTCATACTCATAGTTCTCAAATTTTACTAAGTTACAGATTCATCTGGACAACTTACTAAACTAGCATTTTCCTATGCTCCACCTCTGAAATTCTGATTCAGTAGATCTGTGTTTAGGCCCAATTACCTGCGGTTTAAATACATATTGACTCTAATATGGTGGTCTTCTGATTACAATAGACAAATACTGACCACATGAAGTAGTCTTATAGCCTAGCCTTTTGGGTATGGGCCTAGTGTTAGAGTGGGCATTCTTTTTCTCTAGGTCTAAACCACTGACTAGAGGGGCAATAGAATAAAATATACAACTTTTTTTACTATTCTCCATGTCTCTAGGTCTCTTTTGTCTTGTAAATCTCCCAATGTATAGTTAGTTTTTAACAGACATATTAAATTAGTTAATCCAGAATAGCAGTTCTAAAAGTGTGGTCTGGAGAAAACTGCCTTGCCAGCCTACATCTCTTAAGAGGGTTCATGAAATCAAAATACTTCATTATTATATGAAGATATTATTTTCCTTTTTTCTCTCTCGTTCTCTTCTGAGAACACAGTATAGTTTTCCAGAGGCTACATGATATGTGATGCCATTATTCTTATGACTACTGAAATAAGTGCTAGTATATTCCTGCATGTACCATGATTTAAGTATGTCACCTCAAAATTTGTATGTTGGAATTTGGGTGTATTGTGAAGTTATTAAGAGAATGGAACTTAATCTAATTATGATTGGGCTTGGATTCATCAGGTGGTGTGGTGGTTAATGTACTGGATTCCCACATGGCTGACTCTAGTGTGAGTCCCAGACCTAAAAACTTGAAAATCACATCAGGCACATGTGCTTCTGTATCCAAAATCCCAGGAGGAGAACGGAGGAGAAGGGGTTGCAATATGTCCATCTCCCTGGGGGGGTTAATTTCTCTTTCCTTCTCACTGTCTCTGTTTTCTCTCTCTAGCGAGTACATAGCACCCTATGGCAAAAATCTATTAATAAAAAAAGAAAGAAAAAAAGGATTAGGACCTTTGGAAGGTGATAAAGTCATCAGGTCGGGGCTCCCATGAGTGAATATTGGTGGGTTTATATGGAGAGGAAATGAGATCAAGACAGAAACACAGACACACAAGCTCCTTTCATGTGATGCCCTATGCTGCATTCACCAACAGGAAGACCCTCACCAGCTGCAGCCCATTGACCTTGGACTTCCAAAACTATAAGCTAAATCTTTACTCTTATAAACTACCCAGACTCAGGTATTTAGTTATTAAGCAACTAGGAACACACTAAAACAATGTTTTAAAATTTTCTCCATTTGTTATTATAATAGGATAAATATTATTGATAGATATAACCCAGCCAAATAAAAACTCCTTTTAGTCCTCAAAAACTATTAAGAATATAAGAAGGTCCTAGGCCAAAAGTATTTAGATCTTAGATACTATTTAATCAAACAGTTTCGAATTTGCACCAGCAAGAGTGCAAATTGAGATTATTCTCAAATCTCAAATAAAGTCTAATCTGGTTAAAATATTCAACTTCTTATTTCTTGTCCACTTTTTTTTTTTATAAATCCATAGAATAGAAAGGAGCGGTCCATGGCAAGTCACCAAGTACATATTGAATGTCTCTTGCATTATCAATATTATGCAAGTTACTACAAATGAGATGAAAAATATGATCAAACTTGAGGAGCTTACATTAACTTGGGGGAAATAAAATTAAATCACATCAAACAAGTGACTAATTGTGAAATGTTGACATTATTTTCCTTAGAACTTAATCAAATGCAGAGAGGTAAGGAATCTAATCACAGAAATTTCCTCTGAAGAGGCAGAACTGTAGCTCTACTTTGAAAGATGACCAAGATTTGAATAGGGAAAACATGCTCTCAAATTAAATGCATTCCAAAAAACTACTGAAAATAGAATATCTGCGTCGAAATGAATATCTTCATTTTCATTCCTATATCTTTCTATGCTGTTTGATTTATTTTTCTACCAAAAAACACATATAATATTACAAAAGAATAGTATTAGTTTAAGCCAAAAAAATAGTATCTTGTGACCTAAAATAATATCCAGATGATTCAGGCCTAAAGCTGGCTGAAAAACTTGCTTTAGGGACTTGGAAACTAAGTAGGAATTGTTTTTTTTTTTTCCAGTAGAATTAACTCAGATAATTTTCACAAGCTTTTGTTTTCACCTTTAGCCTTTGGCTAAAGCACTACTGAGAACTGTTACAAAAGCACAGCTTTGAAATCAACTTTTTTTTTTATTAACTCTGTGTAGCCACCTCATGTTTTTAAGGCCTAGAAGATTTTTGTTGTTATTGTTTGCTTTGATGGGTTCTATTTTACGTATTTTTAACTGGCCAGGTTACTCCTGATTGTCATATTTGTGGTGAGACTCAAGTGCTTTCTAAGGAGCCTTAGAAAACATTACATATGGACTGTCCAGTTACTGGATTGTTCCAGCCCAGCTAAGAATATTGGAAACTTTCCTGACTCCTTCAGAGAAGTCAATTTCTTTTGTGTATACATGCCTGACATTTTTTTCACCTTACTTTAAATCATCCACTTGACGAGCTTTTGTAGTATTATATTGAACTATATGGGCCTGATGGTAGGCTCCACATATTGAGCCTTCCTCCGTCTTAGCCCTATTTCCCTGAGAACTAGCTGTAGCCCACCGGGGGGGGGGGGGGGGGGGGGGGCTGGTGAACCTTTCATGATTATTCACTTACCTCATGGAATTGGCTCTTGGCTAGGGCCATTCCAGAGATATGTGTACCTCCCCCACATTAACATCACAAGATTAGGTGCAGTAAACCCTAACCATACTCTACTGATTTTTTCATCAATGAGCTAAACTTTTATTGTAACCTTTAAATATTATATGTACAAACCAGACCCTTGTTTTGGCAATGGGGAATCTACATTGATCTTTAATTGATTTATGAATGCTTTGCTTGTAATGTATATAACTTGAGCCTTTGCTCAATGATGACATGGAACATGCTGTTCCTAGCTGTCAGCTGGGCATACTATCCTATGTAAACTCCTGTCTTCCCCTTCTAAACCCACGGGCATATTCTATGGAGTTAATAAACAAAATGCATAGGCCCTCTCAGATTTGGTGCTTCCCAAGAACAGGGCCTAAGAAGGCCTCTTTACATACTTAAGCCAAACTCTAACCAACCCAGCTGTTTCTTTACCTCACTTCTGTTTTCTGTACATCATTGCCTTAAATGTTACTCAACCACGCAACAATTTGGAGTTCCTCAGAACAAGTTATGGGGACTTCTCAATTTGTGAATTGTTTTTTGTTCAATCAAATGCTGCTAAATTAAATGTGACCAAAGTTTTTTTTTTTTCTTTTACTAGAATTATATCAATAGTAAGTGTAAGCAGTAGTTCCTTTATTATGCTAACTTTATCAGACTGAATTTTTGCAATGGGTAAAAAATCATCTATATTTGGTGACTGTCAGTTTTGTTATGAAGGATCCTGGAAGAAGATTTTTTTCAAAAGTCTCTGGCTACTCAGTTGAAAGAGTACTGATTTTATGTGTTTGACTTTTCAGATGGTTATAACAATTGTTACTTCTTGCCCTCTCCAGGTTATATTTTCAAGACATTTTCCCCTTGATTTCACTGGTCTTGAGGAAATGGAAGGAGAAAGAAGTTTTTATTATGCAAATTCAAAATTCATCAAAGGAGGGTACATACTAGGTACATGCTAGGTAGATTTGATGAAAGCTCAGACTGCTTTTCGATGTTTACTGCTCGACATCAAATTAAATTTCAGCTTATATTTAGTAAGAGGATTACAACATTTAAACAAATAATAACTTTACACAGCAAAACCTAATTATATTTGTTTAGTCTTGTGCTTTGGATCACTTGCAGTGGTTTGAACTGCCAATTTAAAGTGCTCAGTATTCATTGTATCTCATACTCTATTATTTACTAACAGAAGCTACATTTTAGGTTCTACTACCTTCAAAACCCAACCTAAGAGGTGATATATCTGCTAACTCATTGTGTTCTATAGCTTTGGTGAATTCACAGGTGATGCTATTTAACTTTTTTGTCATAAAAAATACTACAGTAGAAAATCAACTTCAAGATTCTTGAGAATGTAATATAGCTTAATTATAGATTTAATTCACAGCAATTGCCTGGCAACATACTAGAATATGCCACCATAATAATAATAGTCAGGAAATTGCAATAAAGGGAAAATTGATGATAAAGGATCTTTAAAATTTGAAGGAACTAAGATAACTTATTAAGCAAATGTGCTGTTATATGCCACCCCTGTAAACTTGACATATACATTAGTACAGACAAAAATGTATTCCATATACCTATCAAATATCTAAGTATCATATTGCATAATTCATCATAGGTTGGTTTATTGGGAGTTGTCAAAAACATTTTATATACATATTTTGTCTAAATTTTATAGCCCAGAATTAATGATGTGAATGAAAGCATATAAATATCTAGCGTTTAGAAAGCTAAACATACTAAAAGGTATTGTTCCAAGATTATGATTGAACTAAACAATAAACATGCTAAGATTTGTTTCCTTTGGGTAATGTAAAATATTGTAAGGTATACCATTATTTGGACCATAGTCAAATTCTCAAGAGTTGCAAAATGTTCTAATAAAGACCTTCCATGTTAGCAAGTCAGGAAATAAAAATTATTGCTATTTGTGCTGAAAACTTATTTTAATCAAAGTATCTTAAATTGCCCACTCATACACAATCTATTGAAAATTACTTTAAAACCATGCCACCGATTTCTTAAATACCTCACATTACTTTAAGTACAAGAGAAGGAAATGAACTGCTGAGATCAAAGGCAATATTCACTATAATAACTTTTGCCTTTTTCTAACCCTTCTGTTTTGAATATGCACCCATCTTTTTCTCTTGGTATGACATCAAGTAGAGCTTAGAAGATAAGAAGAGATGTTAAGAAACACATTTTTTTTAAAGGAAATGTCAGATGCCTAATTCATCTAAAAATCTGGAAGAGACCAAAAAAATGTCTTGTCAAAGATTCAGGTCAAATACCACAAATGATTATTTTGTTGTTCATATGTTTTATGTTATTTTTTCTTGAACTTTAACTCTGAAAAAGTCACTGAATCAAGAAGGAAGAATTGACAACTGCTAGAAGTCAAAATTAATGTTTTTTGTTTTTGTACTTGTTCTATTTATTTATTTATTTATTTATTTACTTACTTACTTACTTATGGAGAGGTTTTTTGCTATAGGGCACATGGGCACATGCACTCACCAGAAGGACAGAGAGAGACAGAGAGACAGAAAGCGAGAAATCACCCACCAGGGGGGATGGCCATGCCGCAATCCCTTCTCCTCCATTCTCCTCTCAGGATCTTGGGTACCTACGCACAGGCGCCTGGCATGAGTTTAAGCCACTGGGTCCTGGACTTGAACCATGGTAGACTACATAGAGTCCACTCACATAGTCATTACGCCAACTGCTGGTCCCTGTTTTTGTATTATCATAAGATGTGTGCACTTGCTAGAGAGAGAGAGAGAGAGAGAGAGAGAGAGAGAGAGAGAGAGAGAGAGAGAGAGAGAGAGAGAGAGAGAGAGAGAGAGAGAGAGAGAGAGAGAAATCATCTCCTAGAGAGGATGGTCAAGCTACAATTTCTTCTCCTCCATTCTCCTCTCAGAATTTTGAACATGCATGCACATGGACCCAGGGTGATTTTCAAGCTTCAAGGCAAAGACTCAAATGTCCAGTTGGCCATGCAACCTCCATGCAACCTGCTAGCCCCCACCTACATTTTCATAATTTCTGATCTAGTGACACTTTGTTTGTGATGGAATTCCACTTAGTACTATGGTGTTTTGTTTTACTAATTATGAATTCTAAATGTGCCTTTAGATAAAATGTATCATTTATATAGTCATTTTTAATACTACTTAACCAACTTTTCTTTCTTTTAAACAGGAAAGTAGAGAACAAGAACACACACAAACAACTAAAATGTATGGAAAATATAGCTGTGATTAATATTCTAGTAAGAAAAGGATAAAAGTACAGATTTTTTTTACCTTATCTAGATAGGAAGCTACTGGAATTTTTACTTATCATGTCTTTGAAGCTACTTAGTGTTTAAAAGTAATGGCTTAGAAGCTACCTGCATGACCTTGGAAAAGTTATTTATCTTTGCTGAATTGTGGTTTATTTGTGAAATAATAACAATATTGCCTACTTTTTGGGTTATTATGAAAATTAAATAAAATAATGCAAATAAAATAATCAGCACCATTCCTCATAGTTTTTAAGTATGACATTTAAGCAGAAAGTTCCCACATTCTTAATAAACCTCTTGAAACAGTATTTATATTTATAATTAATGAAAAAGCTCTATTTTTTCTATTTTTTAGGTTCCCCTTTTTTAATGAAAAAAATTTGTATATTAATTATTAGATTTAATTACTATAACTATACATCTTAACAATGTATAACATGTTTTTTCTCAGCACAAAAAAAATACAGTGTATCAGTAAAGACAAAGACACTACCATATACATTGTCATCAGCAAATAACTTTTCATTTCTGTGTCACCTAAGTGTATTTGTTTTCCCCTCTTCCTCTCCCTTCTTCCTGCTATTACCCACTCCCGTTAACTCTCTCTTACTATCTTTAGTATGTAAAGATGCTCTCCCTGCTATTATACCGTGCAGACTTTCCTTTTCTGCTAGACCTTCAGTATATATTGAGTGGGGACATACAAAGTCTGTCTTGCTTCACTTAGCATTAAGTCTTCCATATTCATCCACTTTGAATCAAATGTTAGGGTCTTTTTTTTTATGACTGAGTAGTATTCCATAGAGTATATGTGCCGCACTTATTCAATCCATTTGTCTGTCTTGGACATTTGGGTTGAGCCCATGTCTAGCAATTGTAAATAATATTGCAATAAACATGGATGTGCAAGTGTTTTTCTGACTGAGGGTTTTCCTATCCTTTTGATAAATACTTAAGAATAGAATTACTGTGTCCTATGGTAGTTCTGTTTGTAGGTTTCTGAGGAATCTCTATATCATTCTTCACAGTGGTTGTACTAATTTGCATTCCTACCAACAGTGTAGGAGAGTTTCCTTTTCATCAAAGTCCAGTCAGCACTTATCGTTCTTCATTATTTTTTTTTTGAATTTTAGCCATTCTGACTAGGGTTAAATGGTATCTCAATGTGGTTTTGATTTGCATTTCCCTAATGATAAGATATATTGAGCATGTTTTCATATGCTTTTTGGCAGTTCATATGTATTCCTTGGAGAGTTGTCTGTTCAGCTCATTTTCCCATTTTTAATTGGATTTTTTTTTTTTTTGTGGGTAAGCTGCTTCAGTTCCTTGTATATTCTGTTTATCAGCCCTTTATCGAAGGTATAGTTTAAAAATATATTCTCCCACTCTGAGGCTTGTCTGCTCCTCACTATAGTTATTGCTTGTTTGCTGTGCAGAAGCTTTATAGCCTAATGTAGTCCCTCTTGTCTATGTTTGGGACTATTGCCTGTACCCTGGTATCTTCTTTTTTTTTTTTGGAGAGGTTTTTGCTATAGGGCGCGTGTGCTCACCAGACAGACAGAGAGAGACAGAGAAACAAAAAGCGAGAAATCACCCCTCAGGGGGGACGGCCATGCCGCAATCCCTTCTCCTCCATTCTCCTCTCGGGATCTTGGGCACGCACACACATGCGCCCGGCGTCCCTGCCTTGGTATCTTCTTTAAGATGTCTTTGCCTGGGACCAGCAGTTAGCATAATTACTATGTGTCTGGACTCTCACGTAGTCGACCGTGGTTTCAGTCTCGGACCCGGTGGCTTAAACTCACGCCGGGCACATGTGTGTGCATGCTCAAGATCCCGAGAGGAGAATGGAGGAGCAGGGATTGCCGCGTGGCCATCCCCCCTGGGGGGTGATTTCTCGCTTTCTGTCTCTCTGTCTCTCTCTGTCTGTCTGGCGAGTGCACGTGCCCTATAGCAAAAACCTCTCAAAAAAAAAGATGTCTTTGCCTACTCCATCTCCAAGAGTTTTCTCTGTATTTTTCACCAGTTGTTTTATTGTTTCAGTTTTATGTTTAGAGCCTTAGTCCATTTTGAGTTGATATTTGTTAATGGTGAGAGCTAGGGGTACAATTTCATTCTTCGGGAGGTGGATATTCAGTTCTCCCAGTGGCATTTTATGAAGATATTTCATTTTTCCACTGGATCATCTTGTGCCCTTTTTCAAAGATCAGTATGTTAGGTGGTTTATTTGGGGGTTCTCAATGCTGCTCTATTGGTCCACCTGTCTGTTTTTGTGCCAATGCCATGCTATTTTAATTGTCATAGCTGTGCAATATGTTTTGAGGTCAAGAATTGAGATGCCTTCTACTTTATTGCCCTTGCACAGTATAGTTTTGACAATATGGGACTTAATTCCAGACAAATTTTATGATTTTTTTTCTATTTCTGTGAGAAATTTTTCTGGTAATTTGATCAGAATTGCACTGAATTTATAGATTAATTTGAATATGGTTGACATCTTGATTATATTAGTTCTTCCAATCGAGGAACATGGGATGATTTTTCCATTTTTGGATATTATTTTTAATTTCTTTTTCAAGTGTTTCATATTTTTCCTCATAGAGGTCTTTAACTTATTTGGTCATATTTATTCTTAGACATCTTATTGTTTTTGTTGCTATCATAAATGGAATTGCTTTTTTAAATTCTATCTCAGTTTGTTCTTTCTTGGTGTATAAAAATGCTATAGATTTTTGTATCCTTCCACTTTACTGTTTTCATTGATCACTTCCAGGAGATTTTGTGTGTGTGTGTGTGTGTGTGTGTGTGTGTGTGTATTCTTTTGATTTTACTATGCATAGAATCATATAAGCTGCAAATAGGGATAATTTCACCTCTTTTCCTATTCAAATGCCTTTTATTTGACTCTCTTGTCTGATTGCACTGGCTAACACTTCTGGTACTATGTTGAAGAGTAGTGGAGAAAGTGTACAGCCTTGTCTTGTTCCAGTTTGATGATGTTAGCTATGGGTTTTATTGTATTGAGGAATGTCCCTTCTGTGCCAATTTTATTTACGGCCTTAACCATGAAGGGATGTTGTGTTTTATTGAATGTTTTTTCTACACCGATTGATATGATCATATGACTTTTATCTTTCCTTCGGTTAATATGATGTATTTCCATTTATTGTTTGGCACATGTTGACCCATCCTTGCATCCTTGGAATAAAGCCTACCTGGTCATGGTATATAATCTTTTCAGTATGTTGTTGGATATGATTTGTAGTATCTTGTTGAGAATGTTTGCATCTCATCAGGGATATTGCCCTAAAGTTTTTTTGTTACATCCTTGTCTGTTTTTTGGAATCAGGATGATGGAGGCTTCGTAGAACTAATTTGGGAGAGTTTCTTCCTTTTGGATCTTTAGAAATAATATAAGGAGAATTTGAGATTAGTTCTTTCTTTAAAGGTTTTATAGAATTCAGAAATAAACACGTCAAGACTTGGGCTTTTCTTTGTTGGGAGACTATTACTGATTCAATCTCATTGCTTGTTCTGGATCTATTCAGGCTTTATATTTCTGCCTAGTTCAATCTTGGTAAGTTATACGTGTTCAGAAATTTTTCCATCTCCTCTAGATTTTCTTGTTTGTTGGTGTGTAATCATGCATAGTATTCTCTGAGATGCTCTGTATTTCTGTTATGTCTGTTGTATTATTCCCTGTTTCCTTGCTGATTTGATTCATCTGGTTCCTTTCTCTGTTCTTGATTACTCTAGCTAAAGGTGTGTCAATTTTTTTATCTTCTCAAAGAATCATCTTTTGGTTTCATTATTGTCTGTATAGCTCTTTTACCTCTATGTCATTTATTTATGCTTTAATATTTGTTATTTCTTTTCTCCTGGAATTTGCGTGTGTGTGTGTGTTGTTGTTGTTGTTGTTAGTTTTCCAGTTCCCTGAGTTGTGTCACTAGGTTATTTGCCACCTATCTGTTTTTTTTTTTTTTTTTTCTTATGGGTACTATGGATACTAATCGCTATGAACTTCCCTCACATGACTGCTTGACTGCTTTTGCTGTGTCACATAGCAAATAGATTAAAATAATTTGTTTGTTTGTTATCATTGGCTTCTATGAAATTTTTATTTCAGACACAATTTCTTCAGTTGTTTTAAAGTCATTAAGGAGTAAGTTGTTTAGTTTCCACGTGTTTATGTATTTCAGGGGCTCTTTCTGCATTTCACTTCAAATTTGATTCCATCATAGTCAGAAAAGATCCTGGATATATTTTCCATTCATTTGCATTTGTAAAGGCCTGCTGTGTGCCCTATCATTTGCTCAATCTTAAAAATGTTCCATGCAGTGGGGAGAAAACTGTGTATGTGTTTATATATATATATATATATATATATTGCTGTTGGGTGAAATAGTCTATAGATGTCTGTCAAGTCAATTTCATTTTTGGTATCATTAAGATCTTGCTTCATTTATTTTTTGTCTAGATAATCTGTCTAGAAAAGACAATAGGGTGTTGAGATCCCCAACAATTATTCTGTTGCAGTCTGTCTCTCCCTAGAGATCTAACAGTCTCTCTTTCACATAATTTCACATATTTGGGTGCATAAATATTTAAAAGTTTTAAATATTTTTGGTGAACCTTTTAGTACTGTATAATGTCCTTCTTTGTCTCTTCTTACATTTTTTTGCTTTAAAGTCTATTTTATCTGATATCAGTATCACAACTCCAGTCTTTTTTGGTTTCCATTTGCATGGAATATCTTTCTCCAGCCCTTCACTTTAAGTCTAGTCTATTTATGTCATTATCAATGAGATGTGTTTTGGTAAGCAGCATATAGACCACTTCTGTCATTTCATCCATTCGTCCAATCTGGGTCTTTTAATAGGAGAATTTCGTCTATTAATCTTCAACCTTATTATCAATATTTGAGGACTTATCCTTGTCATTTTGTTAGCCATTTTCTTGACTGTTTTTGTTCTCTTATTTCTGTTTGTCTCTCTTTAGTTTTCCTGAAACAATACTCCTTTCATCACTTCTTGTAGAGCTGATCTAGCATTGGCTTTTTTTTTTTTTAATATCTGGGAATACTTTTGTTTGTTCTTCCCACTTGAGGGCTTATCTTTCTAGATATAGTATTCTTGTTTGAAATTGTTTTTCTTTTCACTTTTTAAAAACGTCTTCCCATTCTTTCCTCGCTTGCATTGTTTCAGTTGAGAAGTCTGATGTTAGCCTAATAGGACAAACTTTATACGTAATTTTATGTTTCTCTCTTGCTATTTTTAGAAAATTGTCATTGTCTTTGATTTTTACCAATCTGGCTATGATGTGCTAGGAGGAGGATCTTTTTTATGTTGGTTATATTTGGAGTTCTTTTCATTTATTGGGTCTGAATTTCTCCATGGTTTTCTAGATTTGGAAAGTGCTCAAAATGTTCATGAAAGAGGTTTTTCAATTCCTTACCAGATTCTTCAGCTTCTGGAATACCTATTATATGGATATTTGGGCATTTAATCATGTCTAGAATTTCTCATACATTATCCTCATTTTTGGGGGGTTATTTTTACATTCTTTTTGATGGTTTATCCTATGTTAGAGACTGTCTTCAAGGTCAGAAATTCTTTCTTCTGCATGGTCCAATCTATTAATGTTTTCTAAGGAGATTTAAATTTCCTATATTGTATTCTTAATTTCCAGAAGTTCTGTTTGATTCTTTTGTAGGGCTTCTATCTCTTTATGAAATTCACCTTTCATGTCCTAGAATAATTTTCTCATTTCCTGGAATTGATTGTCTGTTTTATATTGCATCTAACTGAGTTTTCTCACTATGAATGTTTGGATTTTTTTTCTGACATTTCTGTGAATTCCTTGTATTGTCCATCAGTGGTGAGGGGATATTACTTTCAACCTGGGTGAGAGTTCCCCCTTTGTTTGCTCATGTTTCTTCAAGATCTGCACTGGTTTTTAGCCATCTCATGCTGTATTTACTTTTGCTATTTATTGGAGTAGATTCAAAAGAGGTCTGCCAAGACCAGTCTGAAGTGTCCCAGTGAGTGGGTTGAACTAGACAGCAGGGAGTGCTGAGAGCCTGTCACAGGTTCCAAAGATAATCCTGGGAGGGGAGGGTGCACCTATGAGAAAAGGTCTGCTGAAACCAGGCACAAGCATCTTTTTCTATTCTTTCTTTAATTTGGTTATAAACTACCTCCTCTTGTAACGCCTAATATAGGTGTTTCTTTTCATTTTATCTCCAATTTTCTGTCCAAAATCATAAAACAAATACATTTTCAAAGCTAGGTACACCTGAATTTGAATATTCTATCACTTTGGATGACATATATCTTTTAGTTATCATATAAATATTGATATTTTCAGAGGAAGAATGTTTCTTTGTAATTCATAAGTATTTCCAAGGCTGCCAAAGTTGAAGTACATGGCTCAAGCAAATGTCTTGGTCAGAGGCATGCATAAGATGGCATCTTTGCAAATTTATTCATTTATCAAAGACAGTCTAAGAAACTTTTTTTCCTGGCAATGTGATGGAGGACAAGTCTGAAAAAGTCCCTGTCTTCATGAACATGGTAATTCATGAATATGTATATGGTTATTATAAGAACCAGGGTGCATGTAGATTCTTTTTCGTTACAACATCCACATCAGCAGTTCTCAACATGTGGGCTTCAAACCCAGGCTTTGTGGGTATCGAGAAGGCATTACTGTAGATTCTGGGAAACAGTGCTCCTCAGTCATTGTGTACACTCTGAATAAACATCATACTTTACAAATTTACATACAGCTTTTGTAAATATGTGCAAATGATATGGTTAAAACAATATAAATGTTTAGAAGTATTAGAGAATATACAAGTGCATCTTTGAGTTTATACATTTTACGAGTTAACAAAAGTAGATGCAAGTATTATGTGAAGTCATACACTATTTTTAGAAATCAAAAAGTACTCTTCATTATTGAAAATTTGAGTCATTGCTATTAACATCTATGGATATTATGGGAACACCATAGAGCATTTGGCCATATGGAGAAAGGACATATGTATCATGTCTGTATGCCCTAATTTTAAAGAAATGAATTCCATGATACAAAAAAATGACTGTAAAACCTTGAGGAAAATATTTATACCAAAGAAGAATGTTTGCTGGGACCAGCAATTAGCGTAATGGCTATGTAGCTGTACTCCCACGTAGTCGACCGCGGTTTGAGTCCTGGACCCGGCGGCTTACACTCACGCCGGGCGCGTGTGCGTGCGTGCCCAAGATCCCGAGAGGAGAATGGAGGACAAGGGATTGCGGCGTGGCCATCCCCCCTGGGGGGGGATTTCTCGCTTTCTATCTCTCGGTCTCTGTCTGTCTGGCGAGCGCACGCGCCCTATAGCGAAAACCTCTCCAAATAAAAAAAAAAAGAAGAATGTTTGACAAATAATAAAGTTTAAGAAGTGGAGTTGAAAAATTTGTTTTGCTTATATAATGGGATTTTTTGAATTTTCTGAATGCTTTTCATTAGGGATATAGATCACTTTATTTTCCTAAAAGCAATGGTTATACATATAGAATGATAAGAATGAGAAAGAACCTAAATTAATCTATGTGAATGGATTTTACTATGTTTAACTTCTGATTATTTTATTCTAATTAAGCCTATTATATTCTTTTAAACTTTTTTCCCTCAACCAAGTTGAGCTACTCTTTCTTTCCTCTAATCAACCATGATCCATTTCTCAACATGTGTCATCCTGTGCTATATGGTATAGCACACAGTATGTAAAAAGTGCACTATGTGGGGAACCAGCAGTTAGCGTAATGGCTATGTCGCTGGACTCCCACGTAGTCGACCACGGTTTGCGTCCCGGACCCGGTGGCTTAGAACTAACGCCGGGCGCGTGTGCGTGCGTGCCCAAGATCCCGAGAGGAGAATGGAGGAGAAGGGATTGCGGCATGACCATCCCATCTAGGGGGTGATTTCTCGCTTTCTGTCTCTATATCTCTCTCTGTCTTTCTGGCAAGCGCACGCGCCCTATAGCGAAAACCTCTCAAAAAAAAAAAAAAATAAAAAAAGAAGAGAAAAGAAAAAGAAAAAAAGTGCACTATGTGAATTTAAATTATGCCAAGAATTGATCAGAAAAATTAACTAGGAATAGAATGGGTATGTCTTAGATCTAGCTATGCCATTAACTAATTTGTGCAAGTTTGGACAAGATATTTGGCTATGTCCAAATTTTAATTTCCTCATATATAAAATGAAGGAATTCAGTACAGTGATTTTTTCTGGTTTTATAATTTTAGAATGAGAAATTAATAAGATTCATTGTTAGGAGTGAGACAGAGAGGTAGAGTAAGTAATCACATACTTGGGAAATGGCCATAACCCAATCCCTTCTCTTCCATTCTTTTCTTGGGATTTTGGGCATGCACACACTTGAGCGTGGTATGATTTTGAAGCCACTGGTTCTGGGACTCAAACCATGGTAGGCCATGTGAGAGTCCATGTCTCAACCACCACGCCACTTGCTGGCTCCTAGATCAATATTTTCATCACAAATAGACAATCTTCTATCCCCACAAAATTGAAGTTTTAATTTACTCGACAACCCACTGACAAATGTCTGCTCATTGACAAATTGCATGCAAATTTAATTGATAGCCTATATGAAAACATGCAGTTTAATCTATCTTCATTTATTCCTTTCTTCCCCTCCGTCTTCATCTTTTCTTCCTTCTACCCCTGCCTTCTTTGTCTTAGGGCAAAGCTATTTTAGTACTGTCTAGTTACAGTTAGAATGTGCACACTTAATGTTTACTGAACCTGCACTCTTATATTCATAAAGTTATGAACTTGAATGACCATAGCAGACTCTTGAGAAATTATTTAATGGTTTTAAGAGAGGTTAAATAAACTTATCATTTCTTTTATTTTCACCATGCTTCTGTTTTTATTTCTGAGTGTATATAATTTTTGCGGTATCAGTGTTCCATTCGATGTCTTGACAGCTGAATATATCCATGTAATCAATACCTAAAACAAAATGCAAAAACATATTTCCATAAACTCAGAAGGTTACTCCATATCTTTTTTCAATCAATTCTCCCTTTCAACCATCTAGAAGCAGCTGCTTTCTGATTTTTATGAAAAGAAAATAGTTTAATCAGTTCTAAAATTTTACTTAAATGCAATCATTCATTGTGTACTTGCTTAAGCCTGGCTTCTTCTATGTTTTTGAGACTCATCCAAGCTGGTACTCCTTTTAGTAATCAATTTCTTTTTATTGCTGAATAGTATTCCATTTTTTGAAATGAGTCTGCCTGTTTATAATATATATGTATGCATTTGTTTTATCATAAATTGGAAACTGCTACTGGTTAAGGAGGAATTATAACCCATATCATGTTCAATGATAACAATAATAAAAGGCACTAAGATGATCTATATTAATTTTCAACAAAGAAGGCATTGCAAAAGAAAATTATCAGGGGGGAAGGGTTAAATTATATCATAATATAGCATCAATATATTGAAAGCATAATAGTTCTTAATATGTCTGTACCTAACAATGAAGCATCAAAATATGTGAAGGGGAAACTGATAGAACTGCAAGAAAACAATTATACAAATCCATTAATAAGTTAAGATTACACATGCTTAGTAATTGTAAATGAAGCAGACAGAACATCAGTAAGCACATAGTTGACCTGAAGAGTCAACTTGTTCTTGCTGATGTTTATAGAATACTCCAACAAAAAATAGGAAAATACATATTTTTTCGAACTCACATTGAAAACTCATCAAGATAGATCACATTATAGGCCATAACATTTTCTTCAACCCATGTGAGAGAATAAAAATAATACAAAGTTCTCAGAGCACAAAAAAATTAAACTAGAAATCGCTATCATAAAAATATAAGAAATATCTCCAAAAATTTGGAAATTATATAAATCATTAATTAAAAGTTTTAAACAAGTTAATTAACTAACACATAGCTTAAAAAAAGTTTCAAGAGAAATTAGAAATCCTTGAAGTAGGCCCAGCCACAGTAGTACATGCTGCGAAGACTGCTCTGAAGACCGGAAGCACATGGGAATCCCAGGTTTGAATTTTTTTTTTTTTTTAGAGGTTTTTGCTATAGGGTGCATGCGCTCACCAGACAGAGAGAGAAAGAGAGAGAGAGAGTGAAAGCGAAAGCGAGAAATCACCCCCCGGGGGGGATGGTCATGCCACAATCCCTTCTCCTCCATTCTCCTCTCGGGATCTTAGGTACACACACACACGCGACCGGTGTGACTTTAAGCCACAGGGTCCGGGACGCGAACCGCGGTTGACTACGTGGGAGTCCAGCGACATAGCCATTACACTAACTGCTGGTCCCCCAGGTTTGATTTCTTGTCCAACCTAAAGGTCATGCATGGAAATGTGCACCTGTAATCCCACTGACTAGGAATGTCTGGTGCAGGAGAATCATGAGCTCAAGGCTAGCCTGGCCAATATAGTGAGAAACTATGTCTTGAAAAAGATCCCAGGGGAAAAATAAAAAGAAAACAAAGAAAAGAAAAAGAAAAAGAAAAAGAAAAAGAAAAAGAAAAAGAAAAAGAAAAAGAAAAAGAAAAAAATAGGAAGAGAGAGAGAGAGAGAGAGAGAGAGAGAGAAAGAGAAAGAGAAAGAGAAAGAGAAAGAGAAAGAGAAAAAGAAAAAGAAAAAGAAGGGACCAGCAGTTGGCATAATGGCTGTCACTGCACTCCCATGTAGTCAACCGTGGTTCGAGTTCTAGACCCAGTGGCTTAAGCTCACACCAGGGATGTGTGCATGCGTGCCCAAGATCCCTAGAGGAGAATTAGAGGAGAAGGGATTGCAGAGTGGCCATCCCCCTGGGGGCTGATTTCTCGCTTTCTGTCACTCTTGTCTGTCTGTCTCTGTCTTTCTGGTCAGGGCACATGCCCTATAGCAAAAACCTCTCCAAAAAAATAAAAGAAAAATAGCCCCGGCATGGTGGGACATGCCTTTAGACCCAACTGGGAGACTGAGACAGGAAGATTGTGACACAGTAAGACACTGTCTTAAATAAATATATATTTAAGCTAAATTTAAATATACTTTATCAGAACTTGAAGGTTATAGAGAACAGAGTGTTTACAGATAAATTTAGAACATTGAATACATATATTAGTAAACAAGAAAGATCAATAACCTCATCTTCTGCTTTAGAAAACAAGAGAAGTGACAGTAATTAGGACTAATGCAACCAGAAGAATAAGTATAATAAAGATTAGACAAGAAATCAATGAAATTGAAAGCAAGAGAACAATATAGGAAATCCACAAAACTAAATACTGGTTCTTTGGAAAGATCAACACAATTGATAAACCTCTAGCATGATTCACCAAGAAAAAATAAAAAGAAGGAAAGAAAGAAAGAAAAAGAGAGAAGTTTTAAAACACTAGTGTCAAAAAGTGAGGATATTATTGCTGATCAAATGACATTAAAATGAGGGACCAGCAGTTAGCGTAATGGCTATGTCGCTGGACTCCCACGTAGTCGACGGCGGTTCGCGTCCCGGACCTGGTGGCTTAAACTCACGCCGGGCGCGTGTGCGTGCGTGCGCAAGATCCCAAGAGGAGAATGGGGGAGAAGGGATTGTGGTGTGGCCATCCTCTCTGGGGGGTGATTTCTCGCTTTCTATCTCTCTGTCTCTCTGTCTGTCTGGTGAGTGCATGCTCCCTATAGCAAAATCCTCTAAAAAAAAATGACATTAAAATGATAACAAAAAATGCTGTGAACAAGTCTATGCTCACAAATTTTATAATTCAATTAAATTAATCTATTTTTTGAAATACAAAAACTGTCAACATGCACAAAGTGAAAACTGTCAACATGCACAAAGTGGAATCAGATCATCTATATAGACGTTTTATTTTAAAGTTATGTCAGTGAGTATTACATTTCCAAAAAGGAAAACCCAGTGGCATATGCTTTCACTAAGAAATTCTACCAAACATTATGGAAAAAAATGATACCAATTCTCCACAACTACTTCTAGAAACTAGAAAAACGGGGAACATTTTCAAACTCATTCTACGAAGCCAGTATTACCATATTTGGAAAAGGTCTGATAACGGACTTTTACTGAAAATATACAATTGAAGGAGTTAAAAATATACCATTCTGGCATATTGACTATTTAAGTTAAAGGCACTTGAAAAACAGCAGGTGCAAAATGATCACTCTGACCTTCATACTGTTTTCTAAAAGCAGAAAATGAAATTCCCATGTGAAAGACCCTTCCCTTTACCAAACGCAATAACATTTTTAGCCTCAAGGACAAAAACTAGAGACTGAAAGAATTCTGTATAGACCCTGTTAAAATAACTCATGTTTTTCACTTTTAGTTTGATACACATCAAACAATTTATTTTTTATTTTTTTATTGTACATTCTGTTCTTAGGATGAATTTATATCTTTATGGTATTAATCACACATAAGTTTTTTGATTATTAAATCCATGTAGAAGGAGTTGTATATATGTATTATTTTTAATGTTGACAATTATGAGCATATACATGCTTTAATTAAGTCAACAAACTTTACCTTTTTAAAAAAGTATTCTTTACTTAATTCCATTTGTTGTTATTTTTAAATTTTACCAAAGACAGAGAGAAAGAAAATGAGAAGGCAAGCTGCCAGGTCCAGGACTCAAACCATTGTCGGCCATGTGGGAATCCAGTGCCTTCAACAAGCCACCTGTGAGCCCCTTAAACTAACTTTTTATTTACAAAGATTATCCCAGATCACATGAACTTGAAAAACATTTCATTTTTACTTTCCTCAGAGAAGACTTAGTTTACATTTTTCTATGTTCTTTTCAAATTATCAGAGAGCATGTGTGCCACTAGAGAGAGAGACAGAGAGGGAGAGAGAGAAAGCATCCCCCATAGGGTACAGTCACACCATAATCACTTCTCCTCCATTTCTCTATTCTGTCGGGCTTTGGGGCGCACACATATGAGCCTGAAGTGTTTTTCAAGGAACTGTGGGCAGAACTCGAACTGTGGTTGCCCATGTGGGATTCAGCTTCCGTAACTACTAGGCCACAGCACTGATCTGAATGTTTATTTTGTTTTTTTTTTTAATAAATCATCCCATAGGTACCAAAAAGACAGTTGTTTAGGATGAGAGTTCTTAAAAAACAAACAAACAAAACTTTTAGACACAAAAGCCCAAATCTTGAAAGATTTACCTACTTTAAATAGTGACACAAAAACAATAAGCATTCTTAAATTTTTATTTATTTATTTATTTATTTATTTATTTATTGCTCTTTTTGGAGAGGTTTTTGCTATAGGACGCATGCGCTCTCCAGAAAGACAGAGAAAGATAGAGAGACAGAAAGTGAGAAATCACCCCCCGGGGGAATGGCCATGCCACAATCCCTTCTCCTCCATTCTCCTCTCGGGATCTTGGGCACGCACGCACACGCGCCCGGCATGAGTTTAAGCCGCCAGTCGAGAACTTGAACCACATCCGGCTACATGGGAGTCCAGCGACATAGCCATTATGCTAACTGCTGATCCCCAATAAGCATTTTTAAAAAAAATTATTCCTTTCCTTTTTTGAGATGTATTTATTATCATTTTAATTTACATTTAATCACTTTGCATCTTTATAATATACAACATGGTTTTTCCCAGCAGGAATGCACTGTATATTAGTCCAGGCAAAGGCATTACCATATACATTATTATCAAGAGGTAAATTTTAATTTTTGTGGGACCAGTAGTTAGCGTAATGACTATGTCGCTGGACTCCCATGTGGTGACTGCAGTTTGGGTCCTGGACCTGGCGGCTTAAACCCGCGCCGGGCACATGTACATGTGTGCCCAGGATTCCAAGAGGAGGAGAAGGGATTGTGGCGTGGCCATCCCCCCTGGGGAGTGATTTCTCTCTTTCTGTCTCTCTCTCTCCCTGTCTTTCGGGCGAGCGCACGTGCTTACAGAAAAAAAAAAAAATCCTCTCCAAAAAAAGAAAAAAATAATAATTTCTGTGTCTATTAAATGTTTTGTTTCTTTGTTTTTTCCTCTGGGAGTGGACAACCCAGACAGTGTCCCGCCACACTGTGATCCTCCCCAAAACCTTCTACCAGTCAGGATTACAGACGCATCATGTATATATAGGATGACCCAGCATCCAAACCCAGGGCCTCCCATATGGCTCTAGGGTTATGCAGGGTCACCTCACTGCCCACGCCACTTTGTGCAAGCCAAAATCAATACACCTTTTGCCATTTAACTGTGGATACAAGATGTGCATTTTGAAGAAGGTGCAAAAGATCCAATTTTACTCAAGATCCCAAGTTTTTTTCAAAGATTGCTTAGGAAAGCAAAGGTTCTCATAGTTAAGAAGACAATGAAGACTGAGAGAATTAAGAAAAATTCTCCTGAGAGCTGGCATGCTCAGACATAGAGATATTTCATGTTTCAGACTCCTAGCTAGTTGACTAGTCTGGTTGCCTGACACAAGTCCGACACCTTGTATCACCTTGCTGGTGAAGACCAGAGACACTGGTCACAAGACCAAGCTCTTAAGACCTAAAACTGGACAAAAGGAGACTCTTAAGATTTTCCTCTTGTGACTAAACAGACAAAAGACTAAGATGAAGAAAACAATGACAATTCCTAGAATGCCATGGATAAATACACAATGGGTAGTCAGAACCAAATTTAGGAGAATTCGATTCAAATCACTTTTTCTGACATTTTTTTCCCTGACAATCTGAATTTGGAAAGGAATGATTGATGGAAAATTTGTACTTTCCTTTCTCAACTGGGTACCACAGATAGAGATCCAAAAGTGGTGACTTCGGTAAGATATTTCCACCTTCCGCTATCTTCTGTGATGTCTCCAAAAATCCTATTTGCAGGCATCCTAGGCTTTTTAAGATCCCATCCCAGAAACATTAAGGGCAACAAAACTGTACCTTCCTCCTTGTAGAGTCTCAATTGGCTATGAAGATTGTCATAACATACATTAGCAGAATAAATACATACATAATTACTTAATATAACTTTTATGTGGCAGGGAATACTAATAAGGAAAAATGTATACCCAAAGCAGCTGTTAGAGTCAGTTCCTTATGGAAGGAACTGGAAAAATAATAATAAATTGCAAAGAAACAGCTAAATGATATGAGGAGGCTTAAAAGATAAGTTATTTTAACATGGTCTGTACAGAATTATTTTGGTCTCAGCTTCTCATCCTTGAGAATAACAATGTTACTCCTTTTGGTATAGGGAGGGTATCTTTTCACACAGGGAATTTCATTTTCTACTTTTAGAAAACAACACGAAGGTCAGAGTGTTCTTTTACCACCTGTTGTTTTTCAAATGCCTTTAACTTAAATAGCCAATATGCCAGAATGTTATATTTGTAACTAATTCACAATGAACCCTTACAACTAAAAAAATTAAAAATTCCATTAGAAATGAACAAAAGATCTGAATAAACATCTTGCCAAAGAAGATATAAAAATAAAAAATAATCATAGGAAAAGCTGTTCAAAATAATGCTTCGTTAGAAAATTTCAAATTATAACAGAAATGTAATACCACTATATACCTATTAAAATGCTAAACAAGCAAAGAAACTAAGTAAAAATGAAAAACTCCAAAAACTGACAAGGATGTGAAACAAGACACTCTCATTCACTGATAATGGGAATACAAAATGGAATAGCCACTTAGGAAGGCATTTTGATAGCCAATTAATAACCAATTAATTAAAGTAGTATTAAATTATAACCCAAAGTCTAAATTAAATATCCACTAGTTCATGCCCATATAAAGATTAAATCAACAAATAAAGAGAAGGCTCAAGAAAAATCTCCTTTGAATAAAAATTCCAAAAATTTTATGTAGCTACTCCATCCTCAGGGAAAGGGAAGATAAGCCCAAACTGCTTAAGTGTCGCTAAATACTGCATCTTCTTACTAACAGTTACTCTGGAAAAGGAGTGGGGAAGAGTACCTTTATAGCAGAGAAACTTAGAAAACACTACTTTAGCCTGGAAATCAGATTAACATCAATATAAGCCAAAGCCAGATGGTGGCACAGTGTTAAAACCCAACTCTTTATGAGGCAATGCCACATGGGAAGGTTACAGGTTCAAGTTCAGAGATATCCCTGAGCATTCTGGGCACACACTTGCTCATGATCTGGGTCTGGCTATAAGCTGGGGATGGATCGTGGCATCAGTATTCTATTGGGGGTGCTGCATCTCTCTCTCTTCACTATTGCTAGGAATAAAGGAAAACAATAAACTTAAAAGTAAAATAGAAGTCATGTTGATGGTATGTGCACTTGATATAATGGGGTGAAAATCTTGTTTTATCTCTGTATTCTTCTCACACAAGAAGTATGTTCATGTCTTTTTGCTGCCTCAAACTATTTTTAGAAATCATTGTAGATCAACAATATCACTAATTTTTTTATAATATAGATATGACAAAACACCACAATGATAACTTGTATTTTTTTCCATCATGGTAAGAAGCGAGATCACAGCTTCAGTCTTAGTTTATAATAATTTGTTATGTGTAATTTTTGTTAGCATTCCTTTACTATATAAAAAGAAAGTTAAAAAGAAAGCATGTTCTAATCTTTTAGTCTAAAAACATTTTCAACATTTTCATAAGCACATATGGGTCAGTGATTTTGTGAAGTATCATTGAAGGTTGACTACCATCATGTTAGTTATTACTGTTTTATTATCTTTACTTCTCCACTGATGAATAAATATTATTATATTTTTTAGTTTGGGATGTGACACATAGTAACTATAAAGAGAAAATATAAGAAAAGGAAAAGTGCCAAAAATAAATACAAATGTAATGTCTCAAGAGTACAAAGACTTTTTTCTATCTTCTTCTTGGGTCCCTGAGGAGCAGCAAGATTGGTAAAGGATGACAAGGCTTAAAACATGAGCTGCACAAGCAGGTGGCAATCAGGAAATAGTTCTACCCCGAGAAACTTAAAGCAGATGGCAAAGGGGCACAGATGTTAAGCAATGACTATGATATCTGCTGGAGAAAAACCGTGGCTTCTATGGGGAAAGTTCTTTGATGAGCTTGCTGCAAGTTTTAAAAAGAAGTCTTATTCTTTTTTTTTCTCAAAAGTGTGATTTTAAACACCAAAGTGCTATTATAGACATGGCAGCCCTTTAAAAAGGCTGGGGTAGAGTGAGATAACTAAGGTAACTTGAGTGCAAAATTTAAGGAGGTCCTTGCTCTCAGGGTCAGGAAAGCAGCCCTAACAAGCAATCTGGTCTGACAGTGACAGTCTCCTTAAATTTGTACTGTACACACGTTTGTCTCTCTCTAACATTGATTTGTTCAAAGATTTGGCCTCTTTGTACTCCACATCACCTGACTACTTAAGAGAAGTGATATTACTTGGTTTGATATTTCTAAAGAAGTTCTCGATCATTCTTTGTGATTTTTTTTCTGCTTCTTGCTTCTGGACTGCTATAACAGAACGAAAATATTTAGGAGGACAAAGCATGCATGTGAAACATAAAGCTGCTAGGAAGAAGCCTCTAAATAGCATATGAACCATGGAGAACAATAGCAAATTTATGTCTGGATACAGGAAAGCTAAAATTCTACACAGCACTGCTTGAAAATGGAAATTCAATGAGTGAATGTGCATTTTAAATGGGTATATCAGTTTGTAACTGTATGTACTAGGTTTCTATATCTGTTCATCAATGTGTAAGATTTCAAATGTATTTCTTGTTTTGGGACAGTGGTCTGTTTGCCTTTTTAAAATTGCAATTTAAAATTAATACATGTATATATTTGATTTGCTGTAGTTACCACTGAATTGTTTATAGTCTGATGAGAAACTTCTGTACTCCACAGAAAGGAGAGGAATATGTGGATTAGCTTCACTTGAGATTGATGTTCTTTTCTTTGGGAGGCAAAACTTTGAATCCAAGTCATTTTTGGCTATCAATTACTGAGGAATTCAGTCACAAAAATTGTATAGCTCTAAGGCTATACTTAAAAAAAATTATTTTGCAGGCCAGCAGGTGGAATAGTAGTTAAGGGCACTGGACTTCCACATGGCCTACCATGGTTCGAGTCCCAGACCTGGTGCCTTGCTTTCTCATTTTCCCTCTCTCTATCTCTCACTCTGGCCCTCTCTGGTCAAATTCAAATAAATAAAAATAAATAAATAAGTTAAATAAAGTAATTCTTTTAAAAAAATCATTGTTAAAACTACAACAGAATGTTAAGAAAATTAAAAGACATATTTCTAATAGAATTAGCATAGAAAATCAAGTAATAAAGCGACAAAGACCAACTGGACACTAGGAAGAACACAGAGAGTGAACAGAAGCAAGAGAGAAAAAGATCGGCGCAGAGAGATTTAATTTAGTTTAAATAACATGGGTCTTTTTTCTTCTAAAGTCAGAAACCTCTTGTGTTGTAACCTGTTTGGGAGCCCATGTTTCTAAACAGTCCTTTCTTTCTTTTTGCTTTTTTCTGCACTTTATTCTTGGATAACCTCAAGCATTATTTAGCCCTTGGAGAGTTGGAATTGTGCATATTTCTGGGTTTGTTATCTCTGCTAAAATCTCCCTCATTAGTCTCTTCCTGTTCTTTCAATAACAAATCTTCAATTAAGCTAAGCCAGATACTGTAGCTAACACTCTTATCTGGAACTGCATTATGCTTGTTATGGCAAGACTTTGCAAGATGATTTTACTTACCAAAGTCTCTTTCAGATAGGGTTTCTTGATAAAAATGCACTTGATTTTCAGATAAATTTTGTGTCCTTCTGTCCCAAATACCCAAAGGGACATAGTAAAAATTATTTATTGATTTAGAATTCAAATTAAACTAGGTGTTTTGCTTTGTTTTAATGACATTTTTTATTTTTGTCGTGTGTGTGTGTGTGTGTGTGTGTGTGTGTGTGTGAATATACCTGGTAGCCTTATTTTTAGGTAAAGGAAGGGAACATTCAGCTCCCAGTGGTAATTCCACTTCCACAAATATTTCTCCATTTAACCTGCACGACAATTCCGTGATACATAAATAATAATTTCCATTTTATAAATGAAGAAATAAGTTCAGAGTTTTTGCATGAGGCCATAGAGCTAATAGTTGGCACATTTCAAATTCCACCCCCCGCTATGGTATGAAACACAATACACCATTTCCTCCACAAAGCTGTCTTTTCTGTTTCTTTGCAGAATAGAAAACAGATAAAAGGGAGGTTAGAGTCCCCTAACCCAATCTATTTGAAAATACTTTGTCCTTGTTGAAAACTTTAAAGTATGAAAACTTTCAAATAATCACATAGGTAAAGAGAATAGTATATAAAATTCCAATGTACTCCTTACGCAGTCTCAACAATGATGAACATTGTTTTTACTCTTGTTTTAACTGATCCATCATCTTCCGGCTTCTTTTCCTAAAGTACTTTATATTAAGTCCAAGATATCATATACTTTAAACTCTTACTGTATTGTTTTCACAAAATTGGTCCATGATTAGATGCTTGACTAAGCTACCCATTCTTCCTTTGTACTAACAACAATTTACTCCTCCTTACCCAGTGTTTCCTTCTGTCAATCTAATGAGTTCATTGATTTGAAATTAGGGCTCTCTCTCTCTCTTTCTCTTCTTTTTTTTTTTTTTTTTTAACAGTATTCCTTAGCAGTTTGAACAATCTATAAGCTTCTACAAAGAGCTTGCTATGAAAAGTTGTATTTTCTAGAATTTTAAAAAATACTCTGAAACAGGCCCAGCAGAAGTGGCACCGAGGTAGCAGAACTCTCTGCAATGATGAAAGCCATTTGGAAGATTGACATTTGATTCATGGCTGGACCCATAATCCTTGTTTAAAAGGATGGAGGGGTGGGAGATCGTGACTTGAGACCTTGAGTATGTTTCTCTCTCTCAGGAAATAAAAATAACTAAAAAAATGTTCTTGGGGCCAGTAGGTGGTGTGGTGGTTAAGGCGCTGAACTCCCCGCATGGCCATGGTTCCAGGGTTCCAGTCCCAAACCTGACAGCTTGCTTTCTCATTCCCCACACCCACTCATTCTCTACTGCTCTCTGGTGAGTTCATAGTGCTCTATAGCAAATTTTAAAAATGTAATAATAAATAAAATTTTAAAGAATTTTAATTTTTAAATGCATAGAATCACATAAATTATGATATAGTTATCAAAGAAGTAATTTTACTCAAATGTGACCAGATTACTTAAATAAAAGTTGATATGGGGCCATCTAAACCTTTGAAAAACCTAGTAAGTAGGTTTGAGAATAGGTTTCAATCTTTCCAAAAGTAGTGAAGTGATTTCTTTTCCTGTTTCATTTACAAAATATAAATCCATCAGAGAACCAGGTGGTATGTGGAATTTTGGTTTCAGATATGACATCGAAGACTTTTACCTGTCTGAGAAGGGTTTTTTCTATCCATGGTAGAGTGATGTTAAAGAATCATTAGATTAATGTTAAAGCAGAGTGAAGCTAACCCTCATATAATTCTTGTACTGTATAATCTGCCATTGTGCTTAAGCAGAAAAAGAAGATGGGGGAGGGGGAAAATGTATATTTTGCAAAATGCTTAGACATTCTTTAATAAATAAAGTTAATGCTGTCATTAGTGGCAGCTCTAAGCAAAACTTTTATCTTTTTTTCCTACGGATAAGCACTCTTTGGGGAGATGAATATTGCTGTAGTCATATTGTGCTTTCAGTTAATGAGATGTGGGTTCTATTTGTTAGAGTTTTATGGTAATGAAGCTTATAATTTACTGACAAACTGGCTTGCTTTCAAAACATTCTCTTATTGCACTGACTTTTTTTTTCCGTCAGAAACATTGATGTGCTAATTTGTGTGTTTATGGTGGCAGATGTGCACCTTCACGAAAAGGCTGCCAGAGTGAGGGGAAAGGACAGAAGAGTAAAGGAAGAAGGGAAGAAGTGTTCAGAGTTTTCAAATGGTAATAAAATGCAGACACAAATGGCAACAATAGTACAGCATATTTGTAACCTCTATGAATCCATTGAGTATGTTATCTGAAATAGCAAATATTTATCACTGAAATTTGGTGTAGTAACAAATATGCTAAATGCTAAACCCCTTTATCCAGTATGAAAACTGAAGGGCAAAATTTGTATTTAAAATTCAGTGGCTTGGGGCCAGCAGGTGGCGTGGTGGCTAAAGGTGCTGGACTCCCACATGGTCGATTGCAGTTTGAGTCCTGGACCTGGTGGCTGCTTTCTTACTTTCCTTTTCTCTCTTTCTAGTCACAATTAAAGAAAATAATAATAATAATAGTAATAGTAATAATTGGAATTAAATAAATAAATAATTATTTTTTAAAAAATTCAATGACTATAGGTCAGGACGTGGCCTGGTAGTTAAAGCCCTGAATCCCACATGGCCAACTCTGAAGTTTGAGTCCCAGACCTAATGGCTTGCAAAACATGCAGGGCATGTGTATTTGTATGCCCAAAATCCTGAGGAGAATGGAGAAGAAGATATTGAGGGGTGGCTATTGCCCCTGAGGGGGGTGATTTCTCACTTTCCATTTCTTGGTCTCTGTCTTTCTCTGGCATGTGCTCAGGACCTATGCTAAACACCAAAACAAACAAACAAATAAGTACATAATTGAATAGCCATAACAGGCAGCTGTTAAAGGAAGGTGAAAAACACTCTTCCTCTAAAAGAGCAGATTATTTTTTTCCTAAGTAAAGCACATTGCAATTATTAGCAATATTACTGCACAAACCTTCTAAGTTTTTATTTTTTTTTCTCCAGCTCTGAAATTTTATGACTCAGAAGGTAAAATATTATTGCTAACTTTCAATTCTATCTCCCTTAATGCCACCAAAGCAAGGCGTATGATAGAACTCATGGCATCCTGAGGTTTCCTTTAGTAGGAAATTGAAATAATCTAATCACAGGTTTATAATTTGTCATAGAAGACATAAAACATTGATGGTTTTTCAAACACCCTCATTAAACACAAAACAAAGCACACGTCTCTCTGTAACACATGCAATGAGAGAAAAAAAAAGTGAAGGGAGGGTAAGCTGTTTATGTTACTGGGGGTTTGGGAACAAGGAGGAGACAGAGTAGAAAATATGGATTCACCATGGATAGAAAGTTAAGGTTAAGAGGCAGTAGTTGATTATTGAAGTCAGTTGAAAAGTATCTTCCAGGAAGTACATCACAATCAATTGAAGAATGTGGACACAGGAACCTCAGACATAAACATTCTGTTCTGCCTTTATGCAGAGATGTTTTTGGATATATGTACAACCACATGCTAAACTCTATTTTCAACTACTTTCTGCATATTTCAAACTCATAGAAAATAAAGTTATTTATTAAAAAGTAGCAAAACATTTATAACAGGCGTAGCCTCTATCTTCAAAGATTTTTAATCTTACTGGAGAGACAAGATATTTGTGTAATAAGTGCATTTAAGTACACAATAGTTACCAAGAATTAGAACAAAAAATGCTTAAGTAAAAATATAATTTAGGCAAAGTAGGACATTTGATAATATAAACAGTCTTTATGTTTTGTTCTTCAGCATTGATTTTTTTCGTAAGACCCAATTTAAACATATGGCGTCTTTTTTTTTTTTTTTTTTGAGATCCTATTTCATATTATATCAGGTAGAAAGCAAGCGCCCAAGATGTATTTATTAAATGAATAGCATTATTTTTGAATTTGAGAGATATTCAAAAGAGAAGACACTATTCCAACAATTAATATGCTTTGTTTCTGCATTTAAAGAATAGAGAGAAAAAGTTTCTGCTCTCACAAGCTCTAGATGGGTGAGACTTATTGAATAGGATACCTCTTTGTTGCTATGGTATGAAAGTGTTCTCCTTCTTTTATTCCTCATTTTTTTCTCCTTTCTTTGAAGTTCATCTCATCCACTTGAGCAAAAGCAGAGATCTTCTCTATTTCCATGCCCTCTTTTAAAGATTATTGGTTATAAGAGAAAAACAGTCAAATAGAATTAATTTAATGTACTTTTTATTATTTCTTAGCTACATGTTATGAATTTATGTCACTTTAAAATTAACAGTTAAGACATGAACTTTAATGGGTAAAATAAAAATAGTTTAATTCTTTCATTTTATATCATACTCAATTAGGACTTGATGAGAAATAATAATAATATTAATAATGATGATGATTTTATTAATAGTAAACATTTCATTGAAAACTTACTATATATTAGGCATTGTTCCATGTGATTTATGTTCGATCTTTGTATTAACTCTACAGAGTAAAAATTGTTACTGTCTGCTCCATTTTACAGGTAGGGAAACTGAGGTACAGAGTGTTTAAGAAGTATATTCAGAATTGCTGAAAGAGATAAAGCAAGAGAAAAAGAAAAGAAGAAAAATGTTTAGGGTATACATAGGAAGAGAGAGGAGCTTATCAGGGTCTAAGATTAATATTATGAGCGTTTACTTCAACTGAGAGTTTCATAATATTGTTACTTGGTGTCCTGTACAAAAGGACTTTTGAAAGTTCATGGACAATGGAATTAAAGTATGAGTTCACTTTGGCACAACAATTTTTGAAATCCATGCATAGGTTTTCCACAAAACGCAATTTTAATGAACGTTTAGAAGACTCTTCATATTTGTCTTAGAAATATTAAGAGCTATAGGTATTTTGGGAATGTGCTTAATGGTTCCTATAAGCTAGCTGAGATAACCTTAGGTCTTCATCACCAGTTCAGGGATAACCAGAAAGCAATCCTCCCTCTTTGTGGATAAGGGCACCCTCCCCTGGACAGTGTTGGAAATGCATTGGACTTCTTGCTAAGCAGAAAAAAAAAATCAGGGAAAGACAGATGGGGTCAAATTGTGGAAGCATTCAAATTTTGGTGTCGAAGAGTAATGAAAAGTAATATCCTGAGAACTGGACTTTAAGCAGATTAATTTGGCATTTGTACTCAGAAATGGAGAGTAATAAGAGGCAGCGATATTGGTTGCAAAATCATTGCAATTATATACAGCGAAAAATATATAAGAAACAGGAGGAAGAACTTGAGGAATATTTTTAATATTATCTAGACAGCATATTTTATGTTAAATGTATTAAGCTCAAGATGTCTTTGTTTTGTAGTCTATGCACAGATAGGAAGTGCAAGCATAAATTTATTTTGTTCTTTTTACTATGCTATGTTCTACAGTGGTAAAAGTCTTTTATGTGTTACAAGGTAAGTTAAATCACCTTTGATTCATAGAAAAGAGTTTGCCTGCTCTAAGAAAACATAAAAGTAATCTACCCAATCAAAACATAGGGGGAATTGATTCAGAGTTGAATATTTAATCTGAAAAAAGTCTTATAGTTAAAACTTTTAGGTCATGTATACACAAGGTTTTCATTAATATAATTACTGAGAAATAACTCTTATTGGCATGTTCTAATAATCACAATATGCTTAATGAACTTCCCATACTTTGATATTAAGAGTATAAATACTAACCTAAGAGTGCTACAGAATTAGAAAACGTAAGAATGGAATTTCTTTTTGTAAATTTTTTTAAAGAGATTTTTCCTATAGGGTACATGCACTCACTGGAAAGACTGAGAGACAAAAAGCAAGAAATCACACTCCAAAGAGAATGGTCACACCGCAATCCCTTCTCTTCCATTATCCTCTCATGATTTGGGACACGCACACTCACCTGGTGTGAATTTAAGTCACTGGGTTCAGGACTCAAACCATGGTTAACTACGTGGGAGTCCAATGATGTAACCATTATGCCATCTACTAGTACCATGAGAATGGAATTTCTAATAAAATAAAAAATAATATTATTTTTACTAATAAAGTCATTCTGAGTTCATAAGAATAAAAGTGCCATTTTATTATTTTAATTAAGATATAGTATGTATGTAACTATCATCACTCTAATACTTAAAATTAGCTTTTATTTTTAAAAATTTTTTGAAGATATAATGCTTATATATATCTATGCACCGAACTCAGGACCACTCAAATATGTAAAGGAAACACTGTTAGATCTAAAAGGAGAGATAGACTGTAGCACACTAATTGTTGGAGATCCCAACGCCCCATTATCTCCTTTAGACAGGTCAATGAGACAATAAATAAGCAAAGAGATTCAGGACCTAAATGATACCATAAATCAGATGGACTTGATAGACATCTATAGAACTTTCAATCAAAAAAAAAAAAAAAACACAAAATGTACATTTTTCTCAGCCCTGCGGGGTACTTTCTCAAAGACTGATCACATGATAGGGCACAAAGCCAGTCTTTACAGATTCAAAGGCATAGAAACTATATCCAGCATCTTCTCCAACCATGATGTTTTGTTTTTATTATTTTTGCCATGGGGCACATGTACTTGCCAGAGGGAGACAGAAAGAGAAGGAAAGTGAGAAATCACTCCCCAAAGGAAATGCCCATGCCATAATCCCTTCTCCTCTATTCTCCTCTAAGGATTTTGGGCTCACACACACACACACCTGGCATAACTTTCAAGCTGCTAGATCTGGGACTCAAACTGTGCGGTAGGTCATGTGTGATCCAGGGCCATAACCTCCATGTTACCTGCTGGCCCCTGTTTTTAATTTTTAAATAATTTCTTGTCTCTAATTTCTGTACACCTTTGTAAGGTACAATATGTTTTCCAAAGCATGCATATAGTGTGTGATAACTAAATATTACAATATTTTTAATTTTTAACAAAGAACATTGTATTATGTTGTGTGTGTGTCTTTCGTTTTCACTCTATTGAGTTTTTTATTTGTTTGTTTGCTTTTGAGATATATATGTTAGATTGGAAAAGTCCCCTTTTTTCAGTGTTGTATGCATTTCATAATAGACATGAAAATGTATGTAAAAAAAGCAATTAATTTGTTTTTAAGTTAATTTTATTCATGCACAAGAGAGGAAAAGAAGCACCTTCAACAGGGTCTCATCATGCCATGATCCCCTTGCCTTAGCCCTCCAACCTGTCAGATTCTTGTGTGCACGTGCACCTAATGTGTTTTCAGGTTGACCCAGAATCCAAACCCTTATTCAGCCATGTGGCTTCCACTACTGCAATTCAGGATGCTATAACCTGTGCCACCAGGCTGGACCAATATGATAGATTTTTGTTTAAACCTAGCTTATGTGGTAGGGTAAGAAACTATTTAGATAATTTATGGAAAATGATTTAACTGGGGAAGAAAATAAACAGAATTGCATTTCTAGCTATACCATTACACTGTGTGAACTGGCACAAATCACAGCACCTCTGGATCTTTATCTCCTTTATTTGTAAAAAATAGATGTTGGAGCAGATGCTCTCTGAGATCCCTTCCAATCTTAATATTAAATAGAGATCTTGAAATTCTGTCTGGTGTTAAAAAGAAAACAACAGATCAACTGTGGTGGCAGTGGTAATGCAATCCTATGATGCTGAAGCCATGTGGGACAGTCCATGTCCTGATGTCCTGAGATCTCTCTGTACACATCAGGCACACATATGAGATATAATGTGTGGCTGACTAAGGCTGGGAATGGATTGTGGAATGAAGACCATATTGGGGCTGTCTGTCTGACCCACCCCCCCACGGAAGAAATAAATGAATAAGCTTTAAATCACAGGAGTAACAACTACATAATTACCCTGAAAAAAGTACGACCTAACAGCACTTAAACTTTGAAACAGAAATGACGACTTCAGATTTGATGCCTTATAACAATTCTGAGGGTCCACATTACTTCTGAGCATTGATTGTTGTAGTATTCCTTTTTATACTAATAATAACTATGTGGCCATGCTGAAAACCTTCTAAATGTAGTAGTTAAGCACTTAGCAACCAATGAGAGACGTGTCTTAGCAGAGAAATGCAAATTATGAATAATTAAGTTAATATGAACTTTTTGTACAGACCTGACAGGCCAGTCCCATAAAGCTAGTAATTTTATTTTCCCCTGAAAAAAAGAATGGGCACCAGCATCGTGGTTTTAGCCCCTTCCTCTTTTCTTCTTTGGGTCTTTAAATTAGAATTTCTTAATATTGTATAGGAAAATAAGCATTAGCCCTAGAGTCATCAGAACTCCTGAATTCATGTCCCCATTCTGTCACCTATTGACTAAGTCCAAATTTTTTCATCTGTATAATGGGAACAGAGATGAAAAAACCAGTCTTGCCTACTGTCAGCACTACTGTAGGAAAAAAAGGTTTTATAAACTGTAAAAAATATGTTTATATATATATATATATATATATATATATATATAGCCTTACTGTGTGTTAAACGATTGTGCCCTACCTGTACACATGATAGGGCACAAAATCTCTCAAGAAAATGCTTTAATATTCTTGTAAGAAACAAGTCGTTGAACTCTCACTATTTGAAATAAAGCACCTGTGAAAAATTCTTTATCTGCCCATGAATTTTCTAACATCCCAATATATAGACATTCACCTGGAGATTATGGAGTTTATAAAACATAATTCTGAAACAAGGCAGGTTTAAAATTTTGGAATAAACCATTGAAACATGCTTTTTTTCTTCCTTTAAGAATCACCCTAGAGTCATGTGTTTAAGAAAAGCTTCATCTCTCTGGTTAAGGAGCTATCTTTCAACATGTAATAGCACTTACATTATTAAAAATTATGAGTAGTCAGTATTATTTATGTTCTTTAGTTAGTTCTTCAACCTCAGGCCAGGTTGCAGAACAGAACATTATTAGTTTGGAAAAATATATTGATGTAGTGTATTTACAAAAGCTAATATTAGGATATAAAAGCAGTTTTTAATTGTAATTATGAACTTAGCACCCTCTAGAACTAACAGATCCCAATTATCTCATGTTATGCTTCATCCATTATGCAACTCTGTCAAAAGAGCTCTCTGTTCCTCCAAGGCAATTGATTAACATTGACCAGTTTTTCCTCACTTTCAGTTCAAAGTAATGTAGTGAGATTAGCAACGCAATTATTTGCAGTGGGTTGAGTCTGTTATTTAATTAAAATAAAAGTTGTCCATGAAAAGCAACTTGTTTGCACAAATGCAGCAGAGTAGTACTGATTCTTGAATGTAATTTGTAGAAAAGTGATGTTATCCTTTTGAATACAAGATGAAAGAATGTTCTGCTTACCATCCATTTTTTTATTATTTTAATTTATTTTTATATATTTTTGTGGTGGAATCAAGGGAAGATGGGGTAATTTTGTTTCACATTCTTTTTCCTAAGAGAGAATTTGTGATTTTGACATGGTAGTAAAAGCTTGAAATTGTCCTAAATGATTGTGATATGTGCCTGCAGTGCCTAATTATTTCTTTCATCATTATACTACTAATTGCATTCCACATTTGTTGAGGGAGAAGGGGGGCAAGGGAAGGATACAATAATAAAGAAATCACTAAAAGGAAATGTCTTTAACTACAATTTCAATTGCCATTCTATTAGCAAAATAAAATTAGCATTTTTGGAGACACACTTTTCACCCCTTATCTCAAGTCACCATCGAACAATTGCATGTTAATTATGTTTGCGCAAGTCAATCTGTAAATGTGAATAGAAAGTTAGTATGCACAGCTTCCCAAAACGTGAAAGATCCCAGAAGGTTTTGGAGATGCTTTGATGAGGTTTCTTTCCCAGAAGTTAAATTTGCACTTTAATTATATTTTTTCTATAAATGCAATCACACATGAGCAAGGAGAGTCTAGCCGTTTGAGGGGAAATAATGCTTTACAATAACTGCTTTTGGTTGACAAGTTAAGGAATTGATACATTTTTAATTATAACACCTTGGAGCTTTTAAAGAAGTATTGTAGCTTTAAGGTATGAGAATCTCTGAAGCAAGACTTTCTATTGCTTTTTGTCAGGTTGATATAAATTTGCCTTAGGCAGTGCTACTGGCCAAAAAACAATTTGAGTAGATTAAAAACCAAGGCAGATGGGCTTCTATAAATTGAGAGTGATCAATTCATAAATAGTTTTCATTGTAACTAGTTTTGACCATTATTTAAAGTATAATGTATTATTTAACTAAGCTCTTTTATTAATGGCTCATTTTTATGAATTCCTTATTAATAGCTCAGGAAGAGCTGGACAATTCTATGGAGGAGCTCCTATCATCAAGTGAAAATGAATCCTAAGGTTTATTTGCTAAATCACTTTCTCTCTCCCACTGTGGCATTGTCTCCGTCTCTATTGTGTTATGACTATCTATGTGTGTTTATGAGTGTGTGTGTGTGTGTGTGTGTGTGTGTACATTTAACTATTTATAAGGTATACATCCAGCATGTGTTTGTTTTTACTGGTTAAATGCCATTTTGTGGCACAATTCTGGGTAAATCCTTAAACTTTCTTAAAAAACCTTGAGGACTCTAACTACAATGTAGGGAAAAGAAAGAACCCAGTGCAGTAATGAGGCGGCATCATGCTTCAGTGATTTCCTTAAAATATAGATATTCCCTGGATATACCAGAAAGAGTAGTTCATATCTGAAGAAATATAAGAGGAAGAGGGCTCTTGCACAGGGAATATAAGTATAATTGGAATGCAGTTTATTAAGACAGTAAATCATAATGTATACTTCTGTTCTAATTAGGCATCCTACTACTACTACCAAAACATCCTGAAATAGACAAATTTTGCCTTTAGAGCTTACAGCACCCTGTTCTAGGATCTCTTCTATATCCTTTAGGAGAGTCCTTTTTCCCTATATTCAGTGAACACCCAACATTCTTTTACTTTCCACCCTAACCTCAATCCTTATCAAAATGTGCTATTAAGGGGAACCAGCCGTTAGCATAATGGCTATGTTGCTGGACTCCAAGGTAGTCGACCGCGGTTCGCGTCCCGGACCCTGTAGCTTAAAACTCATGCCAGACGCGTGTGCGTGCGTGCCCAAGATCCCAAGAGGAGAATGGAGGAGAAGGGATTGCGGCGTGACCATCCCCCCTGGGGGGTGATTTCTCGCTTTCTGTCTCTATGTCTCTCTGTCTGGCGAGCGCACGTGCCCTATAGCAAAAAACCTCTCCAAAAAAAAATGTGCTATTAAGGAAAGATCCAGTGAGCACTTTTTATCACAAAGTTTTTAAGATATTTATTCATTTTTAATTTTCATTCAATACATATTTGTTGAAGATTCATGAGGTGCTAGGAAATAGATGCAAAGTGGGGGTTCTGTGAGGTCTTAAATTTATACAATATTGATAAGTCCACTTAACAAAGAAGACAACAAAGTTATAAATTCGAAATTATATGCAGGGACTTGAAAAGGGTCTATACAAATGATTCTCTGGTTTCAGTTTCAGTAGCTTTAGAGCAGTAATTCCAACTAGTGATACTAGTATTAGTGATAGAAGGTGACAAAACAGACAGAAAGTTCTACTTAATGGAGCTTGTTGTTGTTGTTGTTGTTATAGGGCATATGTGCTCACTGGAGAGACAGGCAAACTGAAAGGCACAGAAAGAAAGTGAGAAATCACCCTTAATGAGGATAGCCATGCTGCAATCTCTTCTTCTCTATTTTCCTCTTGGGAATTTGGGCACACACATACACGTGCCATGTGTATTTTTGAAGCTGCCATGTCCAGGACAGCATACCACCTGTTGGCCAAATGGAATTTATATTCTAATGGAGGAGGTATAATAAATACAATCAATAATTTCATGTACAAAGAAAAAAATTGATAAAGTGATGGGTGTAGAGAGGGTTTTGGAGAGGGCTCTCAGAGAGAACATTTCTGAGAAGGTAATATTTTAACAGAGATCTTAATTAATTAAGGGAATGAATCATAGTCACAGGCAAAGAGGACAGAAATTTCAAAACTACAGAGGTGATAAGAGGCATGCCATGCTCTACAAAATACCAAAAAGACTGGGTAGGATTGGGGCAAGTCATAATAGGCTTTGTAAGCCATGGAAGTTTAGATTTCATTCTAAGTGTGACAGAAAGCCACTGGAAATATACAGCAAATATGTAAAATGCCCTGATTTACATCTAGAAGGTTTATTGTGGTTGCTCTTTGGTATAAGACATGAATTCTGAAGAATCTTCAAATATTACTTCTGGAGTACTGGTCCCAGTATTACCTGAACATGAAACCTTTTCATCTGTGTAATCAGAGTTTCCTTTGAAACTCACTAAGAACATAGGCACTCTCCAGATTTCACACTATCCCTATTGTCCTGTTCCCATCCATTTGCTACCATACATTAATCACAGAAATTGGAATACATTTAGATCTGAGAGTCTAAGTGGAGGCTTGGGATTCCACTTTGGATATACCATAACCTCATTGAATTTCATTGTCAACCAATGTACTAAGAATTTCAAGCCTAACTATCTGGCTATATGAACCTTGTTTGGATTCCTGATGCTTCATCTACCACTGTTATCTGACTATATGATCACTCTTAATATTAATCCATGCCATTGCCACTTCCTGCCTTTAATATGTATGGCCAATGAGATTCAAATGGCGTAGCAATTCATTGAAAGATGGGAGACTGAAAAGTAAGACAGGAAGAATGTGTGTGTGTGTGTGTGTATGTGTGTGTGTGTGTGTGTGTTTGTGAGAATGAGAATGCGATGTGTCCATGCAAATGTTAATACTAACCAATAATACTGTGTATGCTAACTACTAATCATTTATGCCTAATTACCCTACAAACAACTCATTCCATTATGTACATATAAGATTAAGTTGGTTACAAGTGATCATTGATTGCAATAGTAAGTGGTATATAAGCATGGTCAGACTTTTTGGTTTCTTATTCATATACTAAAGATTTTTGTCAAATAGTCCATTAAAATAGAGGAAATAATGGTCTAAAATTATACCAACACAGCTGAAGGATAGCACTTTTTTTAAGGGAACCAAAGCTAGACTATGTTGATGTTTTCAGTGAATAGAGAGTTACTTGACTTAATTGGTGGTATTCTTTTTTTATTTAAAGAATTATTTTATTTTAATTTTATTTATTATTGTTTTCTAATGAGAGAGAGAGAGAAAGTGAAAAAGGAAGCCACCAGGTCCAGGACTTGAACCATGGTTGGCCATGTGGAAGTCCAGTGCCTTTTACCACCATCCTACTTGCCGGCCCAATTGGTAGTATTCTTTCTTTAGTTCTTACAATCCAAAAAAAAAAGAAAACATAAAGTCACCTAAAAGGTATGCTATTTTGTTTTTCTGGGGAGTGGTTTTGTTTTATGATTTTGTCTCTAGCTGTTTTGCATGTATGTGGTGATTCTTTTCTCTATAAAAGCAATAATTACATAAATAGCTCAGGGGATCTTGTTATGTTAATTACATTATTGATTTGTAATAAAAAGAAAGAAATGCAGTTATTATCTGAAGTGACAGAATAGAGTACCAGTTTCTACTGCAATCACTGAAACAAAATCTAAATTGCCCAGAAAAGGT
This sequence comes from Tupaia tana, assembly GCA_026018925.1. Classification (NCBI taxonomy): domain Eukaryota; kingdom Metazoa; phylum Chordata; class Mammalia; order Scandentia; family Tupaiidae; genus Tupaia; species Tupaia tana. The sequence continues at coordinate 26,686,425 of JAKSZU010000009.1, forward strand.
GAAGGTTATGTTGATTCAAATATTAGAAAACAAATGTGATAATTTTTTGTTTTTATGTATATCTAAAAAACATCTTATGGAATCCAGTTGTTACCATTCTAGTCATAAAAATTCAGATTGGATAATTTCACTTTAATTTTTCTGAGTTTATGGAAAAGACTCAATAATCCAGTGTATTGGTTTCCTGTAAACACAGCTGTGTCAATTTGGTATGCACCAGGAAATTCACACTTGGACATACCATCTCTCTGGCTGACAGGGGAGTGATGATTGCTTTTCAGATCTGAGTTGTCATAAAATGTAATTAAGAATGGGGCCAATAGGTGATGTGGTGGTTAAGGTGCTGACCTCTCACATGGCAAATGGTGATTTGAGTCCTGGACCTGATAACTTGAAACACACAGGGCACGTGTGCATGTGTGCCCAAAATCCAACAGGAGAATGGAGGAGAAAGGATTGTGGCATGGCATCTCTCCGGGGCGTGAAGATGTGATTTCTCACTTTCCCTCTCTCTGTCCCTGTCTCTCTGGCAAGTGCATACACTCTATGGCAAAAACCTTTAAAAATTTTAAGAGAATTGAACCAGTTATACCAAAGTAAGAGCTATAACTACTGCTCTGCAAGCTACTTAAAATTAGAGTATGTAAAATTGGATTAGGCAAAGTAGGTAAAACATTTTGCTGAAAAAACACAATACTGTGCTCTTAGAAAAGCTATAGATTCTAACTCTGAGTTGGCATGACATACTGTACTGATTAGCACCTACATTTAAAAGGCAACTGGAAGGGAAAACAGAATTCCCTCAGCCTACCAATCCTTCTACTTGTATGTATTAGAATTGTGCATGATAACACTAGAAAGAGAGCTGATTATATAGCAAACAACATTTCTAAACTACTGTGATGCCAGTGTTTAACACTATATTACCTTAACATTCAGACCATCTACATGGATAATTTGTTAATTTTTATGTATTAAAATGACCAATTTGGTTTCTTATATTCCCCTCAAAAATATATTCAATTAAAACATTTATTAAAGCAGTTGGAGAAATATTTCCTCTCACAACCTAAATTAACTTTATAATTTCATCAAAAATTATCAATTTAGGAGCCCAATATAGAGACAACAGGGAAAGCATCAATTTAATAAAATATCTCTCCATCCCATTCCCTACACCATGCTTCTTAAGTGTATCCAGCGGCTAATACAGATTACACTTCTCAATATTTTTTTCCACCAGTATTCTTCTAAACAGAAAGGGAGGATTTATGTATTTGGTGACCTGGTAGCATAACTAGAACCATCTCTGTGACCATAGATGCCTGGATTTTTGACGTGTTGCCTATTTTCATGCAGTAGATGTCATGGAAACAAACTTTATCTTATATGTCAACCTATTCATATTTATTTTAATAACACACTTTGGGGATCTGCAGGTTGCATGGTGGTTAGGGCAGTGAACTCCCATATGGCTGAATACAGTTCGAGCCCCATACCAGATGATTTGAAAATCATGCTGGACGTGTGCATGTTTGTCCAAAATCCTGAAAGGAGAATGAAGGAGAAGGGATTAGAGCATGGCCATCTCTCTGCAGAGTGATTGCTCACTACCTCTCTCTGTTTCTAATCTGTGTCTTTCCAATGAGCGCACTCGCCCTATGGCAAAACCCAGAACAAACAAACAAACAAACTTAAAAAGCACACGACAAAAACAAAAAGCACACTTTGGGACCATAAATGTTCGCTTAAGTGTATTCATTTAAGTTCTTGTGAGGTCCTTCTGGTTTTGTCTTCTTTCAGCAACAATTTAAGCATTTGCCAATATAAGATGTGACTTTCCAAGAGCAATATGAGATTTTATGCTTCAGGATAAACTACAGGAAGAGCAGTTACAGGTATCGCAGAGCACGACTCAGTCATCTATGTGTTTGAATGACAACTGAGCACTGTTTTATTCACATTTTGTATTAAGATAGTGCCATATCTGCCATTGTGCCATGTTGCTTTTTGTTAGCTCCTGTTAAGAGTAGTTACAGAGAATTAATTAAGTGGAAATAATAGTGATCCAGTAGAAGACAAGTCAGAGGATAATGCACTAGAATGTCAGGTAATAGAACTGTTACCAAACCAAACTAGGTACAGAGCGGGGTTAGTCGCTTGGTACCAAAATAGACAGATTCTGACTCGAGAGGTTTACTGATAAGGAAGGCTTTATTGAGGTTGATGTCATAGAACAGACAGACCTCTCCCTCTCACACACACACAACAGGAAACAAACTTCAAAATAAACAGAGGTCTCTTTCAAATCTTGCCTTCTATGCCAAACAAAGCATATTGAAAGCCCTGCCATATTGTTATTAATTATAATACATAATTACTTTTCATAATCACCAGCCCTAACCTAAGGTCATAAGATATGCTTGTGTAATCAGCATGGAAAGGACTGAAGTTCAACCAAAATATGAGGAGGTTTCAAACTTGGCAATAAAAATACATATATCATAATCTTTCTATGGAAAATACCTTAGCTGTTCATAGTTTGGTTTTAATGAAGAACAATCACTCTGGTCCAAAATAAAGGGAGAATTCCAGGGTCATATGAAACCATTATTATTGTTGGCTCTGATTTCAAATGAGCAGAAAAAATAAGCCCCTATCCAGGTGGAAATTATTTTTTCTCTCTTCCTCTGCCTTTCAAATCATCAAAACCAAGTCCTCAAAGCCCGATTGTCTTACAAATGTTTTCTAATAGATGTTTGTACTTTGTTGTGTTCATTGGAAGTATAGCTTTACATTTGTGAGACAAAGTATGCTTGCAATTCAGGTAGTTCTTAAATAAATGTTTGGAAATGAGGTGCCCTCCACCCCATCAGTGCATACTCAGATTGCTCATATGGCTTTGTGCATGCTAGCCTCACTACAGACACCCTAAAATATGCACTATTAATCTTAGAGACTGACTGGTCCATACGGAGATTGCTTACAAGACTGCTAAGCAGATGCACAGATTCTGTAAATGCATCATGACATCAGTGTATTTAATTGTGCTCGAACGGAATGCCCTTACGTTAAAAATGCTAACTATTTAGCCCTACTTCCACTACTCTATCTGACCTCCCCATTCTTCTCTGTACTATACAAGGGGAGAAACAAAATTGAAAGACATATGTGGAAATGTGGAAATAGCCATGGAAAACATTTGAAATGCTTGTACCACTGGAGTGGCTTAAATATTAAAGCTCTCCAAAAATTCTATTTTGCTTCATATTCCGTCAAGCTCTGAGAAATTATACTATTTTTACAAATTCTGTAATTTCCATTTCTTGAATGCCGTAAAAAGCATTTTGTATATCACCTTTCACCACAATGTAAACTTAATATATTCATTATTGGCAGTTTTATTGATTTAGGATCCAATAGAATGCAAGTTAGAAAGGGGAAAGGATAATAATAGCAATACAAAGAAGTCAACATTCTCAACAAAGAATTATCTAATGTACTTACATAATGAGAAATAGGAAATGGAATATGAACATAACAAACAACAGGGTCTTAAAACAACTAGCCTTGTAATATTTCGCTATACAGTGAAATATTTAATAAATGTTCAGAAATTCTAATAACTGTTTGGTTTGGTAAGGGAAGAGTGATTCTATTGATCTTTGGGACCTTCCAAACTTTGAGGCTTCTAAGAGCATTAATCCTGAACCTAATGGAAATATACAAGCAGTCAATTTGATATGGAGAGGATTTATCATTATCTGAAAAGGGAGATAGAAAGGATATCTATTGGCCAGTTCCCCAAATTTAAAATTTCGAGTATTAAGTTAAATAGCTAGTATCATAGTATCTTTCTGTACTGTAGATTCCAGGTAAATATGAGTATTTCAAAATGATTATTCTTGCCTTTTATAGTCAGTTATTAAGCATATTTTTACTAATAATTTTAGCTCTTCATACTGTTTTTTACTTTATGTTTGTATGGCTCTTTAAAAAATGGATCGATACTTCTTTTATCATAGGAAGATGATTTGTTTTATTTTTTTTAAGAGGTTTTTGCCTTAAGGTGTATGTGCTCACTGGGGCTGGGGGCAGGCAGAGACAGTGAGAGGGAAAGTGAGGTATCACCCCCCCCCAGGGGGGAATGGCCCCACCGCAATATCTTCTCCTCCCTACTGTTCCTGGGATCTTGGGCATGCACACACATGTGCCTGGCATGTTTCAAGCCACTTGGTCCAGGAATTGAACCAGCTTTGGCCATGTGGAAGTCCAACTATGTAACCACTATTCCATCTGCTTGCCCCAGGAAGATGATTTTTATACAGACAGTGATATTTGAGTTTTAAAATCCTTATGATAACGATTATCATTCACATTCAGTTTCATCTTGTCATCACTACTTTTCCTTAATATGCAAGATTTGGTGCCTGATATTTACAGAATCTCACTAATTCAAACACCTCTGAGTTATTAATAACTCACACATAGTTCGGCTAGAAGATTACCTTTTTAACTATTTATGTAGAAATCATATTTTTTAAGTAAATGATGGAACTTGGATTTAGTTGAGGTTGCTTAAAATAGTCAAGAAAACTTTCAAGGTTCTCAGATATGTGCTTTTCAACACCTAACATATTAATTACAAGCAGTTCTTAATATTCACTAAAATCTTGGCACAGTACATAATAGTCATTTTTACTAGTGTTTTTTTTTTTTCACTAATTTTTACTAATCCTTAAATGCAAGTACTTTTTTATTGGTTAACATGACAGCTTCAGTGCCTATAGTTTATGAGACAAAGCTAGATTTTTATATGAAACTGTTAATGAAACAAAGACAAATAAGACATAGTCCCTAGGTGCAAAGAGCTTGTGGTCCAAAAGTGATACCACGGTATCAAACATGCAAACCAGGCTTCTTTCCACAGAGTCCTTTGTAATCTTTCTCTGGTTATAGATGCTGTGTGACTCTGCTTTTTGACAGTTGAAGACTCAAAACAGTGTTTGCAGTACTATAAGAACAAGGAGCTAGTCAACACTTTTTTTTTTTTTTTTGCAGATTTCTGTGTTCTACTTGATTCAAGAAGAATGTGTACTCTCATTGAGGTAATTATTACATGCAGTAAATATATATTTAAAAATATTTACCTTAAAAGTATTTTCTGTTCAAGATCATACTGCCAAGCTCAGTAAATGCATAGTCCTAATAAGGTAGAATCCCTTGCATAGTCATCTATTTCTTCTGTTGAAGTGTATACTCTTGTTTGTGTCTGACCGTCCAATCCTCATGTTGCTTCAATGAATGCCAAATCTCTTCAAATTAATTGTGATTACCAGTTAGCAACTTACTGCAATATAGCAATCTGCAGTGTTTTTAATGCAGGAAACAGGCAAAAGTCATTGCTTTCTTTAATATTAATAGTACACAAGGGCCTGCAGGTGGTATAGTGGTTAAGATGCTGGACTCCCACATAGTCAATGGTAGTTCGAATCCTGGACCCAGAGTATTAAAACTCATGCCAAGCACGTGTGTATGAGTGCCCAAAATCCCAACAGGAGAGTGGAAGAGAAGGGATTGCAGCATCATCATCCCCCTGGTGGATGAGGTTTCATTTTATGTCTCTCTGTCTCTCTGGTGACTGCATGCACCCTATAGCAAAAATCTCTAAAAAAATTATCAACCCATAATTATTTCTCTGATGAATTAATTTCTCCAAAAAATTTCTTACCAATGTTCTTATTGTTTGTTATGCTTTTTATAGGATTTATTACATCTCCTTGCTGTGGTTTATACTACAGCTTGTTTTATGCTATTTATGTTTTTAACAGGGCCAAAGGATCATCAAACTTCATATCAGAAAGAGACCTTAGAAATCATCTAATTGATTCCTTTTATTTTACAAAAGATGAAACTGAAGCCAAGAGGGAGGGAAGCAGAAACAGAGAGGAAGATAAAGAAAGGGGGAGAGAGATTGAGAAAATTGCTCAAGGCCACACATCCAGTTAATGACAGGTCAGGGACCAAAATATGAATCCTTATTTATAGACCAGTGTACTTTTCTCCAGTGCTTATTTCGTTCTTCTGTTTGCTGAGAAATTTGTTAACAATGAATAAAACTTTGCATTTCAAACAGTTTTAGTATAACTCTTGAAGTCTGAGTTACAGATATTCTTTGAGTAGACAAAATGGTGTGAAAATAGATTGCAGGGAATATTAGAAAGGCACTTAAAAAAAGGTCAAGATCTTGACAAGCATCTTATCTTAAAGAATATGTTATATAAACTTGCCTAGTTGTCCTTTTTATTTGCATACCATAGAAAAGTAGAGTGTGATTCGTTCAGTAATTCTGAAATGTCAGACTAACATTATTCCTACCTATTTACTGTTATCCTAGATGTTACAAATTCTAGGTTATCTTAGTACATTACATTTTTCCATCATTTGGTATCGATAATATTATACAGCTCTGGCTATGAACAAGGATCCTTGGGAATCTATTCAGTGGACTATTTTCAAATGCAAGTCTAGAGACCTGCCTCTCTAACAACAGAATTTATAATGTGCTATAACTAATCTTTGAACCACTTAAAATATGTGCTTCAAGGCAAAGACAATTTTAGATGAAGTATTTTAAGGATCCATTATGATCAGAATGGCTTTCTTAGAAATAGTGGACTCAGGCCAGCATTTGGTTTGGTAGTTAAGGTGCTGGATTCCCATAGAGCCAACTGCACTTCAAGTCCTGGACCTGGTGACTTGAAAATCATGCTAGACATGAGTACATGAATGCCCAAAATCCAGAGAGGAGAATGAAGCAGAGCAGACTGTGGTGTGGCCATTCCCACCAGGGGTGATTTTTCACTTTGACTCTCTCTTCTCTGTCTCTGTCTCTCTGATGACATGCACAAAATGGAATCCCCCAAAAATCTTAATAAAAAGATATACTCTACTAACATAAAGCCTACTATTTAGCCAATGGAACAGGTCAAATGATTTTCTCCAGTTACCATCCATTTCATCCTTCCCTTCCCCATAACTAGAAATTTTAAATTGAATCCCACCAGCTAAAAGAATCTCATTCCATTAATAATTCCTTGGATAGCTTTGGACTATACTAATATGCATTGTGCAAGAGGCTGCCCCATTGCTTTCCTTTTTTAAAGCACATTTTATTTTATTTTTTAAAGGATTATTTCATTTAACTTTATTATAATTATTTTAATTTTCCGAGAGAGACAGAGGGGGCTGGAGAGAAAGTGAGAAAGCAACCCTTCAGGTCTGGGACTCGAAGCACAGTCAGCCATGTGGGAGCCCAGGGCCCTTAGCCACCATGCCACATGCCAGCCCCTACATTGCTTTCTTTACTGATATTCTGCTTCCAAGGAAAACCTACCGTGTTTCATTTCAGTAATTTCCAAAGACTTGGCTGTTTTTAAATCCTATAATAAGAAATATGCCTCAGTAGCTTGTAAGGCCAACCAAGAGAATTATAGAATAATTTCCACACATTTCCATAGATGAAGTAGCTGGAAATTATTTCTCTCTGTTGTACAGATCTAAAGAGTGGAGCTATCTGGGACCAGCAGTTAGCATAATGGCTATGTAGCTGGACTCCCACATAGTTGACCGCGGTTCGCGTCCCGGACCCGGTGGCTTAAAACTCACGCCGGGCGTGTGTGCGTGTGTGCCCAAGATCCCGAGAGGAGAATGGAGGAGAAGGGATTGCAGTGTGGTCATCCCCCCTGGGGGGGTGACTTCTCGTTTTCTGTCTCTCTGTCTCTCTCTGTCTGTCTGGCGAGCTCACGCGCCCTATAGCAAAAACCTCTTAAAAAAAAAATAAAGGAAAGAGTGGAGCTATCGACATTAATGGTAATTATCACAACATTCCAGAAAGAACTAGAAGCCAGTTGAGAAAAAGTAGTCTTCTGACTTTCCCAACACTCACTTTCCCAACACTCATATTAGCCTATTGTGATTCTTTCTTAAATCATCTATGTCTGGGAATGTTTTGTTGTTTTTGTTTTCCTGAGCTCTATTCTTGATAGAAAACCAAGGTAGGGCTTTTCTTCTACCCTTAAGAGGATTGAAATTAAAAAATAAAGATGTTGGTCCTTGAGTTCTACTCATTTTTCTACCTTTTTAGAAAACTAGGCTGGCATGAGAAATGACAGAAGAAACAGAATTGGGAGGGAGGGAGTGAAGGAAAAATGACATCTTAGCCAGAAGGAAAGGTAGTTTACAGAAGGAAAAGCTCCTCTGAGTCATGGAAGAAGGACTCAATATAGCAAACTTCCCTAGTCTTTATACTGCCATTAAACTCAAGGAATGTGCAGTAGGGCAGTGTACATTGCCTTTATGTATGAATTCATAATATGTTGATGCTTAAGATCCTGGTCTATATTGAACATTATTAAGATGAACCATGCATGTAAAATTTGGGGCTAGCTGGAAATTTATTTTACTGAAAAACACACCAGATATGCATGCATATGTGACCAAAATCCTGAAAGAAGGGAGAGATAAAAGAGAAGGGATAGCATCATGACTGTTTTCTGTGGGTGGAGGTGCTTTCTCCTCTCTCTCTCTGTCTCTCCCTAGTGAATGCACACACTCTCTAACAACCACAAAAAATTTCACTACTAGGAGCAAAAATCCTATTTGGAGCTTGAAACTTTAATACTAGCCTTAGTACTTATTAGCTGAATGGTTTTAAATAAGCCATTTGAGTTTCTGAATGTTTCTTATTTGTAAAAGGAAAATCTATTTAGTAATTATCAGTTGAAATAATGGGCATGATATTGCTATGTGAACTAAAACATACCAGGGAAATAAGAGGCTCGGTACTCGTATATGGGGAGGATAGACACTGTTGTGAAACTTTCAAATATTCCACATATAACGTCATTTACTCTGCTGACTATGGCAACTCTCAGATGGGGGAAGAAAAACTTACAAAGTTGATATTTAGGAACTGGAAATACAAGAAAAGAACCCATATATAATTACATCATGAGCAGAGAGATATTTACAAATTCCTTTTTGTTTGTTGCTATAGGGTGATTGTGCTCACCCAAGAGAGAAACAGAGAGTGAGAAAGTGAGAAATCATATCTGGAAAGAATGGGCACATTTCAATCCCTTCTCTATTCTCTTCTTGGGATTTTGGGCATGCACGCACAAGCGCCTAGCTTGATTTTCAAGCTGCTAGTTCTAGGACTTGAATCGTGGTCACCCATGCCACCTGTTAGCCCAATGTTATATAGCTTTTACAGAGTTTTATCCAAATGGGTTCCTTTGAAGGCTGGGGTTATAACAAATTTAAAGGGTGACGAAACCAAAATGCAATCTAAATAGGAAAAAGAAACAATAGATAATAGTAAATATGATAGAGAATAAAGAATTAACTATAATGGGAGAGAATAATAGCTAAATTTATCAAGCACATACTAGGCTAGATACCAGGGTGTATATTATCTCACTGGTCTTCTTTATAGGCAAATCTTTTTGGTATTTAAGCCAAGAGCTGCATGAATTGCAAATGGAGTCAGGATGGTTTACTCAGGCTCCCTCACCTCCTGTCTTATCATGTTTGAAGTCTACGGGCATATAGCTTATGTTATTAGTTGTACTGTGCTTGTGCACTTGTTATGCAAGGATGACTTTGCTATTTTACACCACTGACCATAACACACAGTTTGGTTTTGGCATGAGACATTACTGTCTGCAGCCCCTTTAAGACAAAGGAACTCCTGGTCAGGATAGCACTTCCCTGCTCTGCACTCCCTGCTCTGCTCTGCTTGGCCTTGGTTTAGTGAACCCTGATGGCCTTGGCTTGGCTTGGCCTTAGCTTGGGTTGGCCTTGGCTTGGCTCACCTCCGTCCCATGCACTGTGAGCTTCAAGAGGGAGGTGAGGGCTCTGTGAGCATTCTCCATATGTGCTACTAATTCTAAGAGGGAGGAAGTGCCAGCAAATGCTGTTATGGGCTTTGTGAACCTAATAAGGGCTCTGTGAGCTCCCACTAAACTCAGTCATAAATAACATGACATCAGTGGCTCATATCTTTTCCCAACTTCCTGCATCTCTGTTAGACTCACCCTTCAGAGAAGAAAAGAACCTAGCAAAACACAGCATAGCTCTTTCCTGTGTAGGCCCTTTAATGGAAAGCCCTGTATTTTATAAGTTTACATTTTTTTTTTTTCAGAGAGAGAGAGTGAGAGAAAGAAAGACTGAGGTGAGTACAACTCCAACAGTTATGTCATGATACACCCCAGCCTCCACCGGTCAGGATTCTGAGCAGGTGTGTGTATGTGTCCTCTGTATACAGGGAAGCCTTAGATGCAAATCCAGGTGGTTTCAGCATTGCAGAGCACTGTATTACTTTTGCACCATTATGTCTGACCTAAAGGCAGTCCTTCACTTTGTCATCTAATATGGGTTCAGATACCAAATACATGACCAATAAATAGCTGTTGAGTTGGGTCATCAAAGACTTTAGCAAGTGCAAATTTGATATACAAGAGAAGGAAACAAACAGATTAAAAGCTTCGGAGGGAGACCAGCAGATTGCATAATGGTTATGTCACTGAACTCCCACGTTCTCTGCCAGACCCAGACCCAGTGGCTTAAAACTCACAGTGCGCATGCGTGCCCAAAATCTCGAAAGGAGAATGGAGGAGAGTCACGACATGACCATCTCTCACTTTCTACCTCTCTGTCTCTCTGTCTCTCCAGTGAGCGCACACGCTCTATAACAAAAATTCCCTAAAATATAAACTTCAGAGAAAGAGTCATAAGTAGAAACAGAAAAATATATAAGAGCCTTTGTATACATAAGAAAAAAATCTAATACAGGGGTTTTCAAAAAGTTCGTGGAAAATATATGGTGCAATAAACTGTGCATAGATTCCCATTTTTTTTGCACTAACATAAAGTCATACTTTAAATTCCCTTTTTTCACAAGTTTTTTGAAGTCCCCTAGCATTATAGGTAAGTAAAACCAAGGCTTTACAAATGCAAGGGTTTTACGTTATATCTCCATTTTTCTTCAGAAATGTTTTTATAAAGGCTTAACAACCACAGACATAACACTTTATAAATATTTCACAATTATGCAGTAAGATTTGAGACACTTGAAAGAGGATCTGTCACCTGAAGGATTTCAGATACTAAGAATCACTTTGAAATCTAGACCAAACTTAGGTCAGAAGCTGTAACCCTGGAAAATAGTTCCTAAAATTCTTATGGCAGGTTCCTATCAAGAATGGATACATGACAAGATTGCTGCACATCCATTGCTGTATACTTAAAGTGTTTTCTCATATAGTCTTTGATAATTATTTTTTAATATTTTGATTTTAAAAATTTGCTATAAGACATGTGCACTCACCAGAGAGAGCCAGATAGAGAGAGAGAGAGACAGAGATAGGGAAAGTGACACCTGGGGGTGGGGTGGGGGATAACCATGCTGCAGTCCCTTTTCCATCTCTCCCTCAGTTTAAGATTTGGGGCATGCACAAACATGTACCTGATGTGGGATCCAGCCAATTTAACCACTATGCCACTTAGCTGGCCTAGTCTTTTTTTTTTTTTTTTTTTTTTTTTTTTTTGAGAGGTGTTTGCTATAGGGCGTGTGCAATTGCCAGAAAGACAGAGAGAGACAGAGAGACAGAAAGTGAGAAATCACCCCCCAGGGGGGATGGCCACGCTTCAACCCCTTCTCCTTCATTCTTCTCTCGGGATCTTGGGCACACATGCACACGTGCCTGACGTGAGTTTAAAACACTGGGTCTGGGACTTGAACCGTGATTGACTACGTGGGAGTCCAGCGACATAGCCATTACGCCAATTGCAGGTCCCCGCTGGCCTAGCCTTTAAAAATGTAAAAATCTTGAGGATTTCAGTGACTAAGAAGGGGTGTATTTAAGTGCAGTACATTGAGTATTAGGAACATTCCCCTAAACTTTTAGAGAAGGATAATAGAATTTAGCAGATACTATCTCTGTAGTTTCTATAGCCTGAAACAACACAGTACATAAGTCACTCATAAGAATAAATTTCAAATTGGAGAGATTTCAAGAAAGAACTAATAAAAGCAATGTATTGTGTAGTATATTAAACACCTTATTTAGATTATCTCAATTAATCCTTATACTAACTTTGCAATGTAGGTAGCATTCTTCTCCCCATCCCACCACACATATCTCAAATAATATGGATGAAAATTGAAGTTTAGATTAAGTAATTTATCCAAGATTTTATATATATATATATATATATATACACACACACACACACACACACACATATATATATAAATTTATATATATATAGTGACTGTGTGTGTAGATATAGATATATATAGATATAGATATAGATATAGATATATATTGACTGTACTGGATTCATCCTAGGGTCTAATATAATGCCAAACCATTTCTATTACACTGCTGCTGAAACCATACAAAATCAATCTTGCTAAAATGTATATGGGAGCACCACTTTTATCTTCAAAATATACTAGATTTTTCTCATTCTAGATTGTTTTCCTCCCACAGGCTATACAGCAATTATTAAATTATCAATTTACACACAGAAGAGATCTCCTTCTCTTTGTATTTTTTTCATAAATGCCAGCTTATAATTAGTAATTTTTATTGGAGTAGTGTCTTCCTTAGGAAGAGCAGTAAGAAATTTTAGGTAAAAGATAGGTTATCTCTCTACTTGGGCCAATGAAGGGCAATGAGTTTTATTGAAGACAAGAAGGGAAGATTTCTTCAAAGGACCTTGCTGAAGCTAAGTCTGGTGTTTACTTTTGTAGTTCCAAATTATTTAAGAACTTTCCCTATCACTGGTATTCAACTAGCTTAAAAATCACCCTTTATTGAATGAAACATTAAAAAAAAAAACCTATCTTCCTTAATAAAAAGTGACTATGTTTCTTGTATCAATCATAGTTACCTTAAGACTAGGATGAGTTGATGTTGTGGTTCAAAATAAATTCCTTTCAGAGTCATCATATTTCTTTTTAATGTAGTTTTTATATTTATAAATAATACATGACCATTGCTTATAAAGTCAAAGAAAGAAAAATGGCAGTAAACTTCCCCACCACATCTCCACCCTGAAGTTCCATTCTCCAAGTTAATAGCAGGCAGCTCTTTTAGCTGTTTCTTTGAATATTTACTTTGCCATTTCTAAATAATGTGCTTATATTTGTATTTCTTAATGTTTGGCTTTAGATATTTTTTTTTCTTGACTTCTAAGTTTGGGATATGAGGAATTCTCTTATGTATCGTCTTAATAGTTGTTTGTGTCACTTTTCTATTTCCTTGATCTCCATTCTCTTGACTCTATGAAATTGGCATTCCAGCAGCTTCCTGAGAAAGCTTTCATTTTTTAAAAGAATCATTTATTTAATTTTATATATTATTATTATTTTAATTTGACCAGAAAGAGAGCGAGGGAAGGAAAATGAGAAAGCAAGTTGTCAGGTCTGAGACTTGAACCATGGTTGGCCATGTGGGAGTCCACCATCTTAAGCACCATGTCGCCTGCGGGGCCTGAAGGCTTTTAGTTTGTTTTTAGATTTTTCATGTCTGAAATGGTATTTATTTTACTTCTTAATTTTTTGGTGCTTTAACTGGATATACATTATTATGACAGAAATAATTCTCCCTTTAAATATTTAAACTTTTTATTTTTTTCTCTTTAAATCCTTATTATAATTTTTTTGAAGCAAGAAAAATATAATAATCCCTAGAAGAAAGTACATGGAAAAAAAGTAGCATTTGTGTATAGTCAATTCTGAAATTATGGAGAAGTTTTACCTGTCATCACCATCACCAGCCAAAATCACAGGATGATATGCCTCTGAAAAAAAATCCACAGGTAAAGAAAAAGGGCATGGGGGCCAGCAGATGGCATAGGGATTACATCTCTGGCTTACACATGGTTGACTGTGGTTGGAGTCCCAGACCAGGTGGCCTGAAAATCACACTGCGCATGTGTGCTTGTGTGCCCAAGATCCCAGTAAGAAAATGTAGGAAAATGGACTGCAACATGGCCCTCCTCCCTGGGGGTTGATTTCCCACTTTCCCTCTCACTGTCTTGTCTCCCTCTGGAGAGTACACGAGCCCTAAGGCAAACACTTCTTAAAAAGAAGAAAGAAAGAAAGGAAGAAAGAAAAAGAAAGAAGGAAAGAAGAAAGAAAGAAAGAAAGAAAGAAAGAAAGAGAGAAAGAGAGAAAGAAAGAGAGAAAGAAAGAAAGAGAAGAAAGAAAGAAAGAGAGAAAGAGAGAGAGAAAGAGAGAGAGAAAGAAAGGAAGAAAGAAAGAAAGGAAGAAAGAAAGAAAGAAAGAATGAACAATGAAGAAAGGAAAGAAAAGAAAAAAAGGGAGTGCTTGAAATTTGTGAAGTCAAATTTGGGGAAACTGGAATAACTATGTTCTACTGATTATGCCTGTCACAGGCTGAGAAGCGTTGTGGCGTATCAGTCACTCTGCTACTGTGTGGTTTACAGTAGTATTCCTCTCTGAACCTGTTCTAGATGCTTTTGTTTGTAGATTTTACAATCCAAATGATTTCACTTGCTATGTGGAAAGTGACGAGTGTGTATACATTTCTTCCCTGCATCACATACATTCTCAATTTTATCATCAGGTACACAAACAAAGCCACATAAACTCAAGTATTTCAGAATTAATTGATGTCACAGAATGAGCAGGGACTCGGACGTCAAAAGATCTGGGTTAAGATACAAAACTCTACCAGCAGCAAAGCACTGAGTAACTTCGTTATGGTTAGATTTTCTCTCCATCTCTTTCATGACCATGTTGACCTGATGCAACTTCTTAGAAGACACTTACTTTGCTAAAGAAGACAAGATATGTGAGAATATCTTGCCAACTGAGAAGTCCCATATAATGAGAGTCAAGGAATATAACATAAGTCCTGTTAATTGAGTGCCCTTGAACAGATGTATCACCTTGTCTCTTATGATTTCCCCCTTAAATCTTAAAGTTATTTCTCCAATATCACCTACATTCCCACATTCCTGTTAAGAAACTAATGTCACTCTTTTCTCAGATTCTTTGTATGTCACTCGCTTTGCTTGTTCATTTTGTTTCTTCTAGGGAAGTTTCCAGAATCTTCTTTTTGACCGAGTTCTCTAAAATTTTGCACAATGTACCTTTGTGTAAGTCTTCTTTCATTTGTCATATTTGATTGGCACTTTACTCTGAAAACTCTGGTCCTTTAGTTATGGGGATTTAATTTTATTATTTTGTTAATTTTTGTTCCCTGCGATTTATTGTCATGATTTTCTGGAAATCCTATTTTGATGGAGTAAGACCTCTCGAGCTGATCTGCTTTCTTAACTCTTGTGTTGTTGCCAGGTCAGACATTTTGTCTACTTTCTGTGCAACTGCATCAACTTTTTCTATCAACCATTCTACTGATTTCTTTCATTATTCCATTCAAGATGATGATGATGGTGGTATCCTGTTTTCCTCCCTGTGCTGTCTGTGTTTCCTTTAAATTTTCTTCTTTATTTATTTGTTTTGGCCTATTTTGCATTTTAAAAGTTTTCCATAAATATGTCCTTGGCACTTTGTTCATATTTAGGAAAGAGGCATTGAAAAGCACATTATAAGGATCAGCAGATGGCATAATGGCTATGTTGCTGGTCTCCCATGTTGAATCCTGGGTCTGGTGGCCCAAACTCATGCAGGGCACGTGGGAGTACATGCCCATGATCCCAAGAGGAGAAAGGAGAAGTGATTGTGGCATAACCATCCCCTCGGGGGGTGATTTATTGCTTTCTGTCTCTATCTCTCTAACTCTCTCTTGTCTTTCTGGTACATGTATATGCCCTATAGCAAGAACCTCTCTAAAAAAAGAAAAGAGAAGCACATTATAATCTCTGCATATGTATTTCCCCCTGTAGCTCAGTCAACCTTCTGAAATGAAAATCTACCCAGTGACCAATTTCCTAAGATTTTTAAGAAGTTTATTTATTTATTTATTCATTTACTGAGTGAAAAAGAGAGAGGAACCCTTGATGGGCTCCTTATGCTGCGATCATCTCCTCAGCTCTCAGCCAGTCAGGATTACAAACATGACAATGGGTACATCCAGTATATTCAGACAGCTTTGGGATATGAACCTGGAGCCTTCCCATATGGTCTCAAGTACCACATAGCAGCTTGTCTACTACCTGCATCACCATGGTAAGGCCCTGGAATTTTAATCTTGACTGTCAGTACCCTAGAAATTGAAAGGGAGGAGCTGATAGCATTCCATCACTCAAGATGTAGATTCTTAGATAATATCCTAGTTTTAGTGTGGCAGCCTCATTCTTGGCTTTGCAAATAATCCTCAGGTCCAGAACCTACTTGTTTCAGCTTCTCCCATTTTACAGTGGATCTAGAGCTTGAATTATTTCTTACATAGACTACTAGACAATACTCTTGCGGGTCTTTTCCTTAACCATGCCTACATCCACACCTTTGGAACTAACTGATAATTGCAATTTCTGTGCTTTTCCTGGTCCTTGATGCATGAATTTAATTGCTTCATTGCCATACTCCATCTCATCCCCCTCACTCCTCTCAGACATTTAGATTTCAACTTTGTAAGTTATATTTTATCTGTCACTACTTCCCCATCTTATTTGTATCTCTCATCAATTTTTTTCTCTTCTATTTTCTTCAATCTTACGGGTTTTATTTATTTTTCATTCTTTTTTTGTAGAGTTAAAAGATGAAGCAGAGGTAAATGCATACCTTCGGTCTTCCATGTAAAACCAGAAGTCACCATCATCTCTATTTTTTTTCTTTTTTAGATGTTAGTATTGCCCCTTAGTTTTATTTTATTTTTTTTTTTTATTTTTTTTAAGAGAGCACATATAAACCCTAAAAGCTTTATAAAAATCATTTAAATTCCGCCAGACTTTTAAAGTTTTTGTAATGTTTTGTTTAAGCAAAAAGAGTATATCTCTCTGCTCTTAAAATTGGGTGCATTTTCTTGGGACCAGCAGTGGGTGTAATGGCTATGTCACTGGAATTCCATGTAGCCAACCGCGGTTGAAGTCCCAGACCTGGTGGCTTAAACTCACACTGGGCACGTGCGAGTGTCCAAGATCCCGAGAGGAGAATGGAGGAGAAGGGATTGTGGTGTGGCCATCCCCGCTGGGGGGTGATTTCTTCCTTTCTGTCTCTCTGTTTCTCTCTGACTTTTTGGCGAGCTCACGCGCCCTATAGCAAAAACCTCTCCGCCCCCCCCCCCCAAAAAAAAAAAAAAATGGGTGCGGTTTCTCTCCATATCTCCTGAGAATAAAACTACCAAAACTACCAGAAAAGGTATTGCTGACTCATCTGATTTCATTACAGAGACCATAAGAAGCAGGTGCCATTTTGTTCTTAAAATGCTTCAATTATGGGGTAAGACTGATTGGATGTACTTGGTGGAATAAGCCTCACCTTAAAGGTTTCAGGTACTGAGATTCACTTCGAAATCTTATGCCATGACTATGGCTGAGGAACTTAAGAATCACTATTTATTGATATTTATTTCAAGCAGTGCTCTGCATGAAAGGTTTCAAAGCTCTTCTCTAGAAAAAGAAGGGTACACAGTTCCCCATGAAGACTCCTGGTTATTTGGAATTGTAAACTCTTTTCCTAGAAGGCATTTACTCCTAACCTAAGGAAAAAATGAACTGGACACAGTTATGTCCAGTTAATACAAAGCCCTTAATACAAAGCTGGAGAGGGAGCCATAGACACATTTAGCATTCCTGGTGGGAAGATGGCACAGAAAATAATTCTTATGGCATAAAATATTTTCTTCTCACCAGTAGAACAGATTTATTACACAGCTTTTCAAAAGATAAGGAAATCACAAAGACATTGATAAGATACATGCAATTTTGTGTTCCACAGCAGAGAAGTAATGCAGACAGATTTTTCAAAAACAGGATTCTCCATGCCTATTATGGTTTGCATAATGGTTTGTCCTTCAATATTTCATTTTTTTTGGAATTTGATATTGGAAAGTGATAAGGCCTACTGGGCAGATATCGAATCATGGTAATTACATCGTGAAGGCATTACTCTCATGAATAGATTAAACCTGTCTGGTGAAACTCAGTGAGTTTTAGTTCTCAGGGCAAGAGGTTAGTTCTCGTGAGAGTTGACTGCTATAAAAGAGAGCTGCTCACAACTTGTTTTCTCTCTGCATATGCCCACCATATTCTGTGCTTCTGCAAACCTCTGCCTTTTGACTCTCCATCCATTATATCTGTGAGTTTTGCAAATAAATCTCTATTCTCTTAAGTTCATCCAATCTCAGATATTTCTTTTAGCAATGCAATAACAGACTACGACAGTGCCTGAGGCCATTCTGTTAGGTGGAGAAAGGAGAGTACTTCCAGAGGATATCAGAAATGTGACTGCGGCTTGCTTTCTCACTTTCCCTCTCTCTCTCTTTCTGGTGGATGCAAATACCCTATAGAAAATTTAAAAATAATAATATATAAAATCAAATAAGTAATTCTTTTTTTTTTTTTTGGAGAGGTTTTTGCTATAGGGCGCGTGCACTCGCCAGACAGACAGAGAGACATAGAGACAGAAAGCGAGAAATCATCCCCCAGGGGGATGGTCACGCCACAGTCCCTTCTCCTCCATTCTCCTCTCGGGATCTTGGGCACGCACGCACACGCACCCGGCGTGAGTTTTAAGCCACCGGGTCCGGGACGCGAACTGCGGTCGACTACGTGGGAGTCCAGCGATATAGCCATTACGCTAACTGCTGGTTCCCCAAATAAGTAATTCTTTAAGGACAAAAAATGTGACTGATAGTTACCAATATTAAATAAAAAGATAATATACAGATTCTATCTATATATAGTTATATAGATATAGCACAATCAAATGAGGCTGTATGGGAAAGTTCATCAATTATTAGAAAAGTTTTTATTTTTTTAATTAGTGTTGGAATACTTCTATTTGCTAACAAATAAATGAAATAATCAGGAAAGCAAAACTTATTTTCCCTGGCTCGCCCCCCCCCCCCCAGCCTGTGGACATATTTGGCCTAAATGAGGGGACAGATGAACAAATGAATTTCTTTATGACAATCAGCTGTAGGCCAGTGAAAGCTTTGGGTAGAATAAATACTGACATCTGCAACTAGAATTAACTGAAGAGCAGTATTTAATACATATGAGTTTTTCTTGTTTAACATTTATTTGGATTGGACAGTGTTCTGGCGGTTGTGCAGAATGTGATCACAACATGGTTCTTTCTTCAAGACCAGAATTAAAAAACTATTTACTGATTAGTTAAGGAGAACATGATGTGAATATAATTCGTTTGACTTTGCTGAATTTAGAAGCCCAAATTTATAAGATAAAATAGAGCTAATGAGTAAGTGAACACTCACTGTGCTCTTATTATGATGGTGGGATACCAAGAAAAAAAAAAAAAAAACTTAGTAAAAAAATAGGGCTGATTTATATGAATAATTAGAGACCAAAGTATTAAAGAAGACAAAGGATGGCACATAATCAAATGCTAAATAATAGAAGGATTAGATAATAAAATCAATGGGAAAGGACTTAAATAAAAGAGAGACAGAGTTTTGGACTAGAGTATCCAAGAGAGAAGATTCATGGTGGAAATGAAAATATGTTGAACTTCTCAAACACATTCTATCATAAATATCCTTCAACTCCAAGGTTTATAATGTGAAAAGATACCAAAGATACATTAAGAAAAAAAAGGGCTTCAATCATATATGTATATACTATGCTCTCATTTCTATAGAAATGAATAAATAAACAGTTTTGGGAAGAACATATGTTAACAGCGATTTCATCTGGGGCAAAGATAATGAGAGACAGAAACTTTTTTTGTAAGGTTTTTACCATAGGGTGTGTGCACTAGCTGAAAAGACAGAGAGAAACACTGAAAGGGAAAGTGAGATATCACCCCCCCAGGGATTTGACCATTCCACAATCCCCTTTCCTCCATTCTCCTCCTGTAATTTTCAGCACGTACATTTGTACACCTGCCTGGTATGGTTCAAGCCTCTGGAACCAGGATTTGAAGTGTAGTAGAGCATATGAGAGTCCAGAGCCTTAACCACTATGCCACCTGCTGGCCCTGAAACTGGAACACTTAGAAATAAATTTTATTTATTTATTTTAGTATTTTGAAAAAGTTTTATTTATGTATTCTGTGAGTGAGAGAGACAGAGACAGAAAGAGAAAAAGATCAACCCCCCTACGGGGTATCAAGACCCTACTCAAGATCCTACTCCCATCTTCATCCAGCCTGCATCATGGGGTATTGTGTGCCTGACATGTACAGGGAGGTCTCTGTACATGAATCTGAAGCCTTCCCATACATATCCACGTTTCAGAGCATCATGTTTTACTGCTGCACATCTGTAAATCCCTGCAACTTTTAAAATTATGTGTTCCTGTCGCTCATTTTCTTTTTTTGAGAGGTTTTTGCTATAGGGCACGTGCACACGCCAGAGAGACAGAGAGAGACAGAGATACAGAAAGCCATGGCGCAATCCCTTCTCTTCCATTGTCCTCTCAGGATCTTCGGCACACACGCACACATGCCCTGCATGAGTTTAAGCCACCAGGTCCGGGACTCAAACCGCAGTAGACTACACGGGAGTTCAGCGACATAAACATTATGCTAACTGCTGGTACCATCCATCACTCATCTTTTAAAAACCAACATGATTTACTTTGGAAATCAAAAGAGAGTAAGGTCACATCAGGTTTTCTGGTAAATCATTTCTTCCACGGTTTCAGACATACCTACAGTCCAGAACAGACTTCTGTCTAGATATATGTTGGAACAACTATTTCTAGGTAAGAATTATATCATTAGTCAAAAAGAGAAACATAATATGAATACAGTAGATATTAAAAGGTAAATGAAACCATAAACAATGAAAACGGGGTGAAATAGGAGAAAGAAAATTACTGAAACTGATGTACGAAGAAATAAAATACAATGTAGGTTTTATAAAATTATTAATGAAATCTAATCAGTATTTTAAAGTCTTACACACAATAATCACTGAATTCAGGCAATTTTACATCTGTATTTCAATCTGTACAGCTTCTTCTAACCTGTATTTTAGAATACAGTTCACTAATTTTTTCTTTGTGTCTTTTTATTTCTACTAATGTCATCCAAACAGTATTAATTCTGATAATTAAGTTGTTCAATTCTTTAATTTCTAGGTGGGTAATTTTTAAATCTGTGTTGTCAATTTTTATAGTTTCTGTTTTCTCTCTTTTTATAATATTTATTCAATTTTGTTTGTTATTATTATTTCTTAATTTGATGGGAGAAGGAGAGAGAGAGAAAAAGTGAGAGACCATGCTGCCAGGTCCAAGACTTGAAACGTGGTTGGCCATCTGAGAGTCCAGTACCTTAGCCAACACGCCATCTACTGGCCCAGTTTCCAGTTTCTTGATAAATTTTGAAAAATTTAGATCTTTTATTCCATCTGTATAGCAACCATAGGTTCTTTACATTCCAATCTGACAAATAGTTATTATCATGTACCTCATTGATTATTCACCATGCATTTTATTAGAAATAATATCTTTAAAATCATTTTGTAAGACCAGCAGAAGGTGTAATGGTTACATCACTGGACTCTCACATAGTCAACTGAGGTTCGAGTCCTGGACCCAGCAGCTTAAAACTCAAACCAGGAGCATGTGCGTGTGTGCCCAAAATCCTGAGAAGAAAATGGAGGAGAAGGGATTGCAGCCTGGTCATCCCCTTGGTGGATAATTTCTCTCTTTCTGTCTCTCTCTGTCTCTCCAGCAAGCACACATGCCTTATAGTAAAAATTCCTCTCTAAAAAAATATCATTTTGTACTTCAGGTCTTATCTTTCTTCAGATAAGAATTTTTGTTTTGCTTAATACCAGTGGTCACCAACTGTCCAAGATCAATGTATAAATGTACAATCTACCTAGTCCTAGAATTCTATATTTTGGGGTCTTAGGATAGAGTAGAGAGATTTTGACTGTAGTAACATTTGCGAATAAGGCCCTATTAACAAAGAACTTTCTTTGCTCAGTATTGCAATTTCATTCTAACTAGCATTCTTGTCCTCCTTTGTTCAGTCTTTTTAAACTTGGCTGTCTAAGTAAATCTTCAAAAAGATTTGACTTTGTCTCTCTTCTGCATAAAAATGTCCAAAGCCTCTCTTTGCTTACAAGAATATTTAAATAAACTTCTTAGCAAAGGCATCCATTATCTGGCTCCAACCTGCCTTTCCATCTTTTGCCCCCATTCTCTAGTTACCTTGCTTTACAATTACAAGGAACTTATCACCCTTCTCTGAACCCACTATGTTCTTTTAAGTATCTTCAGTTTCACTCCTCGTACCTAGCATGCCGATGTGCATCTCCTCCACCAATGAATTCATTCTTTATTTCCCTACTGAAATTCCCCATTCTGAAAATTCTGTCCTAATCTTCAAGGCACAATTAGTGGCTCTCACTTTTTGGCTTTTATAATATTACAATAAAATGGAAATAAATCATATTTTTGTTGTAAAAGCAATAAGGTAATATTTCAAAATGTAAAATCTAAAATTTGTTTCACCTGACCCCACCAACCTGTTTTGTCACCAAGAATGGATGCAGGGACTTAAAAAAGTTCATGAAAAATTTAATTTAAGGTATAAGTTTATTGGGGTACAAAAATGTATTAAAATCATGCATGGTGTTTTAATAATGTACATGCATTTTTCATTAACTTTATTAATTTAATTTGCTCCCTGAGAAAAAGTCAGAGAGAGGGGAGAAAGCCACCCTTACCAGAATAATCACAATGCAATCCATCTCCAGTCTCAGCTGGCCTAGATTACAGGCATGTGCTCATGCACCTAGTGTACTTCTTTGAGTAAAGACCTTTCCCATGTGGTCCAGTTTTGCTACCACTGCACCTCCATGAACTTTCCGAAGGCCTCCCATACATGCACAATGATAAATACTAAACTTTTGATTGGGGTAGTCTTTGTGAAGTTTGCAAATAACTGTCATCCAGAAACCACCAAAATACATATGAGACGGAGAATAGTTAAGTAAATGTGGCTACATCCATACACTAAAATGCCAGTTAATAAAGAGAATGACGAATGAGTAATTATATAAACAAATCTTAGAAATACTCTCAGTAAAAAAATCAAGATACAGATAAATGGACATATGTGTACTAGTATGTATGAGTAGAATTTTTTTTCTGAAATGATATAAAAGAAACTGAGTACAATTTTTCTTTGGGCAGAGGGGCTGAGTGTATGAGATGGAAGTATCCCTTTTGTTGTAATGCCTTTTGTACAACCTGGATTTTATTTTTTAATTGTAAGCATTTTTGTCTTTTTTTTTAGGAAAAAGCTTTTTAAAATAGGAGCTCTTGTACACTTTACAAAGTAAAACCTTACTTTTGTAACACTATATTGAATGGCAGTTTATCTATTTATATGCCTGCTTTACCCACTTGACTGTGAGCAATTCAGAGACAGACACTGTCTTATTCACCTTTATATCTAGTGCCTAGCACAGTGCCAGATGGCAATACTCAAGCAACTGAACAGAAAGATGAATATATATTTACTAAAGGAATGAATGGTTGAATAAATGAATAAATGGCTTAATGCATGAGTAAGTGAATGAATGGATGAATAAGTGAATAGTAGATAGCAAGGTCAAGTCATGAAAGGACAACACGTATAGTAGTTTCTCAGAGACTCCTCTATGGCCCGTCATCTATTTTTTGGTTCCCATTATGAGGAAATTCAAGAAAAATACAATTGCTTTTCATTCAGAGGTGACCTATCTGATGAAGACTACAGAGTGATATTAATTATGCACAGTAGCAGTGGAGTACATTTCATCCTAGGCTGCGTCAAAAGCAAGTCACTGTGAAATGAACTGAATGATTTAACAACACCCAATGCATAAAAGGTCCTCCTCACCTTAAAGGTCTTCAGGACAGGCTCTTAATTTGATTTCTGTTTTGTTGTGCTATCTTCATTTTATGGTCTTTAGTTCTCCTTATTACAAATGTAATTTTTAAGGGTCAAATTAATTTAATTTCACTTTGGCTTTGGGATGCTTGAATGCAAGGTTGTGAAAATCACTAGCTTAAAACAGGTGCTCTGCAAAACTTTCTATCAAGTCTTCCTACCTCATCAGGATATATACAGAAAACAATGAACAGGAGAGTTGATGGTTATGCTGTAATAGTAAGGAAAAATTATGGATGCTCCACACACCATATCAACCTCAGAAGGTGACATTGTTTTTGTCCACACCCCTTCCCCCACTTCTGTAGCCAGAAAGGTTTGCCTTATCCTTCTCTACCACTCAAAATCATGTCCATTATTTAAAATATTACTCAAATTCACTCTCTTGTGATGACTTTCTTTACTACCTCGTCCAGAAATAACCTTCTCTAAGTCACTTGTCTAGAACGGATCATGTCTTATTTTGTACCTGATACCATAATTACCACTTTGAATCCTAATCCCTCAAATGAATTATGAGTTTTGGAATGCAAAAATATATGTTATACTCATTATATCCTATTCTTTTCCCGAGCCCATTCTAATAACCATTCTTTTAAAAATTGAGTCATGGACACCTTTGAGAATTTATTGAAACTAAACTTCAGGGGGAAATATGCACAGTAAAACTTTCCTTGCAGTTCCAGGAATGCACAGATATGTTATCTAGCATGTGTTAAATTAATATTGATACAATTAGGGAGGGAACATCAACTATGTAAATGAGCTTGGAGTTAAGCCCCTTAGTTTGGATCTTAGCTCTATTGCTTACTAATTATGTGACCTTGGATAGTTTACTTAACCTTTCTGTTTGTTGGCATACTCTTCTGTGATATGAGAATAGTAATATTACCTTCCTCTTTTGACTATTGAGAAGACTAAATGAGAATAGAAATTTAGCATTGCACTTGCCTCTTAGTATGCACTTAATTAACAAGTTTATGTTTTTTCCCATGTTCATACAACTAAATACATATGTAATGGTGCCAAGATTTAATTCTGGGCTTGGCTGACTCCAGATCTCCAGGCAGACTAGGAAACAAACACAGAATTCACCATTTACCAACTGTTTGACCTTGATCGAATCAGTAGAATGGTCTCCAATACCATACACATTCCCTCACCTAGAACATAGACAATTTATTACTTTGTTTCATATTGATAGCATTAGCGAGACTATGTGAGACAGCAAAGAGTAGAAGGAAGGCATAGTTTTTGTCCTCTAGGACTTCTCAATCTCCTCAGGGAAAGAAGATACTGGAGTGATAATAAGTAAGGCTTAATAACTGAAATTTATTATTTTTTAATTTTTTTCATTTTGTTATGCATTTATGTTTTAGTTAAGAAATCATTTTTAAGAATTATTTTATTTAATTTTATTTATTAATTCATTTATTTTAATTTGACCAGACACACACACACACACACACAGAGAGAGAAAGAGAGAGAGTGAGAAAGTAAGCAGCCAAGTCCAGGACTTGAACCGTGGTTAGCCATGTGGGTATATCCAGCACTTTAACCACCACACCACCTGCTGGTCCCCAATAACTGAAATTTAAATGAACTATGAAAGCTGTAGCATCTTAATCAAAGGAAATACAGAAGGCCATATGGAAAGGCTAGCCGGACTGATACAGACAAGACTATCTTGTAGTGATCTTTTCACTACACCCTTATGAATTTAGTAACTCTGAGTGGACTGCTACCTCAGTGCTCCATCACAGACAATAGTTATTATATATATACTCTGTGCCAAACATCAAACTGACCTTTTAAATTGTGTTCATGACTTAGAACACTGTATTTAGTGTAGGTCTAGTTTTATGGTATGACAACTTGTTCTCATTGCCTAGAGTGTCTTTTGAGAATAAGGTGAGACATTTCACTAGTTCAAACAATCTGATTCCCGTTTTTTTTTCTGTCCTGATTAGAGAAAAAACATTTTTCACCTGCCAGTAGACAAAGACAATACCCAGTGGCCAGGGATAGGGAGTAGCATGGGTAAACACCCATGGTAAGTGCATATATTTTCTAGTCCCTTTTCTTATGATTGCCTGGGGAAAAATGGAATAACTAATCAAAATGAGTAATTATAAGCACAGCTCTTTAGAAAAAGGGGTTGGTACAGTGGTACCATATTTTCAAATGAAGATTGGGAACATCTACATTAACTCTTCTGATCTTTACTCAAAGTATATTTTTTTCCTGACAAATGTGCTCTTTCATTGGTTTCTCAATCCAGGCCAAGGGCCATTAGTCCACTCTGCAATAGTGTTTTCTTGTATTATCCTCATGAATTCTGTTCCTGCTGCCTTGAATTCTCTACTCCAAACTCTTTGTCTATTTAAGTCCTTCCTCTTCAGCTTAAATAAATATTTAAGTCTCTTTAATCTCTTTTTTAATGTCAAATATACTATCATAAACTCAACACATGTAACTTTCCTACTTAGCACATAGAACAGTTGCATTTTTATGTTTGTGTGATTATTGTATTAATATGTCTTCTCTCACTTACACATCCATGAAAACAGAGACCTGAGCTCATAACACAATTCCCATGTCATAGTTGTTGCACAATAATTATTTGGTGAATGAATGAATGAATTTCAGTTTTCCTTAGATTGTGTTAAATACAAAGGCAAATATTATAATTTAAGAAGTCTCTCTCTCTCTCTGTGACAAGCTAAGAATGGAAGATTATTTACTTGGTGGTAGAAGCACAGAATTAATAACATTCTTATGTTTAAATTCTGCTTTAAAGAAAATGTCTTATCCTATTACTTATTATTCTGGACTGTGCTATCTGAGAAGCATCAGATGAGTATTCAATATTGTAAACTCAAGAGCTCAGTGACTCCAGAAATATAACCCATGTGCTAGTCAGGGTTCTTTAGAGAGACAGAACCAATAGGATACTGGTTATAAAGAATATATGAAACGGGGTGTATTAGGGGAACTGACTCATGCAATTATGGAGGCTAAAAAGTTTCTACAGAAGGCTATCTGCAAACTGGAGACCCTGGAATATCAGTAACATGGTTCAATTCAAGTCCATAGGCCTCAGAAGCAGGAAACTGAACAGTATAACTCTAAAGCTGTGGGCTTCTAAAATTCAGGTCAGGGACGAGGGGATGTTTATATAAGTTTTGGAGTCCAAAAGCCAGAGTGTTGATGTCCAGGACAAAAAAAAAAAAAAAAAAGTCTCACTACAGGAGAAAGAATCTGCCTTTCCTCTTCTTTTTCTCCTTTCTTCAATAGATTGGATGGTGCTCACCCACATTGGATGAAGACAGGTCTCCTCACACACCAATATCCTTTGGAAACACCCTCACAGACATACTCGGAAATTATCGGGGCCAGCAGGTGGCATGGTGGTTTAGGTGCCTCACTTCCACATGGCCCACTGTGGTTCAAGTTCCCAGATATGGTGCTTTGCTTTCTCACTTTCTCTCTCTCTCTCTCTCCCTCTGGTCAAATTTAAAAAAATAATAACAACAAATAAAATAAAATAAACATTTTTTTTAAGAAAGAAACTATGTTTTACTAGCTCTCTAGATATAAACTATGTTTTACTAGCTCTCTAGATATTCCTCAATCCAGTCAAGGTAACACCTAAAGGTAACCATCACAGCCTTAAAAAGAAAAAAATAATAACTTTTTGTTGATGTTTAGAATCTTACTTTAAAACAAAACTGAATAAAACAAAAAACACTACAAGTTATTACAGACAGAGCATAAAACATTGAGTTGCTATAGGAATAAATTGGCATCACAACTAAAATTAATACCTAAATTCAAACATAAAAATGAGAACCTGTATTTTCCTCATATGCTAATCAACAGTAAGTATGAGATTTGAATTGTTAATTAAATTGTCTTTTTTCAGTCTGCCTTGAGGACAAAGACTGCTTTATTCATAAGGATAGCTAAAGTACATTGAAAAATCTTGGCTTATAATTAAATGCCCCCTCTTGGGTTTCTCTCTGTCTCTTTCTCTGCATCTCTTTCTCTCTCATATATGCACATACACAGTATGTCCAAACACATAGACAACATGTGTATTGAAACGTTCGTAGAATGGAGACCAAGCAACTTTGATAGTCTTTTAGTCTAGACTCTGCCAATAATTAACTATATAATTTTAGACAAGTTATTTAATCTTCCTCTTCTTCATCTATCAAATTTGACTTAACATACTTGACTTGTATACGTAACGATTGTATGGAGAACAAATGAAATGACAAATGTTTTCACAATCATTATGAAACATGAAAAGTATCATTCAAAATCAAATATGATAGAGGGCCGGTTGCTATCTGCAGCAAAGTATAGGACTAGGCTATACGGAATGTTAATTCCAAAAAAAAATGAAGAGATTGAGGTTCATTCTCTAGAAGCTCAGCACACATAGCCTAACTTGCATAATCATCTTTTTATTCATCAGCAGGGCTCCTTCCAGCATTGAAAGGATCCTATAAATCTCTCACTTCCCTTCTTGTTCTACTTGCTGAATCAGCCATTGTGAAAGTATCCCCTCCGGTGTGTAATATTTTGAAGAAACTTTCAAGAAAACTCTGTGCCCAGAGAGTGCTGATTCAGCACAGTGAATGAGATGACAGAGACGTATTTGGAACATTTCATTGGCAGGAACCTAGTCCGGTCAACTGTACACAAATAAGGAGATACCTGTCTGGCCAAAAGAAGCACATTGCTTACAAATCACTCTATATAATTCTGAATTTGAAGGTACATGGCACGTGGAGTAAAAATGTATCTCCATGTTTTAAAGGCACTAACCCGTACATTCAAATAGTCCATATTTAATTTATGGCTCAATGGCTCATAGTAATCCCCCTTCCTTCTTCTTATGCCTCCATACATAATACAACAGCTTCTAATACAACACTGTACACTACAGTGTGATATGTCACCATGCCATAAGACATGAAGTAGGAAAGCACCCTTTTCTATAATACATAAAAAATAAATCAAAATTATTCATATGTATGATTGAAGACAAATATTCTCTCTGGCATAAAAGAAATTATTATGCCGTGAATGCTTTACTCACACACCTGGAGTTCTGACTGGCAGAATCTTACATTTTGGCGATTCTAATCTTCAGTAACACACAGAGCTTTCTTGAATCTTATTCACACTTATTAGCTGCCAGACATAGAAAGCATTTTAAAGTATTATTTTGAAAGATATCACAACGTGACAGGAAAACACGTGTGCAAATAATAGGTGGTAGATTGTGGGTGGTGGTGTTGGGAAGTAATCTGAGTGATTCTTCTTCAAACAAGCTTGCAAAAGGAAGTCACTCAAACTAAATATGCAATGAACATGGATTACTTGCATTCTTCCTGAATACCTTAGATATTTATCTTTTTTTATAGAAGACAAACAAAACGTAGTCCAGTTAATCATTAAAATTAAATAACAGATCAGTTCTCCATTAGAATCACATCTGAAGTTTCTCACTTGTAGCTATTTGAGGATACAATAAATATATTTTATTCCAAAGTAAGATTTCTATGTCTTTCCCTCTCAAATATTCATTTTTCTATGGCATAAAAAGAGTAGACTTATTAGAAGTAACCTCAGAAAGATAAGAAAAAGCTGAGGAGAATAAAGTTATATATTTTTCAAAATGTATAAAATTCATTAAGATATGTAGTGTTTACATTGAGTTGATTTTTATGCAAACTTCAAAAGCCAGTCAATATTTAGAATTTGTGACACTAATGACACATTTGATGGTCCATCATCCCATCTCTGTTCCCATATGTTTGTGAAGTCTAATGATTATTGTGAAAGAGGTCACAGCTGTTTTTCATCTTCAATTTGAAAGACACATTTTTTATTCAGACTTATTACTTTCATTTCCTAAAGTTCTAGCAACAACTTAGATGGAGTCATTTCCACCTGGAAGGGCAGCACCTGCTCCTTATAAGGCACAGTTGAATGCTGTGAAGTCTATTCTCAAGATCACACTCCTCCTGCTACAATCCCCCATCATAATTTACTAATCTTATAATCCTTTGCTCTTCCTCCACCCTGGCAATGCTGCAGAATCTGCACAGTAGTAGATTAGGAATAAATCTTATAAACTGTGTGAAGATTGTTAGGGCAAGTGATGGTTTTATTGATTACTCCTCCCAGGAACATTGCATTTAGAGTTTTCCCAATGACATTGTCTTCTAATTACAGAATCTTAGGCCATATTGTCACACATGGAGTATTATGCCACTCAGAAAGCAAAACCTTTTGAGGTTAATGGATGGATAATGGTTATGTCACTGGACTCTCACGTGGTTCAAGTCCTGAGCCTGGTGACTTAAAACTCACACGAGACATGTGTACATGAGTAGCCAAAATCTTGAGAAGAGAATGGAGGAGAAGGGATTGTGGCATGGCCATCATCCCTGGAGGATGATTTTTTGCTTTCTGTCTCTCTGTCTCTCCAGCAAGCACACACACACACACACTTTATAGCAAAAAATCTCTCAAAAAAAAAAAAAAAAGAAAGAAAAGAAAAGGGTAAAACTTCCTTGGCCCAGCCTTGGTGCACAGGGGATGATGTACTGATGTGTAGTTCTGTGGACTGACTGACTGTAGGTTCAGATCCTGGGTTGACTTGAAACTTGCTAGATGTGCATGCTCAAGATCCTGATTAGTTAGTGGCCTAGCGAAAGAAGATTTAACCATGATGATGACTCTGTCAGATGTCAGATGTCACTCTTTGTCTCATACATGTGCACAGAAGCAATCTCTCACACTGTCTCTCAGGAAAGAAATATACTAAACTTTTTTTTTTTTAAAAAAAAGCAAACTTTAAAACCTTAGCATTTAAATCAATATGAATGTAAATGATTTTCTTAGTATAACTATTTATATTTAAAAACATCAAATATAAGGAAACATATGCTTATTTGATTTTGATATGTTAGTATTTTATGATTTCTAGAGGCATTGGAGAAGCTACTTTAAGGTAGTGATTGAGAAAAGCTAGACAGTAGAAGGGAAAGCATTCTGTCTTTGGATGCAGACTTTTGTTAAAGTCTTGGCTGATATATTTTCTAGCTATGTGAATTTGAACAGTAACTTCCATGTCTAAGCATATTTCCTCTTCATTAAAAGCAAGGTGGATGATAACAACCAAATGGTAACATTTTTATGTACATTAAATTGGAAAATATGTGAAATAGGTATAATAGAGTGACTCATGTATAATGAGGATTCACAATATAATTATTTTCTATGTCCTCAACTTCATTTCGATGACCTTACCTGAACTAAGTAGGAATCTCATGTCATTATCTGGGTGCTTTCCGGTTGAGTTTTGTTGTTGTACGTGCAAGACATGATTAGTGGTATGATTAGAGTATTTCAACTAAAATAGTAAAATAAAAAAATACAAACGGACAAAATAATCCAGAAGAGATGTTTGGTAAACACGTTAATGATCAAGTTAGCTAGAAGATGGAGGTGGGGGAATGTTGGTCATTGGAAAACTTTCTTGAGTGCAACCTGAATGTTTTATTGTTGCTATTAGTCACACAGTGTATTAGCTCCTTACTGAGCTGAAATTGCACTGACCTTCCAGAGATAAGGCAGTTATATTTGATGGACAGAAGGAAAGGTATAGCAAAAATATTACTTAGTGATCGTTGGACTGGACAGAGGCTCTAGGCCCAGCCACAGTGGTGCAGGCTATAGAGGCACAGCTATGTGCTGCTGGGCACCATTAAGAGAGGCTCTGGATTCTTGTCTCAGGTCTAGCTGAAAGTGCTGGGTGTGCCTATTTGCATGCCACTGATCCTGGCTGACTGCAAAACTGGGAGAGGGTTTCTTCATGAGACACAGTCAAGTTGTCTCTCTATCTTTCTGTTTCCCACTCATAATGAAAATAAATATATAAACTTAAAAAAAAAAAAAAAAAAACGAGAGGCTCAGGACTTTTAAATGAAACACACCGAGAAAGCAGTAAAGTTTAAGCATAATCTGCACTTATACAGTAGTTCTGGGTGGCAAAATTTAGTTCCCCTTTTATTCATGTACTCTTTTATAGCCTCTTGCTATTTAAAGGAATTTGTCTTCTGAAATGAGGTTTTAGGTTCAGCCTCCCTGATTTATACTCTATGGCTTTTTGAAAAGAGATGTCAAACTAAAGCAGCTTTCCTGTGGAGCGGGATTGAACTTCAGTTAACATAGGTGCTGCTTCCTTTAAGGGAGGTTTCACCCACTGGGGAGGTGATCATGCCCAGGAGCATGTTTCTGAAAGAGTATAACCAACTATCACATACTCAGGAATCAAGCTCCAGAGGAAGTCCTTATTCTTTAGTTCCCATCTGCAGAAACTGCTTGTCTATTTACATAGATTTCTTTTCCTTTCAGTGAGGTTATGGTATGCAGTATATGTGTCTGTAAAAAAAGATACAAACCATTATGAAGTACAATACAGGAAACTATTGATAATATTGTAATATGACTTAAAACTATCCCTTCCATTTAGCTAACACAGCTGACATTCTGCTTCCACCATGCTCACCAAACCTAAAACCCTTCATACTTAATGAGCATTGTACTGAGCTGTAGATTTTTTATTTAAATTTATTTATTTGCATTCATTCACTGTACATCATTACAGCATACAAAATGAGATTTTCCATCCA
Organism: Tupaia tana; assembly: GCA_026018925.1. NCBI lineage: Eukaryota > Metazoa > Chordata > Mammalia > Scandentia > Tupaiidae > Tupaia > Tupaia tana. Next base: position 26,719,218 of record JAKSZU010000009.1, read on the forward strand.
GGGTACACTGTATATTGGCTCAATCAAGCACATCAACAAACTTGTCATCGTCAACAAATAATTTTCCATTTCTTGTTTCCTGTATGTTTTGCTTTTTTTTCCCATCCATGATTCCCTATCTCTTGAGCTATAGATTATAAGGAGGTAAATTCTAGCCTTGGATAAAAAAAAGAAATCAAACTTCTTCTAATATCAATGATGTTCAGATAAATAACACATAATAATTGAATTTTTTTAAGGAGCTGGTAATACCTTACTTTAATTAGCTTCTGGGATATTATAGTAAAGAAAGAAAATTATTTTTAGGTGAATATAGGATATGAATTTTTTATTTTCAAAGGTAGTTTATCATGCATCTGATGAATGGATTGGCTATTTAATTTTGTCATAACCCAAGGAGGATAGAGTAGGAAAAAGCCCCAGGACTTAATAGGAATTCATTTGAAAAGTTTATACGTTTCATTTCCTATTCTGGGTTCTATTTTACCCTTAACCTCTGCCATGAGATTAGAATAATTTACAGGCATTGTTAGACCTCAGAGTGATTCCCAGAAGTTAAAGCTGAGTGTAGTACTTCAATAAACCGCTATAATAAGATATTTTATTATTATGATTCTAAATGTCCTGCAGTGTACGGTAATACAGATATAAAATAATTAAAGGCAATTAAAGCCCATTATACTAAGGATTACTTTGTGCTAATGATACAAAGATTGCTTGCCTCAAGGAAGAATTCCCTCTGAAGTCATCCAGGACGGAAGCTGAACTCGGTGGTGCTGGGAGAAAGTGACTTTTTGTTTTCCTTTTTCAGATAGGTGATATGGAGAACATTGACAGGAATAGGCAGAATAAGGGAAACTAATGACTTTTTTAAACATTTTAATGAACAGTATCTTGAATTGTTTTAAACTGGTAGTCTGAATATAGCACGTTCTGAGGTCTAGGATGAAATAAATTAGGTTAAGAAAAACATTTTCCATAGAGCCTTGGGTCTCAAGGCAACCAAGAGATGGTGAAAATCAACTTTCTGTTTCCATCAATGGTCGGGAAATAAACCATGCGGAGGCAATCCATAGTAATGAATCCACATTTCTCAATAAACTTCCAAGTCCCAAGTAAAAGCATTGTAGCATAATACTTAAAAGGGTAAGCTCTCAAGATAGACAGTATATCTTCAAATTCTTGCCTATTACTTGAGTAAGAAAGTACAATAGTAATAATAATAATAATAGCAAACCAATCTTGGAAGTTTTATTTTCTTTTGTTTCAATTTCCTAATTTTTATTCTTATTTTAAAAATTTTTTGAGACAGATTTTTGCTATAGGGCAAAAATATGTGCTTGCTGGAGAGACAAAGACAGACAGAGAGACAGAAAGTGAGAAATCACTGCCAGGGGGTGGGGGTGGCCATGCCGTAATTTCTTCTTAAGTGAGTTTTAAGTCGTTGGGTCCAGGACATGAAATGCAGTCAATTATGTGGGAGTCCAGCAATGTAATCATTTTGCCACCTGCTGGTTCCAATTTCCTAATTTTTAAAATGGATTTTATAGTAATACCTCCTTAATAAGGTTATTGTAACACTTAGTAAATATATGTAAAACCCTTATGATAGTACCTGCTATAATTATGCCCTTCATTTCAGCTGCTGTTATTATTGCATTATCCATATACCTTCTGCCTTACTAGGGCTTCAACTGCAGGAACTCAACTAATTGAAAGTGAACCAAAATACACTCCTTTTTCTTCTGCTACTTTTCCATCAACATTTATTAATTTAACATCACAGTCTTTGTTGAGCTTTCACTTTGTGCAATGTACTCATTTATATATAGGTACTGAATATTTAAGGTGCTCATCTTTACAATAGAGTTTAATAGTAATACCTCCTTTATAGTGTTATTATGACATTGAGTTAATATACATAGAAGACTTATGATGGTGCCTACTGTAACTACACAATGAGGAATTAAAAACCCAGTAATATATGCTGTGAACAGTAGAAAGGGGAATGAAGAGTGACAAGAAGCTATTTAAATGAGGTGATAAGAAAGGACTCTTAAGGGACCAGCGGAGAGCATAATGGTTATGCCACTGGAGTCCAACATAATCAACTGTGGTTTGAGCCAGACCTGGCAGTCTGAAACTCACGCTGGGCATATGTGCATGCATGCCCCAAATCTCAAGAAGACAATAGAGGAGAAGTGATTGTGCCATGGCCATCCCCCACTGGGGGGGGGGGATTTCTAATTTTCTATCTCTCTATATCTCTCTCTCCGGCAAGCACACATGCCCTGTAGCAAAAATCTCTCTTAAAAAAACGGAAAGAACTCTTCATTTAAGGTTTCTTGCCTGAGATATTAAAGACAAGAAGTTATCCTTGTAAAGATCTACATGTTACAGGCAGAGAACATACAAAGTGCATAGGACTTAAGTTGTGGTATTATCTGTTGAAGATATTTTGTAGTTTTTTTTTTTTTAAGTTTTTTGCCATAGGGCGCATGTGCTCTCCAGACAGAGAGAGACATAGAGACAGAAAGTGAGAAATCACCCACCAGGGGGGATGGCCACGCCACAATCCCTTCTCCTCTCGGGATCTTGGGCACACACGCACACGCGCCCGGCATTGAGTTTTAAGCCACCGGGTCCAGGACGCGAACTGCGGTAGACTGCATGGGAGTCCAGCAACATAGCCATTACGCTAACTGCTGGTCCCGATATTTTGTAGTTTTATCAACTGTACTAGGTAGAAATATTCACCTGTTGAAATATCCTGTTGAAATATTTTGTAAGACAAATAATAATGTGATTGAATGTATAAAAGAAAATGAAATAAAAAAAGAAAAAAATAAAGTAGTTGTAAATAGAAAAAAAAATAAAAGACTTTCAAAAATGTAAAAAAAGTTGAAAATGAGATATGCACATATAAAGAAATAGAAATAAAATGAGCATGGATAGATCAAACAACTGCTTTGTCAGACATGGCTTAGAGTTGTAAGTTAATTCTTGGCATAATGGTTAACCATTGAAAGATTTGAAAGCATAGGAGTGAAAGAATATATTTTACTTAAAAAAAAAACTGTGGCAAGAGTGGAAATTGTATTAAAAAAGTTAGTAGTGGGAGCAGGAGGTACATTTGGAGGCTATTGCAATGACTAGGAAATATATGACCATCTTTAGAGTACGCTGGCAAAAGTGTATATGCTCTATCTAAGTAGATAGAATCAAGAGATGATTTGAAAGGTATTGTAGGACAGCCAACAGCATTTGATGATGAACTAGAAGAAATGGAAATTAGAAAAATGAAAGAATCAAAGATATTTTCTGGATTACTTAGCCAGAGTAATTGAGTAGAAGGTAAAGATATTAAACTTAACATCCAAATGGCGTTATCAAATAGAGACAATTGTATATATAAATTTTGGTCTCAGAAGCAATGCCAGAAGTAAATATAGAAATTGAGAAACTCACTGGTGTATAGGTATTATTTTAAACTTCAGAATTTGATAAAAGGATCTAAGGAAAGTGTTTAGAGAGTATAAATGTAATCCTGTTTTGTGTCTCATTCATATAGGGATGTCCATAAAGCTATTCATACTAAGAAATGGATTATTAATTCTAGACCAACTCTTTCATTTTTTAAAAAAATTTTATTGTAGCAAGAAGTATACCAAAGAAGTTAATACAATTCTGGAAATTTCCAGTAGGAATCATATAGATGGGCATTAGTTTATGTCTGGGATGAGCAAGATAGTAGTGGTAGATTTGGCATCTCTTTAATCCAGCCATCTGCGCTATTCCAATAACTCACATAGAGCCAATTTCAGAGAGCACTGTCAGATGACTTGTTCCTGATTTTATGTTGAATTTAGTGCCTTTTAAAGTGTTCTCCATATTTATATTTATTTTTTTCTGCCTTGATATTACTTTCACTTTGTCTCAAAAGTGAAAACAGTTATCAGGCAACCTCTAGATGGATCACTAAGATTGCATCGGTCTGTCAAGTCCTTATTGTTTTGCATATTGTGTCTTTAACATCAATGTATTGTTATTGCTACATTTGTCACCTTCCTGATTGCCTCCTTTGAAAATTCATCACCATGTCGCTTATTAATTTATGCCCTAATATTTTAACTGGTGATGTTTTCTTTAGATTGGCTTGATAGTAGACAACAATCTAATCAGTTCCTCTAACCCTTGTAAGTTCCCAAAGTGAGAGATCTGGCTTATTTATTTATTTATTTATTTAGAGATTTTTGCTATAGGGCATGTGCACTTGCCAGAGAGACAGAGAACCAGAAAGTGAGAAATCACCCACCAGGGGTGGTGGCCATACTACAATCCGTTCTCCATTCTCCTCTCTGGACTTTAGGCATGCATGCACACATGTTTGGTGTGTTTTAAGCCACTGGGTCCAGGACTCGAGCCACAGTTGACTACTTAGAAGTCCAAAGACGTAATCAGTACACCATCTGCTGGTCCCGAGAAACCTGCTTCTTAAAATGGAATATTTGTATTTATTTTCAGTTTAGAAAGTCATAGTATGAACGATCTAATCTCTCACAGGTGTGGGTGGTGTTGCTGGAGTTTTACTTTACAATGTTATATATAGTTCTTCAACTGGGAAGGTTGAGGGCCCTGTTGAAAAGAGATAGATAATAGATAACGGGGTAGATAAATAAATAGATAGGTATATATTTACTTGTAGAATTCTCCTAGTGAGACTATATAAAAAGAATAAGATTGATCTTATATTTTAAAGTGCCTGCAGATTTCATTTTTTAAAAACAGGTTTTTGCCGTAGAGCTTGTGCCCTTGCCAGAGAGAGACAGATAGAAATTGCCCCCTTTGGGGATGACCATGCGGTAATTCTTTTTCTTCTCTTAGGATTTTTGGGAATGCTTGCATATGTTCCCAGCATGATTGTCAAGCTACTAGGTCTGGGACTCAAACTGTGGTTGGCCATGTGGGAGTCCAGTGCCTTAACCACAATGCTACCTGCTGTCTACAATAGGTTTTATATTTAATGTGATTTTCTTTTCATTCTGAAAAATCAACTACAATATGGGAAATGGATTTTCTCTTATTTATTTTTTTCTTTTCCATATTTTGTTGTAATACATGTCTGTAATTTAAAAATTCTTTTTGGGGAAGATGATAGAAACTTTTGTCCTCTCTGAAATTGATCCAGTAGGCTCACAGGGTTACTCTGAAATATTCTTTGCTTCATCTTCGCCAAAGCCTGATCCATGATGCGGTATCCTTCTTCTACCTTGACCTGTCACAGTGATTCTTAGATGACTGGTACTCTTCATTGCTCTGTCGTCCATATCTAATACTGACAATCACCCCACTGAGACCAAAATGCAAGATACAGTCTGGAAATGCAGTGAGACATGCACTCAGAAGGTGGGATTTGCAAGGAAAACCTGGTGTCACAGTTCTTTACCTTTGATAGCAGACTTCTCTCTGATTAATCCTGAATTCTGATACAGTTGTAAGGAAATGAGGATGTAAGTGACTAGTGAGGTTTCTAATAGAATTTGTTGCCAATATGACAAATGTGATTCTAGAAGTTACTATACACTAACCTCACAGAAATGACATTTCCAGGGAAATGAATTCTATTTTTCTTTTGTTTATATATTTGGAGAAATAGAGTTACAAGTTTTAAAAGGCAAGTATTGTCCTACAAAGGGCCCAGTGGGTAAAGTAGAGACCCCTAGACCTGTTTTGGCAACATCTAAGGCTGTCTCTAGTGTCATTAAGGAGGACGGCAAGGTGTTTGTTTTGTTTTGTTTCATATTTAGAAATAAATATTCATATTAAGAATATGTGAAGAGGACTTTAACTGAATCAAAATAACTGGGCACTCTAACTTCAGGAAGATTAGGGTTCAGCATATTTAAATAATGATAGAATTGTCTGTTCATTTTCCCCAAGGGAGCCCCTAAAATGATCATATCTGAACATCCTTGTTTTTGTGAAATAGACTTACTTTAAATCCTATTTTCATCTAGTATGAAAGAAATCATACATTAGAGGTGAAAATGACATTCACTATATACCATTACTACATCAGACAGAATCTATATTCTTATAGAAAAGTGCTTAATTTTGTAGTAATCTTCCATATGTCCAAATCCAGTCAGATACTAATACTCGATTAGTCATATAGAATACATATGTGTGTGTATGTGTGTGTGTGTGTGTATATATATATATATATATTTATATATATGTGTATGTCTATATATGTATATATATGTGTATATATGTATATATATGTGTGTGTATGTGTATATATATATATATATATATATATATATGGTTATTTTCCCACACAAATCAAGAAACTCATAAATTTATCCTTATCCATTTATCTATTTATTTATTTATTAATGATCTAATTGTCTGTTTCCTTAAAATGTCCCACAGTCAAGACTTTGTGTTGAGGTCTTCTCATGCATGGTGCTCACTTATAAAGTTGTAGCCTCAAATAATGTCAGCCTATCTGTTCTTATCTCTGATAGGTATTATCTGAAATTCATTTATGCGTTTAGGAACAAGGTGACAAAATAGTGATATGCTCTTTATAAATCTGACATACAGTATGGCAGCCTATGAGTCATTCCTGTAAGTGTGTATAAGACTTTATTGTCTTACATGACTTATGCTTATAGCCATATATAAATCACACAGAACCACCAGAGGAATTTTAGTGTTGAGGTGTAATAAAAGAAGGGGTTTCACAGATTGTCTCCATGAACTCTGAATGAAGTCGAAGCAGGAAAGGATTTCCAATAAAGAATTTATTTTCACTTAATGTCAATTAATGATGAATATTTCTATAGAAAACATTAATGAGGAAACATCATTTTGCTTTATACTTACTCCAAGTCTGTGAAATGCAGCCTCTGAAGAGCTTTGAAAGGTTTTCCTTAGGGTTTAGTATTATAGATTTTCAGTTTAGAGGAAGAAAATAATCACTTCTTAGGAGATCTCAGGAGGATTTAGTTTAGTGTTGGTTCAGCTCAATCAAGTACTCATCAATTAATTTGTTCAACAAACATTTATAGATAAATGCTGATAAATTTTACATGCTAAAATACTATAAGCAAAGTGAAAAACAAAATAACAAATTGGGAAAATAGAAACTTGTTCATGCATTCGTTAATTTAAAACTCAACAGAAAAAGAGTAATTTTTATGATGCACAAGGAGTTTCTAAAAATGTCTAAGTAAAGGTAGCTTAGTTTTTTAAAATTGGTGAAGAATATTATCATGCAGTTCACAGAAGCTTAAATATAAAACAACAACAACAAAAAAAAACATAGAAATTTGCAAATAATTCAAGCTCTGAAGATTAAAACAAAAAGGTGACTTTTTTACACTATCATATTGGAAAAAAAAAAAACCAGAAAATCTGAAAATACACAACGCTCTAAAACAGAGTTTAAATATGAGCACGGTTTTGAAGAGTCATGTACCGAAAATGACTTTCAAGCCACCAGGTCTGGAACTCGATCTATGGCTTGGGCATGTGGGAATCCAGTACCTAACCACCATAGCAACTACTGGTCCCTCTAGTGGGGATATTTAAAACGTAAAAAAAAAAAAGGGTAAAATGAATTTATGTAAATATATTTTATTCATTGTATTTATTTAATCCAGCACTTTTTTTTCTTCTTCTTCTTCTTTTTTTTTTTTTTTTTTTTGGAGAGGATTTTTGCTATAGGGCGCGTGCGCTCGCCAGACAGACAGAGAAAGACATAGAGACAGAAAGTGAGAAATCACCCCCCAGCGGGGATGGCCACGCCACAATCCCTTCTCCATTCTCCTCTCGGGATCTTGGGCAAGCATGCACATGGGCCCGGCATGAGTTTAAGCTGCCAGGTCCAGGACCTGAACCTCGGTCAACTACATGGGAGTCCAGCGACATAGCCATTATGCTAACTGCTGGTCCCCAGCATATATATACATACATATATATATATATATATATATATATATATATATATATATATATTATTTTTTTGAGAGGCTTTTGCTATAGGGTGTGTGCGCTCGCTAGAAAGACAGACAGAGACAGAGAGACAGAAAGCGAGAAATCACTCCCCAGGGGAGATGGCCACGCCGCAATCCCTTCTCCTCCATTCTCCTCTCGGGATCTTGGGCACGCACGCACACGTGCCTAGAGTGAGTTTAAGCCACCGGGCCCAGGACTTGAACCGCGATTGGCTACATGGGAGTCCAGTGACATAGCCATTATGCTAAGTTCTGATCCCTAATACTGCTTTTCTTACAATTAAAAAAATACATAAAAAACAAACAAGCAAAAAATAAAAACCATACATACTTAATGACCGTAGTAAACTATATGGCCTCAGCTAGATTCCACTTTTTAGTATGTTCATTCTTCTCACTGAGTTTTATGCCTAATGTCAGACATGTGTTCGAAGATATGTTTATATCAGCTGTATTTACTATTGAAAGCAACTTTGAATACCAGAGACAGTGTGGGAGAAGGGTGGGCAATGGTAGATGGTTAAGAGTAGAGAATCAAGGGGAAAAAAAGAGAGAAGTAAAATATATAAGAAGTGAGAAATGGAAAATTATTTATTGAAGGTAACATGTATGGTAATATCTTTGAGCTGATATACAGTGTGTACTGGATGGGAAAATTCATTTTGTATGATGTAATGATATAACAATGATATACAGTGAATAAATGCAAAATAATTAAATTTAAAAGAAAATTTAAAAAGGTAAATCCCAAAATTTACATTTTTTAATTCCATGATGTTTTTTAAAATTTACTTTTATTGACATAATAATTGTACATATTTATGGTATATAATATGATGTTTTTCTATATATAACTACAGTGTAATGATAAATCAGAGTAGCTATACACACTAACTCAACAACTTGTCATAACATTGTGTTGGGAAATTAAAAATCCTTTAGTCGACATCTCTCTATAACTCTGTATCCTATCCTTCTCAGCCTCTAGCCATCAATCTTCAACTTTCTACTTCTATGAGGTCTTTCTTTTTCAATTTCTATACATGAGTGATAACATGTGCATTGCTTTTGCTGTGTCTGGCTTATTTCACCTAACATAATGTACTCCAAGCTCATCAATGTAACCTCAAATGACAGGAATTCATCCTTTTTAATGGTTAAACAATATTCCATACTTTCTTAATCTATTCATCTGTTGATGAACACTTAGGTTCATTCCTTATCTTGTCTTTTGTGAATGGTGTTGCAATAAAAAATGAATGCAGATATCATTATTAAACACTGATCTTCATTCCTTTGGATATATACCCAGTAAGTAGGATTGCTAGATCATATGGAGATAAAATAAATGGCATTCAAATAGGGAAATACGTAGAATTATCTCTATTTTCAGGCGACATGATTATTTTAAAATAATCATGACACTGAAAATCCAAAGGAATCCTCAGAAATACTCCTGGAAGTGATAAATGAATGCAGTAAAGTGGCAGATTACAAAATCAGAAGACAAAAATCTTTTGTGTTTCTACTTTAAGTTTTTAGAGGAAGCTATGGACTGTTTCCCACAATGTTCATACCAATTTTGGCATATATTTGATACTTGCAGTATTTCCATTGAGATTAGCAATAATTCAATTGCTTGATAGTAATACCTGGCTAGTGCCAACCGTACTGAACAGCGCAACACTAGATTGTAAAATTCTAAGTGTCCATGAAAAGTTACTATGTAGGGACTTTATAGGAACTTCTTTCTGTATTCCTAACTTGTACTCAACACCTAGCACAAAGCAATTGCTAAATTAATGATGACTTAAGGATGTCTTTAGTGCTCATATAGCTTCCTTATCATATGTAAGGTCAGTTTTATATATTATATAAAGGGATAAATGAGGAAGAAAGGACAGAGAGTACCATATACATGTGTACACTACAAGGTGTTAGGGAAGGGATGCAGCAAGATATTTACCTTTACCTTATTTATATTATTTTTGCATTTAAAACACCAGACAGGAAATACACTCTGGAATGTTCCCCTTTTGTTATGCACACTATCATGTAATTTTTTTTCACCCCAACTAGATAGTATGGGCATTTGAAGACAGTATTCTTTTCTCATTCATCTTGTATCCCCTGCAGTGTGGCTAGCAGATCACTTACTTCGTACAGATGTGTGTCATGCTTTCAAATAGATTTTGTCAGGTCTGTCTTTTTCCTTATAGCTCACTCACCACAACCCATGAGGAATCTGCTCGCTGCTGGCACAATAATGGCAAAATGGAAGTAATCTCAAAGAAGATGGCAGAGTGCAAAAACTGTAATTTTCATGCATAACTGGAGTATATGTAAACAAAAGTTGCCAGAGAAGGCTTTGGGTATACTGTACAGGATAGAAAATCACAAAAGGCAAAATTTGTTTTTTTCCAGGAGTCAGGAGCACTCTTATAAATGAAATTATTAGACAATGTTTGCTTTCTCCTTTATGTGGATGTTTTTGCACTAAAGGCATTTTTATTTTTAAAAATTTGTTTATTTCCTCATGCCAGGCACGTGTGCGTGCATGCCCAAGATCCCTAGAGGAGAATGAAGGAGAAAGGATTGTGGCATGACCAACCCCCCGGGGGGTGATTTCTCGCTTTCTCTCTCTCTGTCTTTCTGGCGAGCGCACGCACCCTAGAGCAAAACCTCTCCCTCCTCCAAAAAATATTTATTTCTTTCATGAGAGAGACAGATACCCTCAATAGGATACCTGCACACCATGATACTCCCTCCAGCCTCCAAGTCATCTAAGATCAGCGGTGCTTCCAAGCACACCCAACATGACTAAGTGGACTGGAGATCTGATTTTGGGCCTCCCATGAGCACCGTTATCACATAGCAGTGCCCTACTGTATGCACCTCTACAGCAGGGCTGGGCTAAGTGCATTTTTACATGAATAATGAGGACAAGCTCTCCTGAAGAAGAGCTTTAGAATCCTTAAATATTGTGATTTATGTTCTTCTCACCATTGTTAGTAAAGGTTTTGTTTGTTTGTTTATTGCCTTTCACCCCCCACTAACCTGTATACATGAAAGCAGAGATCATACATTTTTTTATTTACCATATGCATGGCACCATATGCATTCTCTCCCCAGATACTTTCTCCATATTTCGTAGAAACAAAAGAAAATGAATAAATAAGGAGAGAAGTACATTTTTTTGAGAGGTTTTGCTATAGGGTGCGTGCACTCACCAGAAGATAGAGACAGAGAGACAGAAAGTGAGAAATCATCCCCCCCAGGGGGGGTGGCCACGCTTCAATCCCTTCTCCTCCTCCATTCTCCTCTCGGGATCTTGGGCACACATGCACATGCACCCAGCGTGAGTTTAAGCCACTGGGTTCGGGACTCGAACCACGGTTGACTACATAGGAGTCCAGTGACATAGCCATTACACTAAGTGCTGGTCCCGAGAAGTACATTTTTAAAAGACACATTCTCGGGGGGACCAGCAGTTAGCGTTATGGCTATGTTGCTGAACTCCCATGTAGTTGACTGCGGTTCGAGTCCTGGACCCGGTGGTTTAAACTCATGCCAGGCATTTGTGCGTGCGTGCCCAAGATCCCAAGAGGAGAATGGAGAAGGGATTGTGACGTGGCCATCCCCCCTGAGGGGTGATTTCTCGCTTTCTGTCTCTCTGTTCTTCTGGCGAGCACACATGCCCTATAGCAAAAAAAAAAAAAAAAAAAGAAAAGACACATTCTACTTTTATTTTTTCTCCAGCATAATTTTCTTCTGTAAGTTTGAAAAACACTTTTGTTTGTAAATTGAATGTGATAGAATCTCTTTAGATGCCAATATCATTTTATTCATTCAAAGATTAAAATCTAAGTATACTTATTAGTATTCAATTAGGGATATAAAGGAAGTTACATTATGGTGTTTGGGGTGTGGCATTAATTTAGCTTCTCAGTGAAATGATATTTTAATGTAATGGCTTAGTTTTATTAAGTATATTGTTGCCATCGTATTTTTGGTTTGGAAATTTTAACATTTATAACATAAATACAACTATTTGAAAATTAGAAATGATTGCTTTTTTCTTTCCTAGGTGCTCTTTGAAAACAGAGTTAATTGCCAAATCTCAGAGAGTACAAATTAACATACATTTTTAAAGCTTTTTCTTACCACTCATCCAATATAGAGTGTTGCATTTGAGTGACAGGCTGATAATAGAAAAATGAAATTAACATAGAATTTCATTCTTGAAATTTACCTTCTTTTAGTATTCTAGTCATACTTTTCATCTTGCTGTTCAGGTTGTCCACTTTGGATGGTTGGTTTGCTATGAGTACATGTCATGTACTGTCATTAAAACTGCTTAAAAGCTGTTGTTTTCTCTACAATTTCAGACTTATGGATGAAAGGCTATGTAGAGCTTTAATTTAAAGACAGTTCATGAATTTAAAATTCTCTTGCAAGCCTACAAAGTAGAAAGACATTGTCAAGTTGAGTCAAGGTTGGCTCTTTAAGGGATTGCTGTTTTGACAATAGCAGCACTTTCAGGATATAAAACTAAAGAAAGCATTTTTTTAATTTTGATGTAATCTTCACTAACATAAAGGCATGAGTATAGTAAAAGAATACTAGTAATCCAAAATATCTCAACATTTGTCTTCTATTAAAGAACTTTAAAGACAACATAAATATCTTGGAAGAGTAATTGTGATATAATGCAAGAAATTATTGGTTAAGCTAATATGGTGCAGAAGAAATTGAAGAAAATGACATTTGAGTTAGTAAGATGGGAAAACATTGGGGGCTGGCAGGTGGCATGGTGGTTAAGGTGCTGGACTCTTGCATGGCCAACCGTGGTTTCAGTCCTGGACTAGGCGGCATATTTTCTCACTTTCTCTCTCTCTGTGTGTCTCTCCAGTAGGCACATGTGTCCTATAGAAAATTAAAATAATAATAATAATAAAATGAAATAAATATTTTTAAAAGGAGAGAAAACATTAAAAAAACTTGTTGTACTATGTCTTCATGGGTGTTTTCAAATAATAACACCTTATGCCTTCCATGTGTTTTACAAACAAATACATAAATCACTTGTCAGTGCAGTATATACTGTACTACCTCTAGTATAAATATTAGGAAAATTTTAGATGTATAGAGCAACTTTACATAACAACTAGTCAGAGGCAATGAAAGAATACTATAGGCCATTAGAACACATTAATATACAATTGTTACAAGTGAGGTAAATTCGTGTCATTTTCTCTCATCTCTAGAAATACTGCCATTGAAGTACTTCCATTACTGCAGATTTGTTCATTCTAACAACTTATTAATTTTAAAGATTCTACCATAGAATAATATATACAAATCAGAAATAGGGACCAGCAGTTGGTGTAATGGCTATGTCGCTGGGCTCCCATGTAGTCGTTCGTGGTTCAGGTCCTGGACCCAGTGGCTTAAACTCACGCCGGGTGCATGTGCATGTGCGTGTGTGTCCAGGATCCCGAGAGGAGAGTGGAGGAGAAGGGATTGTGGCGTGGCCATCCTCCCAGGGGGTGATTTTCTGCTTTCTGTCTCTGTCTCTGTCTTTCTGGTAAGTGTGTGCATCCTATAGCAAAAACCTCTCATTAAAAAAAAATCAGAAATAAAAATTCCTCAAACCTAGAATTTTGAATCAGGTGTCATTTTAACTAGCCAGAACTGCCTTACTTCCTAAATGTGTTCAGATTAGGCTGAACATAGTGTACGTGGGAAAATATGACAGGATTTCTTTAGGTTCAAGAATCTAGTTCATGTTTATGATGTTATGAAAGCGTAAGATTTTTACAAATGATTACATTTGTGCATATGTGCATGTGTGTGTAATTTTAACTAATGAATTATACTAGTGACAGCACTCATATACATACACACAGACATATATATATATAACATAACATATAACTTTCTTGCGTACATCAACTTGTTTCCTACTGTATCCAGGGATGTATAGACTGAAATACTTCTTAAATTGATAACGGCAGAGTCTCTAGTCAAAATCTCCAACTTCTACTGGCTTACACTTGATTTACTTTAATATGGGTTATGGGAAAAGAAAAACTGTTGGGACTCCATTTAGAGCTGCCTGGCAATAGACAGGTAGAAAAGACTTCGAATTACTGTTTTTCATTGCTGGAGGGCCCCTTAGGACTACATTGGAAAGAATTCTGTCTACTCAAGATAAGAGTCTCCTAGCAGTTTAATGTGCCAATCAGTTGTGCTCAGCAGCCCAGAATCATCGTATCGCAGCTATTGAATAGTTCCAGACCATATGTTTCAAAGGATGGAGAATGAGATATGTGACACACTTCTAAGGAATGGTTATGAAGAGCATTAATATGCTGCTGATGAAAAGGGGGACACTGAAGGGATTGAATCATGTGGAATCAACAGCAACTTGGGATAAGAAAAAATAAAAACTTATATAAGCAGCAGGCACCTCACAGAGTCTGTAATTATATGTCTACTCCAGCCATATTGTCCACTCAACACTAAATTGCACAGCTGTTCTTTTCATCTTCAAACAGCAACTTTTGGAATGGTAAGGCACACAATACATTCAAGAGATACAGTTAATAGAGGCTGCTTAGCTTCTCTGACAGCTAAGGTTCAGTATATTCTTATATCTTTAAAAAGTCATCTTTAGAATAAATCTAGAATCAGATTACTTAGAGTCTAATTAACATCTGCGGTTACCACTGATCTGAAAAATAAAACAAGATATGAACATGATACCTTTAAAATACAGTGGGAGGATATACTTTATGCTTCCTCATCTCGAGGGCCATTGTCTCCAAAGATAAAAAAAAAAAAAAAAAAAAAAAAAAAAAACCAGCATATGCTCATTTTTAAGTGGCTAAATCAACATATGATATATGTTATCAATATACACCTGGCATGGAACATAGTGTGTCAAAGAATGATAACAGTTCTAGACTGAGAGTAGGACCTTTAGTGATTCAAAGCACTAAAACCAAAATGGTTCTCCAACTCCTATTACTAATCCATAATTAAAAATAAGTGAAAAGAAGCCCCATGGTGACCACTTTGATTATATAAAATTATTTAAAAAATGTTTTCATGACCCTGCTACACTGGTGCCCTTAGTATGTGTATCTGCTTATTAGATGAATTAGCATATAATTTACAGTGTTATAGACCAGTGTAAACCATGGCCAGGCCAGCTGCCTTAGTTAAGGGATAGAGTTGAAGGGGTTGGTGTAAAAATATTTTCTACATGGTGTACAAGAATTTCTCTACGATGATATGAGTTTTGAATGAAGGGAGGGAGTTGGCCATGTAGGTAGGTGGTGTAGTTTCCTGGGCATAGGGAACAGCTGATGCCAGTGTCCTGACCCTGGAACATATTTGGTATGTTTGAGGAACAGCAAGTGGCTAGAGCAGAGTGAGCAAGAAGAATGGGAGAAGAAATTTCAGGTAAGAAAAACAATATAGAAAAAGCTCAGGAGAAACACATGGCTTGCAGAATCAGGATTACTTCACTTCTGAAGTAAGAAAGCCACTCAGAATATCAGCATGTAGCTAAGCTCATGTCCAGTATCAACCACATAAACATGGCTTTTTGATCTTCCTGAAAGTCATTGAGTAGACCGGGAACACCAGAGAACCCAAATGACTAACATAAGTAACATAAGGTTTGCAGGAAAGAGACAAATGGACAAAAGCTAGAATTCTGAAAACAGAATAAGGCAGATAAAAAGATACACATTTATGCCTTTGAAGCACATGACAATAAATGCTGTGCTATTAATTCAGAAAACTCACAATATGATCATAATTATGTAGAAGGTATACAGAAATTGATGGGTTCTATTAAAATACAGAAACTTGGAATAGCACTCAAAGGAGACTAGTGAATAGTGAAACTACATTGACAACACCAGCAGCTAATGCATCTTTATTACCTTACAATGTTATTTGAGTGCAATGGCATATGGACATGGTCAGAAGCTGTAAGACCAGAAAACGGCACTATGTGTATTACAAAATTTTAGCTGTCTACATGGTATAGCAATAGAATGAAACTGAATTTACCATCTTAAAATAGGATCCTATAATCACTTTATCCAATTTCTGCCATCACCTAATTGGAGACTGAATAGACCATATTAACTAATAGTATGGATTTAGGGTGCATTATATAGCATTATATCAGCATTAATTTGGCCAAGTGCAAACAAATGGACAAAATTGGTCAACAAAATAGGTTTTTAAAGTCTAATTTCATTTCACATTGTGAAGTTATAACCTAAATATTGTCTTCCATAATAGCTACTAAGTTTCAGTGAAAATTCATATTCACTGATGCAGATATAAGCACATAAATCCTATTTTCCCTCTGAGATTAGGAGTCTAGAACTGTTCTATAACACCATCTTATGTTCGCATATTGTGCTTAATACTGTTCAGTACTTCTATAAATATTCACCTTCTTAATGAGATTTCTGTGACTCCTCTATCTAATTTAAAACACGTCCCCCCTTTTCCTACCTCAACCCAACTTCACACCTCCAGTCCTCTTATTCCACTTTATTTTTTACTTACCATTTTTCTAACATGCTATTTCAATTACAATATTTTTAGAGAGAGATTTTTGCTATAAAGCACATGAGCTTGTTGAAGAGACAGAGAGAGAGAAAGTAAGAAATCAGCCCCCCTCCCCCCGCCAGGGAGGATGGCCACACTGCAGTCTTTTCTCCAGTCTTCTCTTAGGATTTTGGGCAGGCACGCACATGCACCCAGTGTTAGTTTTAAGCCACCAGGTCCAGGACTCAAACCACAGTCAACTATGTGAGAGTCCAGTGATGTAACCACGAGTCATCCCCAGTCTCAGCTACTTCTGAATCACAGGCAAGCAAGTGCTCAAAGTATTCAGTAAAATCTCCAGATTTGACCTAGGAAGCTTCTCATATGTGTTTACCTTCCAGAGCATTGCATTTCACCATTATGACATTGTGTGATCCATATTTCTTTTTTTCTTAAGTGTAATTAAAATGTTTGGGCATATCTATAAACCCCAAATTCACCTGTTTTGAGTGTGCAATTTAATGAATTTTAGTAATTTTACAGATGTGTGCAAACAATTTATATCTGAACATTTTTTTTCACCTGAGAAAAGATCAGTCATGCCCATAGCAGTCATTCCCTGTGTCCACAACTACTAATCTGCTCTCTGTCTATATAGATGTTCCTTTTTTGGGCATTTTATATAAATGGATCTGAAATATGTAGCCTTTAGATATGTCTTTTCACTTAGAAAGCTATTTTTAAGGATCATCCATATTATAGCATGTGCCAATACTTTATTCCATTTTCATTCTGAAAAGTTTATAGTAATTATATAAATATATAATGAGGTTAGTTGTCCAAGGCTGCTATAACTTAGTAGTTTAAAACAAAATAAATGTTTTACAGTTCTGGAAGGTAGAAGTCTAAAATCAAGATGGTGGGACCAGCAGATGGTTGCACTGGACTCCCAAGTGGCTGACCACTATTTGAGTCTCAGACTCAGGGTCTTGATACTCATGCTGGGTATATGTGCATGCCCAAAATCTCAAGAGGACAATGGAAGAGAAGGGATTGTGGAGTGGTCAATCACCCTGGAAGGGTAATTTATCACCTTCTTTCTCTCTCTGTCTCTCCTGTGAGTGCACATGCTCTATAACAAAAATTTCAAATAAATAAATAAATACATACATCAAGATGGCAGCAGAATCACACTCCATCTGAAAGTTCTAGGGAACAAATCTTCATTGACTCTTTCAGCTTCTGTTGGACCCAGGAGTTTCTTGGATTATGGCAGCAAAACTGCAATCTTTGCCCCTAGCTTCACATAGCCTTCCTCTCTTTGCATCTGTGTAATCTTTCTTGATCTTTAAGGACATCAGCCATTGGTTTTGTGGTCTTCCCCAAACCAGTATTAACTCATCTCAACTTGTTTAATCTTCAAGGACCTCATTTCTAAACAAGATCATATTCCCAGACACTACGATTTAAGGTAGTGGCACATTGTTTTGTAGGATGCAGTTCAGGGACCAGCAGTTGGCATAATGGCTATGTTACTGGACTCTTATGTAGTAGACCGTGGTTCAAGTCCCAGACCCGGTGGCTTAAACTCATGCCAGGTGCGTGTGCATGAGTGCTCAAGTTCCTAAGAGGAGAATGGAGAAGAAGGGATTGTAGCATGGCCATACCTCCTGGGGGGTGATTTCTTGCTTTCTGTCTCTCTCTTTCTGGTGAGCACACGTGCCCTATAGCAAAAACCTCTCCAAAAAAAAAAAAAAAAAGGATGCAGTTCAATCCAGTATAACCACATTTTATTTGTCCACCAATCAGCTATTGACATATGTATGATTTCTACTGTTTTGCTATTATAAATAATGACTTCATGTGTATTAGCATATAAATCTTTATATTGAAATGTATTTCATTTCTATTTTGTAGATTCCTAAGAGTGTAGTAGTTTAGTCATAGAGAGAGCAGATGTTTGTTTTTGAAGGAACCTGCCAAACTTTACTGCAAAGCAGTTGGATAATTTGGAATTCTCACTATCATTGTATAAGGGTTTAGTTTCTCCACATCCCACCTGCTATGAACTGAATATTTGTGTCCCCAACTCCCAAATTCATACACTAAAA
The DNA here is from genome assembly GCA_026018925.1 of Tupaia tana. Lineage (NCBI taxonomy): Eukaryota > Metazoa > Chordata > Mammalia > Scandentia > Tupaiidae > Tupaia > Tupaia tana. Next base: position 26,737,933 of record JAKSZU010000009.1, read on the forward strand.
TCCTAATCCCCGATGTGCTCATATTAGGAGGTAAAGCCTTTGGAAGAAAATTAAGGTAGATTAGATCATGAGGGTAGAGCCCCCATAATGGGATTAATGCCCTTATAAAAAGGGGAAAGAAGAGATTCTTTTCCTCTCTATCTCTATACATACACCAAGAAAAGACCATGTGAATGCACGTCAAGAAGGTAGGCCCTACCTACCAAGTACTTGACAATTTTAGCACCTTGATCTTGTGTTTACAGCATCTGGGAATGTGAGAAATAAATTTCTATTGTTGAAAGCACCCAGTAGATGGTATTCAGTTATACCAACTTGGATTGACTAAGATACCTTTTGTTTTAATCTGTTTTTCTGAAACTAACAATGAATACCTGGATAATTTACAAATATAAAGGTTTATTTAGCTCACAGTTTTGGAAGTCAAGGAGCTGCATCTGGTTAGGATCTCCTTCTTGGTGGGGACTTGGAAGAGTTCCAGGGTAGAACAGTGCATCACATGGAAAGACAGAGGATGAGCAGAACATGTGAGTCTTTATGGCTGCCCTTCTTATGAAGCTACCACTAGAAGTCAATGATCAGGGCTCCACCGTGATGACCTAATACAATCCCATTCACCTCCCAAAGGTCCCACTTTTTAGCACCATAATCATATTAATTCTTTATCTTCTGAGAAACTTTATGATAGCTCACCAAATTTCAACACATAAATAGCTGGGGGATACATATACACCATAACACCGTTTAACACTACTTAATATCTGTCATTTTCATTTACCCATTCCAGTAAGTAAAAAAAAAATATTTCATTGCAGACATAATTTGCATTCCCTTAATGATTTATTATATTACACATTCTGTCAGATGGTAATTAGCAATTAGTAAATCCTTAGTAAAATATTTTTGAAGTATTTTGCTTATGTCTAAAAAATTACCTTATATGTCTTTTATCACTGAGTTATAAGAGTTCTTTTTTTTTTTTTTTCATCAAGAGCGATTGTTGCTGTAGGGCATGTGTACTTGCCAGAAAGACAAAGACAGACAGAAAACAAGAAATCACTCCCCAGTGGGGATGGACACACCTCAATCCCTTCTCCTCCATTCTCCTCTAGGGATTTTGGTCACACACGTACCTGGCGTTAGTTTTAAGCCAACATGTCTAGGGCTTGAATTGTGGTCGACTATGTGGGAGTAAACATTACATCATTTGCTGGTCCCAAGTTGTAACAGTTCTTAAATATTTCAGTACAAGTTTCTTCTCAGGTATTTGATGGCAAATATTTTTATCCATTTTAGGAGCTAAATTTTTCCTATCTTCATAGTACCTTTGAAGCACAAAATATTTTAATTTTTTTGAGTTTCCAATTTATTGATTCTTTCCTGTTCTCTATTGGTATCATATCTAAGAAAACATTACTTAAGTTATAACCACAAATTTTTACCACTATGATTCTATCCAAAAATTGTATAGATTTGCCTTTTAAATTTAAGTCCATAATCTATTTTCATTTAATCTTTTATTGATGTGAGGCAAATGCCTATATTAGTATTTTTGCATCTGGATAACTAATTCTTGCATTTGCTGATAAGACTATCTTACACTCCATTTTATTTGTCTTTGAATCTTAGGAGACTATATAGACTAAATAAAAGGGTTCATTTCTGGCCATTCAGCTCTTATCCACTCATTTAAAAGTCCTTGTGTCAGTACAACATTGTATTGATTAATGCAGCAAACTTTGAATTGGAATTGGGACCAGAAATAGCATAATGATTACACCAGTGGACTCCCACATAGTAGACTGTGGTTCAAGTCCCAGACCTGGTGGCTTGTGTGTGCATGTGTGCCCAAAGTCCCAAGAGGAGAACGAACAAGAAGGGATTGTGGCGTGACCATCCTCTTGGGGGGTGATTTCTCACTTCCTGTCTCTCTCTGTCTCTCCAGCAAGCACACGGGCCCTATCAAAAAAAAAAAAAACAAATGGAATGAATCCTCACTATTCTTTTTTTATTAAAATTTACTTTGCTATTTTGTTTCTTTGGAACTTCAATATGCATTTTAGAGTGAACTTGTCATTTTCTTAAAAAACATGTCTGGAATTTTTATATGAGTCTATTTTCTTTCTTTTTTATTTTTAATTTAACTAAAATTTTAAAAAGATTCTATTGTAACCATTTTAAACTGTATAATCCAGTGGCTTTGAGTGCATCCACAGCATTGCTTAATCATCAGCACTATATTGTTCTAGAATACTTTTATCACCTTAAACTGTAAGCCTTTCTTTTTTTTCATTTTTTTAAATTTTATTTATTTTTTTGTATATACATTCAATCGCATTGTTTAGCTTACAATGTGAGCATTTTAATATGTGAACATTTCTCCCCAGTCCCATTGATCAAAATATCTTCAACCAATAACACCACACTTCTGCATCCCGTCAATGATCTACCTCCATATCCCTTCTCCAAATGTCCTTCGTTAGGCCCCACTCCTCCACATACACCTTCTCTGACAGTCACACCCATCTCTTGTGTTTGTAGAGCCGTTAGTCAATCAGTTTCAGTCATAGAGTGCATTCGGTATATGTTAAGTGGGGACATACAATGTCTCTCCTTCATAGTCTGGCTTGCCTCACTCAGCAGTAAATCTTCCATGTTCTTCCACTTTCTGTCAAAAACCAGGGTTTTGTTGGTTTTTATGGCTGAGTAGTATTCCATAGAGTATATGTGCCACAGTTTTTCAATCCATTCCTCCATACGAGGGCATTTGGGTTGGTTCCATGAGTTTGCAATCGTGAATAGTGCTGCAATAAACATCGATGAGCAAGCACCAAACTGTAAGCCTTTCTACAAGTTTGCTTGGGCTGCCACTACAATAACAAAATACTGCAGACTGGATGGCTTAAACAAAACAAAACAAAATGTTTCTCACAGTTTGGAGGTCCAAGGTCAAAGTGTCAAAAGGTTTCATTTTTTTCTCAGGTGTCTTTATTTGTCTTGCAGATGGATATCTTCTCATTGTATTTTCACATTGTGTCTCTGTGCATGCATAAGTCTGTGTCCTAATCTACTGCTCTCAATAAGAACACCAGACATATTGAATTTAGATCTACTCATATAACCTCATTTTACCTTAATTATTTTTAAAGGGCTTATATCCAAATAAAGTCACATTCTGAGATACTCAGGGTACAACATATAAATTTGGGGGAGACACAATAAAGCTCAGATAATCCCATACTCCATTAAGCAGTCAATCCTCATTCTCTTCTCCACCAGGGCATAGGTGACTATAGATTTGCTTTCTATCTCTTTAAATTTGCCTTTTATAGATATTTTATACAAATGGAATTATATTATGTGACCTTTTGTGTCTTTCTTCTTTCACTTAGCATAATTTTTTCAAGGTTCATCCATGTATTAGTATTTCATTCTGTTTTTATGGGTGAAAAAGTATTCCAAAAGCATGCGTATATCATGCTTTTTTTATTCACTCTTAGATGATGGATATTAGATGTTTCTAACTTTTGGCTATTGTGTATAGTGATGCTATGGACATTTCTGCACAAAAAGTCTTGTTTTCTCTTTTCTCTTTCCTTTTCTTTTTTATTTTTATTGTCAGAGGATGTATTCACTTGTCAGTGGGAAAAAGAGAGAGAGAAAGCACTTCCCAATGAGGTGTGCTCATACTGCAGTCCTTCCTCTATTTCTCCATTCTGTCAGGATTTGGATCATTTTCAGCACACACATGGACTTACACACACACACAAACACACACACACGCACATGCACATACACACACACCAAGGCAGGGATTTGAACCACAGCCATATGGGATCCAGCTCCCTTATCTACTAGATCATGGGGCTGGTGATATAATGTTTTCTTTGAGTATTGGTTTTCAATTCTTCTGACTATATACCTAAGGGTAGAATTTTGAACTCATATGTTAGCTCTATTTTTTTTTTTTTTTTGGAGAGATTTTTCACTATAGGGCGCGTGCGCTCACCAGACAGACAGAGAGAGACAGAGAGATAGAAAGCGAGAAATCACCCCCCAGGGGGGATGGTCACGCCGCAATCCCTTCTCCTCCATTCTCCTCTCGGGATCTTGGGCACGCACGCACACGCACCCGGCGTGAGTTTTAAGCCACCGGGTCTGGGACGCGAACCGCGGTCGACTACGTGGGAGTCCAGCGACATAGCCATTACGCTAACTGCTGGTTCCCAGCTCTATTTTTAACACATGGAGGAACTACTAAATTGATTCCACAGTGGTTGCACAATTCTGCACTTCCACTAAAAATACAAGCATTCTAATTTCTCCACATGCTTGCCAACACTTGTTATTATCCTTTTATTTTTTCTTATGAAGATCCCACTGTGTGTGACATGGTGTATCATTGAGGTATTGTTCTGCATTTCCTTAATGACTGATAATGTTGAGCAGCTTCTGTGGTCTTATTGGTCATTTATAAATTATCTATGGAGAAGTTTCACTTCAAACCCTATGCTTTGCCTAAGTGTGCTAGAACAGGTGGTAGGAACACAGCTGTGCAATACAGGAGACCATGTGGAAAGTCTCCAAGATTGCATCCCAGATCTACTTCAACATGCTGGGTATTCCTGTGGGCACACCTGTGATCCTGTCTGGCTGCAGGGCTAAGGGGAGGATCTCAGAATAAAGATTCTGTTCAGGGTGCCTCTCTCTCTCTTTCTCTTCCTCTCTCTGTCATGAAGGAAATAAATCTTAAAACTAAAAAAGACCTTTGTAAGTTTTATAATTGTCTCACTAATCTTTGATATTGTTATGTTGTAAGAGTTATGTACATATATTGGACATGAGATCTAATAAAAATATAATTTGGAAACTTTGTTCTGTGAATCTCTGTCTTTTAATTGGAGGGTTTAATATATTTAAATGTAGGCACTAGAGACAGAAGTACTAATTCCTCTCTTTTTCTATATGTCTTAAATCTTTTTGTTCCTCAATCCCAGTTCCTCTATTACTGACTTGTGTCGTGTTTATTTTTTTCTAGTGTAACATTTTTGAAAAGTTTTATTCTTCCATAAGTGAGACAGAGAGAGAGAGAGAGAACACACACACACACACATATACACAGAGAGAGAGAGAGAGAGAGAGAGAGAACACACACATACACACACACACACACACACACACACACAGAGAAAGCTTCCAATAAGGTCCCGATGACAGGTCCCAGTCTTCAGCCTGCCCCAGGTCATGAATAAGTATAAGCTTAAAGAGGTCTCTGTGTTTGAACCAGAAACCTTCCTATGCAGGATAGCTTCACAAACAATTATGTTTTATCAGTGTGCGACAGTATGACTCTTACATTTTAATTCTTTTCCTGTTTGTTTTACTTTATATTATAATTATCGCGTTACTGGTTATTTTGAGGTGACAGTTCACAAATTTTTCTATTTAAATTTTATTTATTTATTGAATGAAAAGCACTCACAACAGGGTCTTCAAGCCACAATCTAATCCTAGCTCCAGCCAGACAGAATCAGGGACATGTGTGCATGTGTCTGGTGTGTATAACTTTAACTAAGTTTATTTACATTCAAAACTTGAGATAATTGCAACTTAATATACTTAAACTTTGTTCCTATATACATTCTCCTTCTCCCTTTATCTTGCTACAGCCACAAATTGCAACTTTATTTATTGTTTGCCCATTCATATAGATTCATGTTTACTTATATACATTTCTGTTTTAATTAATATAAAATAACATGAGGGGTTATAATTCAAAGCATTATAATACCAGCTTCTATATTTCTATGTTGCTATCTTTTTAAAAAATTTTGTTAGAGGGCACATATGCTTACCAGAGCGAGATGGGGGTGGGGAGCAAGTGAGAAAGCATCCCCTAGGGTGAATGCCCAGGTGCAATCCCTTCTCCTCCATTCTCCTCTCGAGATTTTGGCAAACATACACATGTACCAGGCATGTTTCTTAAGCTGCCGGGTCCAGGAATCAAACCACACAGTTGACCATGTGGGATCTAACCACCTCAACTACCACACCATCGACTGGCCCTATGTTACTGTCTTCACCAGTGTTCTTTATTCATATGGCTTCAAGTTTCTTTCTTTCTTTTTTAACTTTAACAATTGAGTATGCTGTTTAACCATTTTCTTTTTCTTTTATTTCATGTCAGACACAAGGACTCTCTATAGCATTTCTCCTCTTTTTTATTAAAAAAAAGTTAATTTATTTTTTCCTTGGTAGAGACAGGGAGAAGAGCAAAGACAGAGACAGGCAACTCCAGCTGGGTCCTCACACTACAGTTCGTCGTTGGCATCATTGATTACAGAAACGCATGTATGTGCCCCGCTTGTAACAGGAGTGGGCTAAAAGCCTGCGGTGGTTCTAGAGTTCTGAGAAAGCTGATTCTGACAGTTTTCCAGCTGAGTCATTGCTTTTATAAAGAGAGCTTTGGATTTACCTACTCTGTCGTTTCCAGTGACAATTTGATAAAGGTCTCTTTCAATTTATAAATCAATTTGAGAATCTTTCATTTTAATGATGAGGCATCAAATCAATATTTTTTTTATTGAGACCATCTTTAGTTTTTGTCAGCAATGGTTTGCCATTTGCAGTGTACAGATATAGTAAGTTTTAGTTAAATTTATTTCTTCTTCCTTTTTCATGATAGTTTGAATGGAATTATTTTTCTAGTTTCATTAGCAGATTATCTGTTGCTAGTACATAGAGATGTATTTGATATTTACATACTTTCCTTATATCCTACAACTTTTCTGAACATGCTTGCTATGTCTAATATTTTCCATGTACGTGTGAGAATATTTAAAAAAAAAGATTTGGGGGACTAGCAGTTAGCGTAATGGCTATGTCACTGGACTCCCACATAGTCGACTGCGGTTGGCGTCCCGGACCCAGTGGCTTAAAACTCACTCCGGGCACGTGTGCGTGCGTGCCCAAGATCCCGAGAGGAGAATGAAGGAGAAGGGATTGCGGCGTGGCCATCCCCCCTGGGGGGTGATTTCTCGCTTTCTGTCTCTATGTCTCTCTCTGTATGTCTGGCGAGCACACGCACCCTATAGCGAAAAAACCTCTCCAAAGAAAAAAAAAAAAAAAGAAAAGATTTTTATATATACAGAATCATGAAATTTGCAATTACAGAGGGTTCCCCCCCCCAGGGTGCATGCACTTGCTGGACAGAGACAGTGAGAGGGACAGTGAGAAATCAACCTCCCTCCCCCAGGGAGATGGCTACACTGTAATCCCTTCTCCTCCATTCTCTTCCTGGGATTTTGGGCACACTTGCACACACTCCCGGCATGGTTTTCAAGCCACAGGTCCAGGACTCAAGCTGCATTCGGCCATATGAGAGACCTTAACCCCTATGCCACCTGCTGGCCCAGCAATTTTCTTTTTACATAATAAAAAGAAGAAAAGAGAAAAGTAGATATTTTTACTCTGTCATGTTACGTATTTACCTTTACTAATACTCTTTATTTTTTGATGTCATGCTATTTTCTTTCAGTCTGAAAGAATTTAGTATTTCTTGTAAGGCAAATGTGGTAGCTATGGATTTATCTCATTCTTTGCTTATATAGGAATGGTATCTTGGTACCTTTACTTACTATTTTTTTAATAAAAATTTTCCTCAGTATGGAATGCCTCACATTTTTTTTTTCCTTCACACATCAGATATACTGATCACTATCTCCTGTTTTCCATGATTTCTGTTTAGAAATCAACTGTTAATCTTTCTTACCTTAATTCTTTTATATGTGATGAGTTGTTCATGTCTTGCTGCTTTTAAGATTTTTTCTCTGTCTTTTAACCACTTGTCTATTATGTTATTATGTGTCTCAGCATGGATCTCTTTCTTTTTTATACTTTGATTTCATTGAGCTTTTCAGGTATGTAGACTAATGTTTTTCTTCAAATTTGGAAATCCTTTGTCCAGTAATTCTTTAAATATTTTTCCAACCCTTTCCTGTCACTATTCTCTTTCTAGGTGCCTCATTATGCTTATGATAGTGTGGCTGATGTTGTCCTCAAGTCTCAGAGGCTCCATTTATTCCTTTTGATTTTCCCATTTTCATACTGAATCATCCTTATGGATTTACCTTCAACTACATTGATTCTTCTGTGGTTAAATTTGCTATAGAGTTTCCCTAGTAAATTTGAATTTCTCACTTTAGCCAGTTAATATATTTTTTCAATTACAAAATTTCTAACTAGTGGGTTTTCTTTTTTTTTCTTTTTCTTTTTTTTTTTTTTTTTTTTTTTACAAATTGTCTCTATGTTGATATTCTCTATTAAGTGACTCCGTTAACACATAATCTTTTATTTCTTTAAGCATTATTTTGTATTTCTTTAAACACATTTGTAAGACAGACATTCAAATATTTTTATATGCAGTCCAAAATCTAGACACCATTAGAGACAGTTTCTCTTGAATGTTTTCTTTGTTCTTCTCTGTGTGAGCTATCTATTCTTGTTTCTTTGCATGTCATGTATTTTTGTTTTAATTTTGAAAGAGGGTAAACATGAGCTCATCATAGAGAAATGGTGGGGTACAATGAGAAAACACTTCCCATAAAGAAGGGTCATGTGGGACCAGCAGTTGGCATAATGGCTATGTTGCTGGACTCCTGTGTAGTCGACTGTGGTTTGAGTCTCGGACCCAGTGGCTTAAACTCATGCCAGGCGCATGTGCATGAGTGCCCAAGATCCTGAGAGGAGAATGGAGGAGAACGGACTGTGGCATGGCCATCCCCCCTGGGGAGTGATTTCTCGCTTTCTGTCTCTCTGACTCTCTCTGTCTTTCTGGCGAGCATGTGAACCCTATAGCAAAAACCTCTCCAAATATATATATATATATATATATATATATATATATGTATGTATATATGAATGGTCATGTCACAATCACCTGTCTTCCATTTCTCCCTCTCTTCCTGATTTTTAGCATGCATGCACACATGCCCTGCATGTTTCTCTAGCCACCAAATCTGAGACGTGAACTGCATGGTTGACCATGTGGGATCCAACCACATTAACTTCCATACCATGGCCTAGACTTGTATTTTTAATTGTTGAAAATTGTTAATTTAGAGAATTTGGTTTAATGTATATGGATATGGATTTCCCAATACACATTGTTCTACTATTACTATTATTAGTTAAATTTGGATTTTTATTTGGACTCATTCAATAGAGTCTGTCTTCTGTGTCATGTGTGGCCATTGATTTCTCTGTATAATTTTTTTTTTGGAGAGATTCTGCATAATTTCAGAATTATTTATTTATTGCATGAGTGAGAAAAAAAAGAGATACAGAGACAGAGACAACACCCCTGACAAAATTTCAACACCATGATTCATTCCCAACTTCAGCCAGCCTGATCATGGACACCTGCATGCCTGCATACTCAGTGAGCTCTCCAGACATAAACTGACAACCTTTCCATGTGGATCTGCCTCACAGAATATTGCATTTTTATCGGCGTCACTTCTGCAGAGACGACACGACACCCGGTTCTTCCTCACGCAGTCTTTATTCACAGGCTCCCTTTTTCTTTCTTCTTCCTTTCTTTTTCCCTCTCCCTCCCTTTACCCCCGTATATATAGGATCCTCCCAAAGGCCCTGCCCGCAAGTTCCTTTGCCTGTAGGAGGCAAGTACTGGAGACACGCCTCCCTATGCAGCCAGCGGCATTATCTTGGCTCTGTGGCCAAGGTGGCGGCCAACACATTTTACCACTGAACTACTGTCTGGCCCCTCTGAGACAGAGAGAGAGAGAAAGAGAGAAAGTGAGAAATAACCTCCCGGGGGGAGGGGAAATGTCAGTGACACAATCTATTCTCTTCCATTGTCCTTTATGGTACTTTGGGCATGCACATACATGTGCCCAGAGTGAGTTTTAAGCCTTTGGGTCAGGGACTCAGACCGGCTTCAGTCATGTAGGAGTCCAGCGCCTTGACCACTATGCCACCTGCTGGCCCCTGATCTATTTTTTAAATATTATTTTCTTTTTTTAATTTTTAGATTGGTTTTATAGGGGCTACCTCTGGGTCAGTATTAATTATAAGTAAATCAGTGCCCAATCAAAATTTGCTCATAAACACAGTGAATAAAATTTCCACTCTTTGCTAATAGATCTATGTGGGGATTAGAGTAAATACTCGTATTTCAGTCAGTACAAGTCTGTACTGGCTATAAAAGTCTCTGTGTTTAGCTAGATATGAGTAGCCTTCTCTGATTATTTGTCAGCAAAATCATTATTTGTTTAAACAAAGCCCCTGAGCATGGTTTTTACACTTAACAAAAACAAAACAAAACCAAAAAACCCTAACTAATTACTAACATTAATGTAAAATTAAAAAGGATCATACTGTAGGACCAGCTAGTTGAATCTCACATGGCTGAATATACAGTTCAAATCCTAGTCACAGGCACAGGAGTGTGCATGACCAAAGTCCTAACAGTATAAAAAAATGGGAGAGAAAGGATTGTGGTTTGACCACATTCTATTAAAAGTTGCTCTCAGGGACCAGCAGTTAGCTTAATGGCTATGTGGCTGAACTTCCACGTAGTCGACTGTGGTTCACGTTCCGGACCCGGTGGCTTAAAACTCATGCTGGGTGCATGTGCGTGCGTGCCCAAGATCCTGAGAGGAGAATGGAGGAGAAGGGATTGCGGCATGATCATCCCCCCTGGGGGGTGATTTCTCACTTTCTGTCTCTCTGTCTCTCTCTGTCTTTCTGGTGAGCACACGCGCCCTATAGCAAAAACCTCACCAAAAATAAACAAATAAATAAATAAAAATAAAAAGTTGCTTTCTCCCCTTTCCTCTCCCCTTGTCTCTCTCTTTATCTCTTTGGTGAGCTCACACACCCTCTGACTAAAGGAGGGAGAGAAATCTTACTGTATGTGCAGACTAAAAGTGGATTATGTTCGTAAGTCAGTTCGAGAAAAGCTTATCAAGAACTAATTAGAAGGTTTTTATCCTAGGAAATTTCCCACACGAAGATGGGAAGAAGGCAGCTTATAAATAAATTTAAAAGCAGATATTAAAGAAGTAGACTTATTTGGACTCTTTTTTTTGGAGAGTTTTGTTAGTTTTTTTTTTTTTTTTGGTTTGTTTGTTTGTTTTTGTTTTTGTTTTTTTGCCATAGGGGAAAGAGACAGAGACAGAAAGCGAGAAATCACCCCCTGGGGGGATGGCCATGCCACAATCCCTTCTCCTCCATTCTCCTCTGGGTATCTTGGGCACGCACGCACACGCGCCCGACGTGAGTTTTATGCCACCGGGTCTGGGATGTGTACCGTGGTCGACTACATGGGAGTCCAGCAACATTACGCTAACTGCTGGTCCCGACATATTTGGACTCTTCACCTATCGCTTCAGTATATTTTCACATAGAAATAACCCAGTTCTATATGGTTGGGTTTTTTTTTTTTTTTTTTTTTTTTTTTTTTTTTTTTTTTTTTTTTTTTTTTTTTTTACCATGAAAGTCTACCCTTATTATTTATTTTCTGATAGGCAGTGAACAACTGTTCTAAAATTATTGGATCATGGTTTTCAGGAAAAAGTAGTCTAAAGAAGAAAATTATTTAATAACACACACTTGGTGTGAGTTTAAGCCACCAGGTCCAGGACTCAAACTGCAGTTAACTACAAGGGAGTCCAGTGACATAGCCATTATGCCAACGGCTGGTCCCCAAATTCTAAGGGAAAAACAACCAACCTCACTAGGTATTGCCTGCCAAAATGGGTGAAACCAAGTCAAGAAAAATCCTGAGGATTTTAATTTAGGCTAATTACTAGCCATCAATTGTTGTATTCTAAATTTTTCTGTATAGCTCATATAATAGCAGTATGGGATAAATACATTCATCTAGTTAGGAAGCATTCTCAAAACTCTATGACTTATACGACTAATTATAGAACAAACTTTTGTTAGGAGAATGGAAAAAAATCATTCTGCTTTCATTCAGTATGATTGCCTCTTAATTGTATATAACATGTCAAGTAATCTATTAGGCAATTATGATTTCATATTTCTAAGAACTATAATTTAAAATTATCAAGTTATAATGAAAAAGATCTCTCTCTGTCTTTTTCTCTCTTCCTTCTCTTTTCTTCTCTCCCAGTAGTGCAATAATAAAGGGTTATGATTCAACATCTCCTTAATGTTTAATTCTGGTTTTGTTTCCAACTAGCTATAATGAACTTCTGTCTCAGTTTTCCTCATCTGTAAAATGAGGATAATAATACTTAACTCATAGAGTCATTGCTTAATATATGTAAAGCTTTTAGAACAGTGTCTGGCAGTTAGTAAATACTTATAGAAATTTAGGCTGTTTTTGAAAAAAACCTTTAATTTGATCTTATTTTCACTCTAGAGTTGAAAGCATGCCCTATAGATATATTATCCTTAGTAAAAATATACAAAGACCATTTTTAAGATACAGGAAGTATTTTTAAAGCAAAAAAAGAAGCAATTCGAGTTTTCAAAAAAATTGACCAAACAGCATAACCAAAAGTTCATTTTGAGGTCTAGATAACACAGATGGGCTCTCTGTTGAATATGCTAATTGGCATTTCCTAAATATCTGTCCAACATTTTGTTTCGTGACTTAGACATAGCTTTAATTGCAAAGAAACTTTAATATTTTAATGGTAAATTTAATCTACTATGAATTCATCCATCTCATCAAACTTAAAACAATTTAGCTCTTTTCCAACTGAAAAAAAAAAAAAAAACTGTTCGTTTCCCTGGTAATATAAGAATAATTAACACATAGTAGACAATAGTTACTGAATGGATGGATTGAATAATGAATGAAGGGCCAGCTATCAGCATGATAGTTAAGGCAGCTGGATGCCACACGGCCGAATGGGCGTTTTGAGTCTCTGACTCAGCTGCTTGAAAATCACATCATGTACATTGTGTGTGCCCAACATCCTCAAAGAAAAAATGGAATAGAAGAGATTGTGGAGTGGGATCCCTCATGGATGGTGCTTTCTCTCTCTCTCTCTCTCTCTCTCTCTCTCTCTCTCTCTCTCTCTCTCTCTCTTTCTCCTCTCTATCATCCACTCTTGCTCTCAGGTGAGTGTACAGATCTAACAATTTTTTTTTTAATGATGGATAAGATGAGAAGTTATGTAGACAAATTCAATGTTTCACAATATTTCATTTATGTGAATATGTTGTAAATTCAAAATTGTCTTCAGAAGTACAAGTTAAGCCTGTGCTAATTCATTCTTAAAAACTTTGCTATATGACACATGCAGACACGTCTGGTAGATTTTTATCAGTTCAATCCAGATTTTGGCACAACTGACCTCAAAGAAATAAGAAGCAAGATTCCGTGATTTGACAGAATATTTCACTTTCTTAATAGTTATATTGCCATCTTATAGATGTAATTGAGGGACATACTGCAGCTGTTCTTATTCTGTATTATCTGTCTTTCTCAAATCTCAGTGTCTCAAAGATTCCCATTTTGGCAGTTCTTCAATGAGAGAAGTGTCATGGTGAATTTAAGCCCATATACTATGTCAAGAATGTCATCAGATATTTGACCACAATTCTGTGTGTCTATAGTGATGTGAATGTGACACCTCTCAACTTACTTGCAATCATCTATTACACTGGAGCACGCAGCTTCATAAAGCCCTGAATTAATCTTCAGGGAGAAGAATGCCTAATAAAGAACACAATAATGTGCAGCAGCTCTGGCAATAAATTTGATGAAAGGTTTCCTGAAAGCCACAGCAAAGGGTAATATGAGTCCACTTATTAGCTCTGTGTTGGTGTTATTTATGTTCTGTGACCCACAGGGAGATAAGAGATTTTATTTTGTTGCTTGGGCCTCCTTCCCAGGACTTCAGTATGTTGGTGCTTCGGGACCAGTGTTTGTAAACTGACTGGGACACATATGTCATCTTGGGAGATGTGATTCTTTCTTCACCAAAGAATCTTGTAGAGTTTTCTTGTTGTTTTATATTGTTTTTCAATTTAATCATCTTATCTTCGAGTTTTGAAACTAAGATATATTTTGGTAACATGGAAGTTTTGGACAGAATGTTGAGGGGAATGAGCTTGTCATGCATGAAACCTGCAATAATTCTCTGTGAAGCATGTTTTGGGAGCAAAAGATCAAAATGAATACCACTCATGTTTTGATAAATAGCTTTCCAATAACATTCTGTTCTGGTTTTATAACAAGTCAATGTCTGATAACTGTACAACATATGTAGTTTCATTTTTACTAGTGTCTATTGGGTAGTTTTGTGTGTATTCAAAATCTGACATTTACATTTTATAGTTTGTTTCTAATTAGATTCTTTTCAAAGTTGAGTTGAGGGAATGACTGTACTCCATTATGCTTTATATTCATAATTGACTTCAATTCATGGCATAGGTGAAGAAAGAAAACTATGACCTAGGAAAACTTTGTCCTTACAGCCCTTATCCATTTAATAATATTGCATTGATCATTTATTTTCACTACCAAACTTATCAATAGCTGGGGTCACTAATACTATTCCCTGAATATTGTACTCTTTATTGTCTTACTATTGAATATTGTACTCTTTATCATCTTAATATTAGCACTGCTTTGTTGTGGCTTTTTGTTGTTCTTTCTGTAGTTCTTTTGAGAAAGTAAAGAAGATGACATTTAGTAGGATTTTACCTACACATTTTAACTTGTATTTTATAGTATTAGTGTATTTTAAATTGCATTTTAAGGATTCATTATTCCAAGTTTAAGAAAGAGAGAACAAATAGAGACAGATCAAGAAAATATTGTTTTTCTTTTTATTGTTGATCATAACAGGTCAAAGTATTGATTTTTGCATGAATCCCCTGTATCTTGCACATGTCCCATGCCAGTATTCATTTAATATAAGAGAACAAGCATAGAAACTATTCATAAAATAGAGACAAGAATAATATGATGCCATTTATTTTTTCAAAGAATCATTCATTTAATTTAATTTGTTATATTATCATTACTTTTCTTTTAATTTTAAAATTTGCTATAGGACATGTGTGTTCACCAGAGAGAGACAGAAAAGGAGAGAGAGAGAAAATGAGAAAATAAGCCACCAGGTCTGGGACTCAAATTGCGTTGGCCATATGGGAATCCAGCACCTTAAGAACCGCGTCACCTGCTGGCACAGTATGATGATATCTAATTTAAAATATAATCCAAGTAAAGAATTATAGGTGACACATTCTGAAGGTAAATACATTCTCTTTCTTTAGAATAAAGACTTGGGGTTGTAAGGGTCTGTAGCTGAAAGAAAGAAATGCATACAAATAAAAGAAAGAGGAAAACAGGTTCAGAGTTAATTTAAGATGTTATTATTATAAACGTCTTGAACTTAAGTTTGTGTCTTTGTCCAAGGGAATGAACTAATTTCTCCAAAGTTCACTTTATTGGCATTTATTCAATCAACAAATGTATACTAAATGCTCACTTTGTGTAAGGCCCTGCTTTACATAATATGTAAAGCATGATCTCCTGCTCTGAAAAGGTTTACTGTCTGTAAACATAGAAAAAGAATCATTTAAAAAATAATTTTTCCAGAGGACTCATGTGCTAACTAAACAGAGAGAAAAAAAAGTAAGAAAATACCACCCATGGGGAATGGTCATACTGGAATCCCTTTTCCTCCATTTATTCTTCCTTCGGGGATTTTAGGCTAGTACATTCATGTGCTTGGCATGTTTTCAATGCAGCCAGGTCAGGATTCAAACCACGTGGTCAGGTGTGGAATCCAACTGCCTTAACTACTACACCACATGCTGGCCTGTAGAAAAATTCTTAATAAAGGGTCAAATTACATATAAGTTTAAGAAGGACTACATGTATAAGCAATATTTTATGAAAATGAAAATAAATGATGGGTTATTGATGAAAGTAGGGTGTAGGAAAGACATTCAAGAGGAAGTCATATATAAAATGAATTGTGAAAAATAAGCATTATGTTAGTTCAAAATGTGAAAAGTGAAAAGAAAGTACTTTATTTCTGGAAGTATCAGAAGAAGAAGTATAGAGTTGAGAAAATGTATGATGTGTTCAAATGGATACAAGTAGACTAAGACTTGATGTGACTATTAGGCAATTGACCCCTTTGGTAGAGAAAAGAAAATGAGAGATGAAGCCTTGTCTTATGGGTCAAAATAGGGTTAAAACAAGAATCTTCACAATGAACAAAAGACTTGACTATTAATACACAGACAGGGAAGACAGAGGCAGTTGTTGACTATTGCAGTATCCCTCTGTGTTTTATTGCATTGACATGTAAGTGTTCAGTTTTGATGAGGAGAACATTTTTATAACATCACTAGTCTATTCTTTAAAAAAAAATCCCTGCAAAACAAATTAGTTGGAGATAGGGAAAGGACTGGACTGGAACTTTGAAATTTTGATTCAGAAAAGAAATTGCTTTTATCAATGTTTTCCATAGCAAGTTTTTCAGGATGAATTAGTAAGGATCACATGATGTGGGTGGGAAGAATTTCATACTACATAAACACGTTTAGGGATTTCTGAAATCAGAAAGGTTAAATGTTTTATTATCATTGTTCTTGGCTTGGTCTTTAATATATTATTAAAACTGTGACTCTTCTAGTGAACAATGTCCAATGCAAGATTTCCCCAAAGTAAAATGTGACAAGTGGGCATTTATTTTTCTGCATAGCATCTTGCAAGCAAAATGTGATTCATAAGAAAATATTTTGGGAATTACAGCCCTATAAAAGTTATATTCTTTATTGTTATAGTAAAGAAAAAAGAACCTGACTAAAGGATTCACAAGATTCACTAACTATATAGGAGTCTCCAATCTGAAATATTTTATCACAAAATATGACGTGCATAATACTTTAATTCTCACCCTGAAGTTAATGTATTATCTTTTGCATTGCTCATTTTATGGCTAGCAGGTGTAACATTCTAACTACATTCATGCTGCTTAAAAGCTCCTGAAGAAGAGTTGGAGGTAAAATGATTAAAGTATTTAGGTCTGCAAAATTTGATGGCTCCCTGGCGGGATTCATTTCCAAAGAGACTGGATATCCAGTATCTTACCTATCTAGCAGTTTAGAACCATCCAAACCAAAAGTCCATGAAAATGAAAAACTGTAGGAGGAGGTAAATAGAGAATGTTTACTTAGGGTTTGTATTTTTAAATCTGTTGTGTGCAGAAAAGGAAATTGTGATTAAATGTGTATATTTTTATCATTCTTGACTCCTGGGTAGTGTTTTATTTTCTTTAGGTCCCTGTAGTTGTGTGCTCTTCTGATTTCAAGCAGGTCTAACATGGAGGAATGTGTTATTGAAATTAAAAATGTTCAGTTAAATTACTATTTTTGATTTATGTTAAGAAGTATAGCATCTCATTAGCAAGAAAGTGGGATAACAGAAGACAGTGATGTCTACACTCAATAATCCACACAAATGGTTGATCAGGGAAACTACTATGGAAAATGAGGTCATGGGGTACATAAATGATAGCTTTTACACTAAGTAACTTTAATTTTATCATGGAACCAAAAACATTAACTATAACTACTTCCTGGGTGGCTAATATATAACATAATAAGGTCTTAAACATACCAGACCTGCAGCAAATAAATTGAGATAATTGATGAAAATGTTTTTTTCAGTCACACATTATCAGCATTATCAGCCATTTTTCAGAATCATTAAGTAACACAAATTTCAATGGTTTAGGAAAGTGCTGTTTTATTCAATACTGTAATGTAAGATATTATTTAGAGAATGATAGCTCATATATAGTAGATATTCATACCTGAATATATGAAGGATGAAAGACAGGAAGAGGATGAAAGAATGAGTTTGACATTAACTTTGATTCAGATTTCATACAATAGTCCTTCAATAGTGGTTCTGGATAATTAAACCAGACTTAATATTCCTAATTTAATATTGAATTAAGAATATTAAATCTGGTACACACACACACATACACAAACAAGAGTGCTCTTACTCAGAGAAGTTTGCATTTTGAAATATAGAGGACTTGGAACTAGCAGATGGCATAAGGGTTATATCACTGGACTTCCAAGTAGTAGACTGTGGTTTGAGTCCCAGTCCCAGCAAGTTAAAACTCACACAGGACATGTCTACATCATGCCCAAATCCCAAGAAGAGAGTGGAGAAGAAGGGATTGCGGTATGGTCATCCCCCCCAAGAGGTAATTTCTAACTTTTCACCTCTGTCTCTCTGGCAAGTGCACACACCATATAGCAAAACTCTCTGTAAAAATTATATATATATATATATATATATATATATATATATATATATATATATAGAGAGAGAGAGAGAGAGAGAGAGAGAGAGAGAGAGGAGGCCTGAATCAGAAACCTCTTGCATAGGAAATGATCCACAACTCTTAGAATAATGGTGTAATGAATTCATGAAAATCCCTAATTACAGGTTTTCATAGTACTCTAGGAGAATGGATATTTATAAGGCAGACTTAGTATCATTTCTCTTAAATTTGTCTGTTGACTTAGAAACAAGAGGAGAAAAATAAAGTGCTTAAAGAACCCAACCGAGTTTTTACATGAAGGCTAATTATGAAATATTTTATATGCTCTATGGAATACTGCTCAACCATTTGATATAAAATGTATGAATATGGAAGATTTAGTGCTAAGCAAAGCAATTTAGACTATGAAAAAGAGGCATTGTATGTCCATGCTTAATATATAATGAATGTCTGTACTCTATGGCAGAAACTGAAAGATTGGAAGTATAAAAACATGGGGAGCAACTAGATAATAGAGGCAGTGTGGGAGGAGGGTGGTAAGTGGGAGAGGGTGAGGGAGAGGGAATCCAGGGAAAAAAGAAAAACAAAACATTTAAGGGACACAAAAATGAAAAGTTATCTGTTGATAATAATGTATATGGTAATGTATTCGACTTGACTAATATGCACCTCATTAAGGCTGGTAAAACCATACTGTAAAGATGCACAGTGAATAAATATAAATAAAAAAGAAATTTTAAAAAAGAAATATTTGGAGGAGAATGTCAGTGTGCTTTTAACAGTATGTAAAATAAGGCTACTAATAGGTCCAAACATACCTCACAGTGAGAGGACTATCTCGTGTTATCTGTCAGTTCAAAATTAATTTTTCCCTTGCAATTTTTCATAGCTTAAATGGAAATAGTTGTTTTTTGATATGATAGCTTATTATTTTTATTATAATTTAATTGACATATAATAGTTGTACATATTTATGGGTTATGGTGTGATTTTTTAGTACATGTATACAATGTGTAGTGATAAAATTAAGGCAATAAACATATCCACCATCTCAAACATTTCTCATTATTTCATGAGGTGAACATTTGGAAATCCCTTATTCCAGCAATTCTGAAATATGCATAGGATTGTCATCATACAGTTATTCTACTGTGCTATGGTACTCAAAAACTTTTTCCATTTATCTATATGAACTCTTGTATGGTTACCAAACTTCCCCCATCTCCTCTACTTTCCCAGATTCTGGTATCTACTATTTCACTCTCTACTTCTATGCAATCAAATCACTAATGAGTGAGATGTTCATTTTACCTACTTCTTTTAGAACTCTTTGCATAATGTCCTGATCACTGGTCCATCAAAGTAAATTTACAGGAATGCTTAAGAAATTCATTACTTGGCACCAGCAGTTAGCGTAATGATTATGTCGCTGGACTCCCATGTAGTCAACCGCGGTTCGTGTCCCGGACCCGGTGGCTTAAAACTCACACCGGGCATGTGTGCGTGCGTGCCCAAGATCCCAAGAGGAGAACGGAGGAGAAGGGATTGTGGCATGGCCATCCCCCCTGGGGGGTGATTTCTCGCTTTCTGTCTCTCTGTCTCTCCCTGTCTGTCTGGCGAGCGCACACGCCCTATAGCAAAAACCTCTCAAAAAAAAAAAAAAAGGAAGAAATTTATTACTCTCTTCCTCCTATCTCATCTCTTCCCTTTTCCTTAAACTCTGGCTCTTCATTTTCCTCTTTTCTCTTCCTTATTCATCTTTCATTAAGGAAGGATTATATCTATCATTTACTGAGCATAAACATTGTACTATGTGCTTGTATCTGTTCTTAATTCATCCCGGAAACATGCATTGAACACTTCTAATACACAAAAACTATTATAAGACTCTGAAGATATCACAATGAACAAAAGAAGAAAAATTCTTCCTCCCATAGAGCTTACATTTTACTTGAGGCAATATATATTAAATATGTAAATGAACAAGATAAAGTAAAATTACATTAAGTATTGTAAAGGGCATAAACAGTGTGATGAGATTGCATCTTTAGAGAACTAGTTAAGGAAGAACTCTCTGAAGAGGTGACATTTCAACTGATGGGAAAAGGAGACTAGTATAAAAGGATCTGGGGTCAAGGCATTCCAGGCATAGGTCAGAAAGGAGTTTCTGATATTAGAGGATGAGGCCTGTTTTGCTAGAGCTCAGTGAAAGGAGGAAAATGACATGAGGTGGGGATAGAAAGTATACAGAGATAGTCAGGAACTAGATCATTCAGAAACCCTATGGGCTGAGGAAAAGGATATACTTTTTATACCAAGAACAATTGGATTTCATTGACGTGTTCTAAGTGGAGAAGAGATAAGATCTGATTTGCTAATATTTGTAAGCATTGCAAACATTCGTCAACTTTTTCTTTTATCTATTATGGGAAGAATGGATAGTGACCCAAGAATAATATTGGGGAGACCTATTAATGCTTTTGAACTAGTTCAGGATGACAATAGATGTTGGACTGATCATGATGGTAGTGATGGAGATTGGGAAGGAAACCGATAGGAAAATTGTTTTGGAGACAGCGCCAGAAGATTTAGTGATACATTAGATGGGAAGAATGAAAATAAAGCAAGGGATAAATGATGAATTCTAAGCTTTCAGCTTGAAGAACTGTGTTTACAGTGGTATATCTAGTAAATGAGGGTAACTGAGTGAGTAATGAGATTTTTTTTGCTTATTTGTTATTGTTTTTAGTTGAAAATAAAGAGCTCTTTTTTGACACATTAACTTTAGGATGTCTATGCAATATCTGAGTGGCAATGTCAAATAGCTAGAACAGAAATCTGGATTCAGAATATAAACGTGAGTTTTAGATAGAATTTTTGGAATCATCAAAATATTAATGGCATTTAAGGCTATGATGCTAACCAAATTACCTAGAAATTTTTTAGAGGAGAGAAAAGTGAGGAACAGGAAAAAAAAGGATCCCAAGATTGAGCTTTTGGCCATGCCAGAATTCAGGATTGCACAGACAATGTTGAACTCTCAAAGGAGCCTAAGATGTTCTATAAAATTTAGTAGATAGAAGAATGTGGTATCTAAGAAGTGAAGAGAGCAGATCAGGAAGGCAATGCCAGCTGTGTTGAATCCTGCAAGAAGGAAATATTGAGGTTATTTATAACCCCAGCAAGAGTTCTTTTAGTAAAGTTGTGAATGCAGGATATTGAAATAAATAGTGAATTGGAGGTGACAATATGAGTTCACTTAATCTTTATAATGAACATGGGGATCTTTTGCCTTTTAACAGATGTAAAAGTTGAGGTTTAAAAGATTAAATAACTTGTTAAATGTTACAAGAATTTGGTGGAGACAAGATTCAAACTAAGGTCTCCCTGATATCAATACATATCAAGAATTTAAGTTTAGAGGGGAAAAAAAAGACTGATAATTAGTGCAATTTAGTTTAGTGCATCATTGCTAATTTTCACTTAGTAGAATTCTTATATTATCTACTCCAAAACCAAAACGAGTCTTTAAGCAATCTTTAGACATGGGGGTAAAATGGGGAACCAGCAGTTAGCGTAATGGCTATGTCGCTGGACTCCCACGTAGTCGACCGCGGTTCGTGTCCCGGACCCGGTGGCTTAAAACTCACGCTGGGTGCGTGTGCGTGTGTGCCCAAGATCCCGAGAGGAGAATGGAGGAGAAGGGATTGCGGCGTGACCATTCCTGCTGGGGGGTGATTTCTCGCTTTCTGTCTCGATGTCTCTCTCTGTCTGTCTGGCGAACGCACGCGCCCTATAGCAAAAATCTCTCCAAAAAAAAAAAAAAAAGAAAGAAATGGGGGTAAAATGGAAAGGTAAGACACGTGTGGGACAGAGATAAAGTTTATGATCTGTTGACGAGGGTGTGTATAATAGTCTCAACTGGGCTGGACTGTGATATAAATCATGCTGGGTAAAGTCTCTTTACAATCTAAATGATGTATAATGATTGACAATTTTATTATCTTTGTCTGTGGTTTTCACTAATCTGGCTATGATGTGCCTTGGTAAGGCTCTTCTTGGGTTGATTCTATTTGGGACCCTATGTATTTCCTGGGTTTGGATATTTGAATGCCTCTCTAGGTTTGTGAAGTTTTCTTTCAGGATTTCATTAAATAAATTATCAATGCCCTTATTATTTTCTTCTTCTTCTGGGATACCAATTATCTGGATATTGGGGCACTTGATGGTATCTAATATTTCTTGTTTATTATCCTCATTTTTCTTTTTTGTTTTCTCAGTCTTTTTAATTCTTTTGTCTAGGTAAGAGGTTTTGTCTTCTACATTCGAGATTCGATCTTCTGTGTGCGCTAATCTACTTTCAATACGTTCAAGAGAGGTTTTAATTTCCTGTATCACATTCTTCTTCCCTAACAATTTCATTTGATTCTTTTTATGGTGTCTACTTCTTCTTTCAAATCATGAAAGGACTTTCTCATCTCATGGAGCTTGTTGTCTCTTTTCTCTTGGATCCCATTTAGTTTGGTCACTATGAATATTCTGAATTGCTTATCTGACATTTCCATGACTTCCATTGTGTTGTCTGTGGGTGATGCAGAATTGATGTTTTCCCTTGGGGGAGAGACATTTTGTTGGTTGCTCATATAACTTGTGCCTCTGTAATTGTTCCTAGTCATCTGGTGATCTATATGTTCCTTCCTAAATTATTCAAGGTATCTCTGAATGTTCAAAAATGTGCAGGAATAGAAAATTGGTGAACTCTCTTCCGCTCTGCCTCCCTGTGGTTCACCAACATCCTGCACTGTTGTCACCGGTACTGGGTGACCCAAAGTCCTCCCTGTTTCTAGAAAAAAAAGGTGTGCCTGAAACTGAGCTGCTTAGTTTCACCTCAGGAGCAAAGAAAAGATCGATTGCCTTGAGATATTCAAAACACTTGAGACCTGAGAGTTCAAAGACCAGTGGGGGAGGGGATGAGCCATGATCCAGGCAGTTAGGCGCTGAAGCCACAGGCAGCCTGGTGTCTGGAGAGGCCATTAGCTTCAATTCCTATCTAGATGGGGTGGGTAGGGGCGCAAGTTCCTCTTAGAGTCCCAAGACACAAACTTGAAGTCCAAAGGTGAGTGGGCAAGTGGATGAGCCATAGGTCCTGGTCCTTAGGTCCTGAAGCCACAGACAGCCTGGTGTCAGGGAAGGCTGTTCGCTTCTGGTATGAGTTTATTTTGGAACAAAATTCTTTTTGAAGTCCATGCTTATTTTTTCCATAATATATATCTTCTATGAACATTTTGAAGAATTCATGCAGATAATAAAAACTTTGCTGGATTTATGTCTTCTTAATATGACATTTTTTATTATAAGAGAATAAATGCTTATGAAAAACTGAGAAGTTTTTAAAAGAAAATAATAGCTAACAGTTGGCTGGACACGTACTCTGCTAATTGTTTTCAGTGTGTTATTTCGTTCAATGGTCAGGACAATCAGAGGCATACAATGTTATTATTAATTTATTTTCCTTATGAAGAAACAAAGGTATAGTAGAATTTAAGTATCTTTCCTAAGATGTTACACTTGTCTGTGAGAGTCAGGATTCAAACATAAGCAGTTTAACTTGAGTGCCTACAGTTCACTACTATACTGCCACTCGTAATCTCAATATCCACAGATAACTACTGTCAATACTTTAATTCTTTTCCCTTAAGGGTAGATTCTAGATTTTGCTTCTATATCCTTATATCCAGGACTGGGTTAAAATCATAAATATCTCATGATGGCTACTGTTGTATGCTCCAGTGTATTTACCAGTATACATATGAACATCACAGAATCAAATTCCTTTTTTTTAAAAATTTTCAGAACTAATTATTTAATTTTATATTTTATTATTCAATTTGACCAGGGAGAGGCAGAAAGAAAGAGGGAGAGAGAGAGGCAGAGTGAAAAAGCAAGCCACCTGGTTCAGGACTCAAATCACAGTGAGCCATGTGGGAATCCAGCACTTTAACCAGCATACCACCTGCCAGCTCCCCAAATTCTTTTTTTCAAGGTTTATAAAAACAGGAGTAAATCTTTTTTTTTTTTTTTTCAAAAAGTGTATAGCCTACATTTCTATCTTATGATCAGGTACCTACTCACCTTCCAAAGACTCTACCTTTTAATCTCACAGATTAAGATTTCTCTTAATATAGTCACACTACAACCAAATTCCAACACATGATCTTTTGGGTGATACATTTAAATTATAACAGGCTGTTGTACTAAACTATCACTCTTCAGATGGCTTAAACAGAAATGTATATTTCAGTTTTGAGGTTGGAAACTTAAGATATATCCTGCCATCAGGATTAGTATCTGGTGAGGGCTGTCTTCCTGGCTTGTACATGGTACCTTCTTGTTGTCCCACAGCAGATATAGTGAAAGGGAGAAAGTGTCCTGGTGTTTCTTCTTATAAGGACATCAGGGTCTCACCCTTATGAACTCACTTAAAAATTTTTTAACAGAGATGTTTGCTACAGGGCCCAAGTGCTTGCTGGAGACGCACACAGAGAGAGATAGCAAGAAATCACCCCTCCAGGGGGGATGGCCATGCCGCAATCCCTTCTCCATCTTCCTTTCAGAATTTTGGACAGACAAACACATGCACCTGGTGTGAGTTTCAAGCCGCCAGGTCTGGGACTTAAACCACAGTCCAACTACATGGGAATCCAGCAATGTAACCATTACTCCATCTGCTTGTCCTAATATATTTAACTTTAATTATCTCCTTGTAGACTTTGTCTTTAAATGCAGTCAGATTGGGGGTTAGGGTTTCAACATATGATTTGGGGAAGTGGAGGAGGGTCACAATTCAGTCCATAGAACCTCTGATTCCGCTCCCCAAACCATTAACATATTATAATTTATACCCATATGTTCCAATATGTTGCTCAGATTTTTACTTTGGCCTTCTTGTTTTCCCCTTTATTGCAGTTTCTAATTATCTGAATGTTAAAGATATGTATTTTACTAGACACAGATATCTTTGCATGTGTCTACTACTGATGTTCATATCAGCCTTATGCAACAGGAACATTTATTTTCAGCTCTTACAGCTTGCCAGTGTGGTAATAACTCTGATATAACTTTGAAGCTATAATTCTCTACAACCATTGGACAAGTTATTTGCTGCCCTCTCAAACTGTTCACTTCCTTATACTGCTGTTTCTGCCACTGATTCTGCTACTTCCATTGACGCTTTTATCAAAACATGTGGATCAATAAATGACATAGATATCTTCTATGATTGCACATGATCTGGGTCAGGTCATTTGTCTACATTGAATTCTTCATTTGTAGAGGCTTGGAGGTGCTTCCAATCAGTTGAAAGGCCAATTATATTTAATCTTCTGATAATAGTTAATATTCTCTAGAGGAAAAGAGCTTCCCACTCACCAAGATATGGTATTGCTCCCAAGGTCAACCATACAAACATAAAATATTACGTAGTATATGCCCAAGATTTTATTTTTCTGTTTTGTTCAAAATCCCCTTGTTATACATGGCTCTACAATGGCTGATGCCAATTTCAAGAAACAAATCCAAGGTTCAGAAAGGAAGAAATGGCACTAATTAGTACAGTATATTTATTAAACTAGTTCTAATGCTTTGGCTCTGTCTCCCTATATATCTTCCAGGACTGCAGTGAGTTGCAACAAATGATAGTTGTTGAAGACTTTCTTCCAGGACATAGTAGTCCTAAGTGGCCTGGAAGGTTCCCCTATTGCCTGGAACTTACTATGTTTTCTGTTTGATCTTTTCAGGGATGGTGTTGGGCACTAAACACAGAAGTAGCCTCAGGCCTGATTCATTGTCGTAGCTAATAGAACATGATTTTAAAAGAGCAACCAAAATGAGAAATAAAAGCAACATAGAACATGCCACACAGAAGCCTTAGCTTTTAGGCTGTTTATTCATTATAGCAAAAGCTCCAATTGCCAACATTTTGCTCCAATAAAGTTCTTATACTTGATCAATTATTAAGAAAAGCATTTCTTCAGAGAACTTGTAGAAAAAGGGCTACTAAAAGTCTTTTTGAACATTTTATAGATGTTTTTTATGTTTGTTTTTTATATACTTGCACACATTTGACATTAGGACTTTTTCAATAAATTGAATATTGCTGCCGTTATTAATGGAACTTTTCCTCCATTATAGCTTCTAATTTTATATTGTCGATATTCATAAAATTATAATGATTTTATATATTTTTTTATTTTTCTGGCCACATGCTATAGGAATGATAATTCTAGGAGGTTTTTATTATTGGGTTTTCAAGGTATACAATTATTTTATCTGTAAATAATGATGTTTTCTTACCTCATTTCCAAAATCTGTCTTTTAATTCTTAGCCAGAACATCTAAAATAATGTCAAATAAGAAGAATGATAGGGCCAGCAGGTGGCATGGTGGTTAAAGGTGCTGGATTCCCACATGGCTGACCATGGTTCAAGTCTTGGACCTGGTAGCTTGCTTTCCCTGTCTCTCTCTCTCTCTCTCTCTCTCTCTCTCTCTCTGTCTCTGTCCAGTTAAATTAAAAATAATAATAATAACAACAAATGGAGTTAAATAAATAAATAAATAAATCTTTACAAAAAAAGAAGAATGATAAAGGATATGTCTGTTGTTGGTATGTATGGAAGCTAGTTTCAATGGGAATATGTTTCTTGTTTAACTATTAAGTATAATTTTAACAGCTTAATATACATGTATCATTTAGGCAGCAAGTAACAAAAAATTCAGCTCAAAATATTTAAATGTTGTTTTTCGTTTCTCATAAGTGAAAAACAGGATCCAGCCATGGTACAACATCCTTAAAAATCAATTTTTCTGGTACAGTCCTTGAGCTTGCCTTTATAATAGTATGACTGTAACAGTTCTGGTTGCCACATCCAGACAGTAAAATATTCAGAACAATAAAAAAAAAGCAAACAAACTATACAAAAACAAAAACCAACTATAGTTCCTTTGTTTGTTTTTTTTTTTTGGAGAGGTTTTTGCTATAGGACGCATGCACTCGCCAGCCAGACAGAGAGAGACAGAGAGATAGAAAGCGAGGAATCACCCCCCAGGGGGATGGCCATGCCGCAATCCCTTCTCCTCCATTCTCCTCTCGGGATCTTGGGCACGCACGCACACACGCCCTGCGTGAGTTTTAAGCCACTGGGTCTGGGACTCGAACCGCGGTCGACTACGTGGGAGTCCAGCGACATAGCCATTATGCTAACTGCTGGTCCCTAGTTTCTTGAGAATCTTTCTTAGGAGAACAGCCATTTTTCATGAATGTCCTCCAACATAACTTCCCTGTATTTATTAGAAAGAACTTAGTAGGAACCAGCAGATAGCATAATGGTTATGTTACTGGAATCCCACGTGGCTGATTGTGGCTAGAGTCCTGGATCTGGTAGCTTGAAATTCACAATGGGCGCACATGTGTGTGTATCCAAAATCCCTAGAGGAGAATGAAGGAAAAGGTATTGCAGCATGGCCACCCCTGGGGATAGCTACATATTTTTCTTCCTCTAGGCTGTGACTTTGTTTTACAAAGATGTGTCAATATTGTATGCAAGGTTATCATAGTTGATCAAGGAATTATTATTGATAATTATCCTTCATAATTCCTGCCTTAGAGAAGCTGGAGGAATAACTCTTTTAAGGAAGAAAAACTAGACCTCTTTACTAACAAAGATATTCAAGCATAAACATAGTAGGTGCTCAACAAATTTATTGAATGAGTGAATGGAAAATTGCTTGGGAGAGTCAAAGTGAGCAGGAGCTCTCCATTTCTACTTTTGTCACAAGCTTCATTCAGTTGTAAAAAAGGCCCTCCTTAAGTTGACTTCAGGCAAGAAGCCTTAAATCTCTATTTCTTTTTTTTTTTTTTTTTTGAGAGGTTTTTGCTATAGTGTGCATGTGCTCTCCAGACAGAATGCGAGAGACATAGAGACAGAAAGCAAGAAATCACCCCCAGGGGGGATGGCCACACCACAATCCCTTCTCATCCATTCTCCTCTCAGGATCTTGGGCACACACACACGCGCCCGGTGTGAGTTTTAAGCCACCGGGTCCGGATGCGAACCGCGGTCGACTATGTGGGAGTCCAGCAACATAGCCATTACGCTAACTGCTAGTCCCTCACATCTATATTTCTGACAAGGCAAAATGCGGGTGTTTTATACCAGGGTCAGCCAACTGCCACCTGGAGGCCAGGCTCAGTAGATTTTCTTGTAATGCAGACTAGAAATGGTTTTTACCTGTCTAAACCAGTTGACCATCCTGACTTCGGGTTTTAACAAGTCTAAAAGATTATAAAAGAATAGATGTCAGAGACCGTATGTGATCTGTACAACTTGAAATATTTGACCCTTTAGAGAAAAAGTTCGCCAACCCAATTTATACCATTAACTATGAGATTAACAAAAAGTTTCACCTTTGTGCAAAAAGTTAAAAAAAAAATCATGGTTAGGGAAAAGGAGATGTGTTACCTTTTCATGCACTCCTCCATAGAATTGCAAAAATAAAATAGCCACCTTTAAAAAAAATCTTTATTTGGGAGGAGCAGATGGTATAGTGGTTATGTTGCTGGTTCTAATCCTGGACCCGGTGGCTTCAAAATCATGCTGGGTACATGTGCATCTGTCCCCAAAATCCCAGGAGGAGAATAGAGGAGAAGGAATTGCGGTGTAGCCATCCCCCCGCCCCCCCGGGAGTTGATTTCTCACTTTCTTCCTCACTGTGTCTATGCCTCTCTCCAGCAAGCACATGCTCCTTAAGGCAAAAACCTCTAAAAAACAAACAAAAACTACCAAAAAACCACAAATATATATATAGACATCTTTTAAATAAAATATTAAAACTTTTTAAATTAAGAATTTATAATAACATATTTTCTCATTAAATATTTTCTACATACTTTATGTAGTATATATTGTTACAGTATTTCAGGAAATCATAAAGTCATTTAGTTATCTACTATGTTTTAAACATCTAGGAAATTATATACTTTTACTATTGCAGAAACAGTCTGTCGAGAAATCAAGCTCCACTCAGAGAGTAGAACTCAGGTTTATTAAGCTGGTAGACCCAGAGGAGTTCATACTCCAAAATCTGGGCACTGACTTTGGGAAGGGTAGGAGGTTATATGGGTTTCCGTTTTGGGGGAGGGTAGGTATATCTGTTAGGGGTTAGAGGGGTTGCAGAAAGGTTGCTAGACAGCTCATTCTCTTAGTTCTTGGAAACTTCTCTAGTTCAAAAACCATATCACCACCTCCTATGGAGAGCAGCAATCTGTCTCATAAGCAGTTTACAGAAGCAGAGCAATGTTCAGTTGGACACATCCTGTCTTGTAAGCAGGTTACAGATACAGAATCGAATCCATATCATTACTACTATGAATAGTACTGTTATTACTTTCTTTAATACATAACACTCTTTGTGACATTTATGAGAACTCTTAAAGCTCTTGATTATAGTTGCAAATAGTTTTCTAGGAAAGTAATATCAATTAAGATTACTACCAATATTATATTAAACTCTCTCTTTTACTATGTTACCTCCAAATCTAAGTTGGTATTTCTTTTCCCTTCCTTCTTTCATTTCTCTTTTTAAATTTTTCTCTTTTTTCTTTCACTCTTACTTCCATGAGAGATAGAGAAAGAAGACACAGGCAGAAAGATATGTACTCCAAACAGGGTATATAACACCACAATCCATCCCGCATTCAGCCAGCCCCACATCATGGGCATGCACATGACCAGTGTTTTCAGGGAGGTCATCAGATGTGAGACCAGAACCTCCCCATGTGAGTTAGTCTTATAAAGCTTTTTTTTTTTTTTTGGAGAGGTTTTCGCTATAGGACGCGTGCGTTCACCAGACAGACAGAGACAGAGAGACAGAAAGTGAGAAATCACCCCCCAGGGAGGATGGCCATGCTGCAATCCCTTCTCCTCCATTCTCCTCTCGGGATCCTGGGCACACCCGCACACATGCCTGGCGTGAGTTTTAAGCCACCGAGTCTGGGACTTCAACTGCAGTCGACTACATGGGAGTCTAGCGACATAGCCATTACGCAAACTGCTGGTCCCCAGTCTTATAAAGCTTTGTGTTATCGTTGCATCACCATCTAGCCCCTTTATCATTATTATTATTGTTGTTATTGTTTTTTGGAGAGGTTTTTGCTATAGGACGTGTGCACTCAGCAGAAAGACAGAGAGAGACAGAGAGACAGAAAGTGAGAAATCACCCCCCTCAGGGAGGATGTCCATGCTACAATCCTTTCTTCCATTCTCCTCTCAGAATATTGGGCATGCACACACACATGCCCGGCCTGAGTTTCCAGCTACTGAGTCTGAGACTTGAGCTACAGTTAACTATATGGGAGTCCAGCCCTTTAACCACAATGTCAGCTGCTGGTGCCTATTTTACCCATTTTTCATATTGATTTATAAGGGCATCCTTATTTATTTATTATTTATTTATTTATTTATTTCAAGTTCTTTAATACATTCAGTCTTGTTATTCAACTTGCAAAGTGAATATTCCAACATGTGTACATTTTTCTCCAGTCCAGTTGATAATACTATAATTATCCTCAACAGATAATACCCCAATTCTTTGTCCCATTAACACTTTTTTTTTTTGAAGGGGAGAGGTTTTTGCTACAGGGCACTTGCGCTCGCCAGAGAGTCAGAGAGAGACAGAGAGACAGAAAGTGAGAAATCACCCCCCAGGGAGGATGGCCACACTGCAATCCCTTCTCCATTCTCCTCTCAGGATTATGAGCACGCACGCACACATGCCTGGCGTGAGTTTAAGCCACTGGGTCTGGGACTTGAATTGCAGTCAACTACATAGGAGTTCAGCGACATAGCCATTATGCTAACTGCTGGTCCTCCATTAGTGCTTTGTCTCTCTATTTTTCTTCTAAATGTCCTTCCTCAGACTCTACTCTTTTACCCACCCTCTTTTCATGCTATATCTTGTACTCACAACAATTTACTATGTTTCTACATCCTTTAGTCATTCCAGTTCAGTAATAGTGTGGACACTTGGTATATGTTAAGTGGGGAGATACAATGTCTCTCCTTCATAACCTGGCTTACTTCATTCAGTAGTAAATCTTCCATATTCATCCACTTTCTGTCAAAAGCCAAGGTTTTGTTTTTTTATGGCTGAGTGGTATTCCATGGAGTATATGTGCCACAGTTTTTTGATCCATTCATCTGTTTATGGGCATTTGGGTTGGTTCCATGTCTTAGCAATTGTGAATAATGCCGCAATAAACATCGATGTGGAAGCACTTTTCCAATTAAAAGTTCTTCTGTCCTTTGGGTAGATACTAAGGAGTGGGATTGCTGAATCATATGGTAGTTCTATTTGTAGATTTTTGAGGAATCTCCATATTGTTCTCCACAGTGGCTGGACCAATTTATATTCCCACCAGCAGTGTAAGAGTGTTCCCCTTTCACCCCACCCCACCAGCACTTATTATTATTATTATTTTTTTAATCTTAGACCTTCTGATTGGGATTGTGTGGTATCTCATTGTTGTTTTGATCTGCATTTCTCTTACAATGAGGGATGTTGAGCATTTTTTCATATGCCTTTTGGCTATTCCAATGTCATCCTTAGAGAGTAGTTTTTTTTTTAACTCATTTTCACATCTTTTAGTAGAGTTGATCATCTTTTTTCAGAACAGCTGCTTGAGTTCATTGTGTATTCTGGTTATCAGTCCCTTATCTGATGCATAGTATACAAAAATATTCTCCCATTCTGAGGAATGTGGATTCACACTAATAACTGTGTCTTCTGCCATGCTCACACTAATTACTGTGTCTTTTGTCATTCAAAAACTTAGTCTGATGTAATCCCACTTGTCTATTTTGGGGATTAGTGACTGTGCTTTGGGGCTCTTATTTAAGAAGTCTTTTCCTACCCTAATGTCTCTCAGAGTTTCCCCAGTGTTTTCCAGGAGCAGTTTTATAGTTTGAGATCTTTAAATATTTATCTAAAATCATGTTTATATTTTTTCCTTTTATTGTATTTTTTGGCATGCAGAAGTTTTATTTATTTATTTATTAGAGAGGGATTTTTGCTATAGGGCACGTGCACTCACTGGAGAGACAGAGAGGCAAAAAGTAAGAAATCACCCCCCAGGGATGATGGCCCCATTGCAATCCCTTCTCTTTCATTCTCCTCTCAGGATCTTGAGCATGCATGCACATGCCCAAGTGCACAAGCATGCCCAACGTGAGTTTTAAATCACTAGGTTTGGGACTCGAGCTGCAGTTAACTACATGAGAGTCCAGCTACATAACCATTATGCCATCTGCTAGTTCTGCAGAAGTTTTATTTTTAACACTTGGCTAAATTAAAACCTATTGTTCTTTTCTTATCTTCTTTTAATATATAATCACTTACTGTCATACCTGTAAAGACTTTCCCATACCAAGATCAAATTTTTCACTTTTACTGCTTTCTCTTTGGATAATTTGATTTTTGACAGTTTGTTCAGTCAGGAATTTATTTTGGCATATGGTGTGAGAAACTGAAATAATTTATCTTGTGGTAGTTAACCAACTGCATGAAGACCACTTGTTGACTGTGTATCTTTTACTCTCTGATTTAAGATTGTACCTTTAACCAATATAAATACTTAACTCTATTTTTTCTGTTTCTAATCTTGTCCACTGATCTGCATATCTATTCTTTCACCAGTACAGTATTTTATAAGCTATAGCATACAATGCAGCAATGTTAATTATTGTCTGGTAAGCAATTTTTCATTCTAATGTTGAGATTTTACTTTCTTATTATAAGCAGCATCCTTTTTATCGATACCTGTCTCTCTATCCCTTTAAGAAATCACATTTATATGTTTCCTTATGACTTACATCTCATTCTTATATTTTACTGTTTATAATAAAAAACATTTGTTAATTTTGTTTGAAATATTTAAAACATAACTTTATAGGTATGCTTTTCTGTAACTACAGAATAATATACTATTTTACATGAGATAAAGTATCATTTAATAGTTTATGAATTAAGTTTTTACTTTTTCTATTACTAATTACTTTCTAATTAATCTTTCTTCCTCCCTCCCTTTCTGTTTTTTATTTTTTTACATATTTATTTATTTTTGTAAAACAAAGAGAGAGAGATAGATCAACAACTTCAAAAGGGTCTAATGCAGTGATCCTCCTCCAGAATTCTCAGGCAGCCAAGATCACAGGCACACATGTGCACTCTGCATGTACAGGTCAACTCAGGAATGAAATCCAGAACTGTCATATGGCTGCAGCATTGCAGATTTCAGTGCTACTGCCTCGACCCATCTATTTAATATCCCATTGTGGTTTTGTTTTGTATTTTATCTATGATAGAAGATGTTGAACATTTTTTCATATTCTCCTTAGATATTTCTGTTTTCTTTTGAGAGTTGTCTGTTCACATTGATTGACCATTTTTGATAGAATTATTTGTCTTTTTGCCAGTGGACTATTTTAATTCTTTATATATTCCCATTTTTAATTACTTATCTGAAGTAGTTTAAAAAGATTTTTTCCCATTCTGTAGGTTGTCTTTTTACTATATTTCATTGTTTTCTTTTCTGTGAAGAAGCTTTTCAGTTTGATGCATTCCCACTTGTCCTTTTGGTGGTGCTCTTTGAGTTCTCAGGATCTTACTGAAGAAATAATTGCTTACTTCAATATCTCAAGGTGTTTCCCCTATACATTTCTAGAGTATTTTTATGACTTCTGGCTTTACAATTAAGACTTTAATCCATTTTGAGTTAACTTTTGTCAGTGGTGAAGGACTGGGGTCTAGTTTTATTCTTCTACAGGTAGACGTCTGGTATTTACAGCCTAATTTTTTGACAAAACTGTCTCTTCTTCATTTGATTGTCTTGGGACCTTTGTCCAAAAATAATTTGGCTGTTTGCTGTTGAGTTTATTTCTGAATTTTCTATTCTGTCCCATTGGTCTCTGTGTCTCTTTTAGCATGTATAAAAATGGAATTCTACTCAGCAATAAAAAAATAATAAATTCCCTTCATTTAATGCAAAAAGGTGAATATAGAAGATGTAATACTAGGGAAATAAGGCCGGCTATGAAAGACAAATACTTTATGTCTCTGCTTAACATATTCCGAGTGTCCTCACTTAGTGGTGGAATCTAAAAGACTCAATAGTATAGAAATAGAAATAGAGAGAATAATGGTAGATACTAAAAGCTGTATAGAAGATGAGGAGGTTGGATGACATGATTAATAGGTTATGGAATAGTGTGCCGCAGCAGAGTAAATAGTGTTGTTGACAATTCAATATATACTTTACCCAAAAACTAATAGAATGAATATTAAATGTGCATAACGGAGTATAATATTAAATGTTGAAGATAATAAATACACATATCCTTGTTTTGATTGTTACACACTGTATATATGGCTTATAAAACATACTGTTGTTCACAAAGATGTACAACAATTATATGTAAATAAGAAATTACAATTAAAAAAAGAAAGCTAGGGAACCAGCAGTTAGCATAATGGCTATGTCGCTGGACTCCCACGTAGTCGACCGCAGTTCGCGTCCTGGACCCGGTGGCTTACAACTCACACCGGGCGCGAGTGCGTGCGTGCCCAAGATCCCGAGAGGAGAATGGAGGAGAAGGGATTGCGGCGTGACCATCCCCCCTGGGGGGTGATTTCTCGCTTTCTGTCTCTATGTCTCTGTCTGTCTGGTGAGCGCACGCGCCCTATAGCGAAAAACCTCTCCAAAAAAAAAAAAAAAAAAAAAAAAAAAGAAAGCTAAATGGCATGCATGCTTCTTATAGTGAGGGAATTTAAAAATAAAAATAGAGATGTAGTATTCTCCTTTGAGATGCCCTGACCTTTAAATGGCAAACTTTATTTTGTTTATTCATAGGAGTGCTTCAACTCCCATTGTTTTATCCAATAATAAGGATAAGTGACTCTATATCAGCGGTTTTCAATTTTTTAAACCCCAGAAACACTTTATAGAAGTGAAATCTTATAAGTATAATATCCTCAGGAGATAAGAGCCAATCTTTCCGAAGGGGTCATGGAGCCCCCACTTCCACTTTTATTTTCCTTCTTGAGAAAACTCTGCATAACCCTAGGTTTTCCTGAGCAAAGTTAGACAAATGTTACTTTGATCTAAGAGCATTTTCTTGCCCATTTCTCTTAAGATCAATAACACACATTTTCCAGGGGATTGACATGAATTATGTTTAGAGAAGCAGCCTGTGAATATAGAATGTGTGAATTCAAACTGTTTGGCACAGATACGGGATGAATTGTTTTGGTTACATTTGTTCCTTTTTCTACTTAATTCTATTCGATTCAATTTGAAAATGCTTTAGTACAGGGCTGCATAGTCAATGAATTATGTGCAGAGGTAAGAAAAATATAGAGATGAATTATACTAGGCCCTATATTTAAAGACAGTATCATCTTCTGAATATTTCAATTAATTATTACACAGCTAGTCTTTTTTAAGGTGGATAATCTGAATAGTCATTCATTCAGAAAATATTCACTAGTATATTAGAAAAAAATGTAAAGCAGACTCCATAGCATAGAGGTTAAGAAAGCTGGATACCGGGAACCAGCAGTTAGCGTAATGGCTATGTCGCCGGACTCCCACGTAGTCGACCGTGGTTCACGTCCCGGATCCAGTGGCTTAAATCTCACGCCGGACACGTGTGCGTGCGTGCCCAAGATCCCGAGAGGAGAATGGAGGAGAAGGGATTGGGGCGTGGCCATCCCCCCCGGGGGTGATTTCTCACTTTTTGTCTCTGTCTCTCTCTGTCTGTCTGGCGAGCGCACGCGCCCTATAGCGAAAACCTCTCAAAAAGAAAGAAAGAAAGAAAGAAAGAAAAAAGAAAGCTGGATACTGCATGGCCAACCATGGTTGAAAAATACTCTGGGCACATTTGCAAGCATGCCCAAAATCCTGACAGGAAAGAGGAATGGAGGATAAAGGATTGTGGCATGATTAGGCCCCATTGATGGGGTTCTCTGTCTCTCACTCTCTTGTGAGCACACATGTCTTCTGACAAGAATTGTCAAGAAGAAAAAGAGAAGAAGAAGAAGGAGGAGGAGAAGGAGAAAAAGAAAGAATAAAGGAAGAAATAGAGAAAATACATGCCATGAGTATGAGGATTAAAAAAAATAGTGGAAAATGAATATGATAACATATTCATTCTCAAAGAATTCACAATCAAGAAAGAGAAAGTAAAAACCTACAACTTGGTGCTGATTCATGCCTTAGGTAATTGCTATCATTGTGTAATATATAAGAATACTCTTTTATGTATGTGTGTGGATTGTATTACCAGCATTGTATAATCTTATGCTCTGCTTTGTGCTGTAAGTGGCAGAAGCCATTAAGAAATATTTGTTTTTGTATCTGTGTGAAATTGGACTGGCATAAAGCCTCCAATATTAAGATTTTTTGGTTGACTTATTATATTGATAATCCAAAATTAGTGAGTAAACACATCCAATCACCATCTTAGACATTTCAACTGTTCATTTCACAAGAATCAATATGAGCAGTGCACTGAGCAGTGAAAAAATTCATAAATATGATCCAAAATTTCTCTTACAAACCATTATGGGGCAACCAATTGACTAGCATTATTTCAAAAAGTACATTTGCTGATTTAATTATTTATTTTGTTAGCTGCTTTATTATAGCTGATCTTGAAGATATATTTGAAAATGCAGCTAAGAGGAAGATGCATTCATAGAGATTGATAGATTGAAAAGGCTGAAGATAGAGGTAGCAAAATCAACAAGTATAAAATTCTCTGTTGCAAGTATTCCATGTGACAGTAAACATCCCTCAGCAACTCAGTAACCACAGATGAGTATAAAAGAGTAACAAAGTAAAAGCATAAAGAATGACTCCCAGAGATTTGCTCTGCCTTTTAGAAGAATAATCTTTAATGCAAATGGAGTACCTATTGATGGCATTTACCAGTGTGTCTGGGACAAGTTTGGAGGGAAATCTGAGTCCCTTACCCACTAAATTGTCATTCTTCCCCCCACTTCCCCCACTCATCTTGCAGAAAGAGCCAGATTCCTCAAGAGTTGACTAAAAGTACTTCAAATTATCCCCAACTCTTCTGCTACATCTTTCAGAACAAACAACATCTCTGCAGTTGCAACTAACATTAAGATTTAATTTAGGAAGAAAATGGTAGAATTTCTGAAAGTGTGGTTTGACAAATTGTTATTGAACAATGTAACGGAATGAAGTGTTTTCAGGAATTCAAAAGTCTATTTAGTAGATATTTAGCATATACCACACATATATCACAATTATTTGTAGAATTAGAATATAAATAATATAGATTTAATGCAGACTATGTGCTAAGCATAATTGACCTTCCCTTTTTGATTGAGGAAACACTTTAGGATAGTGTATATCTTATCTTTCAGTCTATAATTATGAATATAAGTTCTCCCAATAAATATAGCACTTCAGTTGGTTTTTCTCTTTTTTAGACAATTTTATTTGGTTTATGAGACATAGCCAAATGAATAGAAACAAAATGTATTAAGCATAATCCATCATAATTTGTCATCTGAATATTGTGTATCCATCCTCATAACTATGAAACAATGAAAAGATCATGTATATGAAAATGAATATATATATATATATATATATATATATATATATATATATGTAGTCCTCACTGAATTAAGATTTGGCTAAACTTTTTATCATTTATGTTTAATTCTAAAATATGGTAATAATAACATATTTTTATTCTATTGTTGACCTCATACACAAGGAGACAGTTTGTCAGTATTATGATTCACTGTGCATAAAACTCAGAAGGCTGTTGTAAAATCTTTAAATCACAATTCCTCATGGATAAAAATGAATAGTAGAACCAAAATGCAAGGTTATAAAAACTACTATCAACGAGTAAATGTCATGAAAATATAAATTATTTTTCACTGAGCGATGTAACAACACGAATAAGAGAACATGTAATAAATAACTTGTTATGATAAATTCAGTACAATAAAACAATTCACTGAAAGCTTGTGATAAAATATTCCATGTAAAGCATACATAAATATACCTTAGTACTGTTTTAAAGGCCCCTTTACTTTAATAACAAGTCATGTAAATTGCCCACAATGACTAAAATAAATACAGAGAAAACGGATCAGATACTTATCCTTTTATTCTATTTTTTTAATTTAAAAGACCAGAAAGTCTTACATTTTAAAGTTATGTAAATTATGTAAAATGTTCTGATGTCCCCAATGTATTCTTAAATCTGATGCTTAACAGTACTTTGGCTGTGATAGTCCTTATGATATACAGCAGTACTTCAAAAATCAAAGCTTCTATAACATTTTCTCTTATTTGGGGAGAATCTAAAAGGAATAGGAATGCCTTCGACTTCACTATGTGATTATTTTTTAAAATTTATTAATTTATCCAAATTATTATGAAAGTCATGTCTTCAATTATTTACTA
Source organism: Tupaia tana (assembly GCA_026018925.1). Lineage (NCBI taxonomy): Eukaryota > Metazoa > Chordata > Mammalia > Scandentia > Tupaiidae > Tupaia > Tupaia tana. The sequence goes on from JAKSZU010000009.1 coordinate 26,776,822, forward strand.
ATTGATATTTGGATGATATAAGTCAGTGTTTTCCAGCCTTGCTTTATCATAAAAATCATCTGGGACTTTCATAGCTGCAGATTTTCTGGCCACATACAAAACTAACTTGACTCAAATATTTAGGTAAAGATGCTGGAACAAAATTGAGACACTCTGGTCAAACAATTGCCAGAACAGACCTTTATATTCTTCCTAAAGAAAGAAGTAGTTTCCTTGAAGTGAATTCAACATTTTATTATACATTTAAGTGTTTATTCAATAGACAATATAGCATAGTGGTTCTCAATGTTGAACAGAATTTGGAACCAGACTACTTGAATTCAAATTCTAGTATTGCAATTTACTGGCTCTTTAGCTTTGTCTGTGTTCCTTAAACTTCAGTTTTTTTTTTTTTTTCCCTCTATAAAATGTGGGGGGGGGGGGTGCAATTCACTTACTTCATAACGTGAGAATTCAATGTGTTCTTACATGTAAGAAATTTACTGTCTGGCACAAAAATATTCAATATACACTAGCTTCTAACTTGTTGACTACTACTTTATGATGATTATTAATATAGGCTATGAAGCTATGGTTTGGTTGGGGAGAATTGTTTAAAAATGCATAGCATTTCTTTAGTAAATTGAGGATACAGACAAGAAAATGGCTGTGTTTTTAAATCTATAGCTGCCATAACAAATTGCCACAAATTTAGCAGCTTAAAACAATACTATTTATCCTTCTCAAAGTTTCCATGTGTCAGGCACAATGTAGCTTTGTGGGTGTTTTTTGCTTGGGATCTCCTAAAATCAAAGTCAAGGTAGCTGGGGCTGGCAGAGGATTTGGTGGTTAAGGCGGTAGACTCCCACATGGCTGACCATAGTTCAAGTCTTGGACCCGGTGGCATACTTTCTCTCTCTCTCTCTCTCTCTCTCTCTCTCTCTCTCTCTCTCTCTCTCTCAGGAGTGTATGCACCATATAGCAAATTAAAATAATAATAATAATAAAATTAAATAAATAATTCCAAAAATAATAATCAAGTCAAGGTGGCAGGCCAGACTAGACTGTTAGCTGGAAATTCTGAGAAAGAACTTTCAAACTCATTCAGATTGTTGCCAAAATTTATTTCCTTGAGGTTATAGGAATGAGTTACCTGTTTCATTGCTGGCTGGCTACTGGAAGGCCACTCTTGCTCCTCTAAGCTGCCTATATTCCTTCTCATGTAGCCTTTCCATCTTCAAACCAGCAATTGTATATATTGAGTCATTATTAAGCCTGAGATCTCCTTGTCCTCCTTTTCTCTATTGCTTTTAAGGGCTAACGTGACTGTAATCGGTCCACTCTGATAATCTGGAATAACCTGGTTATTCTAAAATCGGCTGATTAGTAAATTTAATTATATCTTCAAAGTCTCATTTGCCATTTAGCCACATCAAAAGGAATAACGAGGGATAGAGATTATGGTGGTCAAAATTCTTCTTGCCACAATGAGTAATTATAATGCATAATCTTTAGTCAGATGGCATAGAATTTTTGTTGAAATTGTTTGATTCAAACCCCTGTTCCATCGTGCTTGCCAGTGATCTGTGTGTGTGTCCCTTATCTGTACCAAAGGGTTCAGAATATGAGGATTAACTGAGATAATGCCTGAAGTCTATATAAACTTAAACACCATTCAAGTGTTAGTCAGTGTTAGTGTTATTGATAGAATTATGTACAAGTTCAATGAGAGCAGAAGTGTAATTAATTCTGTTTAGAGGAGGAGACAAACACTTTACAGGGGAAATGGTGTTTAAGTCAAATCCACTAGTATAGGGATAAAAGGATGCCTGCTTTATAGAAGCTACTAACATATACTTAAAATATATATTCCACAGTCTATGCTAAATATCTTATCTGCTAAATATGCCAAATAATCACTGAATCCTATTAACTCTAGAAGGTACATAGGTAGGATATATTAACTCCACTATACAATGTGCAGTTAATTTTGATCAATCGTGTTCAAAGAGAGAGTGGTGGACAGATGCTGAAATCACTTGATACACTTTTAAACACTTGTGCAAAAAACCTGGAAGTGTACACAAGCAATTATTAATTGAGTTTATGCTCTAGAGAGAAGAACAAGGTAATGGCTTAAAACATTTATTTTTCACATTGTGGGAAATGCTATGTAGTGTTTTCTCAGTAGCCTTTCTTTCCCTGTTTCAGTAGCACTAATATTTCAGCTGAGCACGTTTGTAGCTAGGCTGTTCAGAATAAAGACTCCATTTCTCAGTCTCCTTGAAACAGTTGATACATTCGGCCATGGAACTGAATTTTATCCAACCTGTGTGATGTACATAGAAAGGTTTCATTAGGACTGCTGTGACAAAGTCCTACAAACTGAGTGGCTTAACCAGTAGAAATTTACTATCCCAGAGTTCTGGAGACTGGAAGTCCAAATCAAAGTGTCAACAGGACTGGGTCCTTCCAAAGATTGTGAGGGAATGATCCATTCTAAGCTTTTTCTTCGACTTATAGCTGACTGTGTTCTCTCTTTGTGCATGTTTGTCTATGTGTTCAAATCTCCTCTTGTAATAAGGACACCAATCATATTGGATTAGAACCTACTCTAGCAACTTCTTCTAAACTAATTATATCTGCAATAATCCTGGTTCCAAATAATGATCCTGGTTCCAAATAAGGTCAGGTTCCAGAGGTTAGACTTCAACTCATATGTATAAATTTTGAGTGTACATAATTCAATTCATTACATGTAATTTCTCAGAAATGTATCCAAATAGCGAGAAAAGGTTAATATTTTTCTTTAGTATTCCTTCCTTCCCACAGGATAGAATGTGAATGGGATGACTGGAATGCTAGGGATGGAAGTCACAGATGACAGAGCAAGCAGATAGGAAGGGCCTGGGTCTTTGAAAATGTAGAGGCAGTCTTAACCAGCTCTGAACTGCTAAACACCAGACTTGGTTTGCATAAGAAAGAAATAATCTTCTATCTCATTTCAGTGACTGTATTTTGAATTTTCTTTTATATGTAAATGAACCAACCCTAGTACATATATTAAGCCAATTACTATCTTTTGAATTATTTTTTCACATGAATTATTCTCAATTAAAGCTATTTTTATTTTCCTTATTTAGTGAGCTCACCTGGTGTGTTAAAAACAAGATTTTAAAGATGCAACTAACATTCATTATTTTGGTTGAAGATGCTGTTATTCCACATCAGTATTTTTAAAAAATATTTTTTAAAATTTCTTTTAAAAAAACTTTTTTTTTGCATTCAACCACTGTGCATTATTTGAGCACACCAAATGAATTTGCCCATCACGAATACATTGTATATTGGTTCAATCAAAGATATTATCATACACATGATCATAAACAGACAATTTTCCATTTCTGTGTCCTTTAAGTGTTTTGCTTCTTTCTTATCCCCCTTGATTTGCTAGAGGGGTCACGTGCTTGCTGGAGAGAGACAGGGAGACAGAGAGAGAGAGAGAGAGAGAGAGAGAGAGAGAGAGAGAGAGAAGGTAAGAAAACTTTCCTTTCCCCAGAGGAGATGGCCACACTACAACCCCTTCCCCTTCATTCTCCTCTCTGGATTTTGGACATGCATACACAAACACCCAGCATGATTTTCAAGCCTCTGGGTCTAGGACTTTAACTGAGTGGTCTGCCATATGGGATCCAGCTGCCTTAACCACCACACCACCACTGACACTGTAACTGATTTTTTTTAAAAAAATCAAATTATTAGGTTAAATTCTGTCTTCCTTCAATAATTGAAATACATAAATATTTCCCTTTTTCTTTTAGAGGTTGGCCTATATTTATCTCATGAAAGTCAACACTTGTCCATGTTACTGACCATTCATTGAAGAAACATTCATTTTGCAGTTTGAGATTCTTTACAAATGGAAAAATTGCTCATCTTTAGCTCTTTTTCCCCTCTGCCTTTGTTTTCAACTAATATGGTAAGTGTAAAGTAGCACCCAATAATTAAGATACTGGCTTATGACAGGTAAGCAATGGCACCTCTGTAATGTGGGTAGCCTCACAAATGAGCTGAGGGGTACTTTGGCTGTTGCAACCTTTAGCTGCTTACGAAGGAAAGATTTTAATTTTATTTTCCAGTGGTTCTTGTCATATATTGGGTCATGAACCTATTTGAGAATCCGTTGAAAGGTATAGATTCTCTTTCCCCCGAAATGCACATTCCTGCAAAAATTTGCATACAATTTCACGAGGTTTACTAATACTGCAAATTCATTCATGGACACTAGTTAACTACCCTTGCTTCATGCCATTCTGAAATTCATCTCCATTATTCACTTCTATGTTTTATACTAGATTAACCTTAAAAAGTACATTTTGAACTGCAATGGAATTGTGCTAAATAGAGGGAAAAATTTTAAATTAGCAATTTTCTAAAAAACCAAGGCTTCTCTTCTCTAACTCTTCCTTTCTCTCCAGTGTTTCTTGCACCCCATCTCCTCAATATATCAGCCCTGTCTTTCATGAATCAAGAACATGTATGTGTATTCCACTCAAAATATGTGTTCTAGAAAGGACAGAATAAAATAAAACATTTATACTAAAAATGTAAATGGATAATGAGAATTAAAGTGATATCTCTTCCAGAAAATATTTGCTAATGACAAAGAACAAGGAATATTAAACCAAGTAAATTCTTCCATAATGGTAGATATAGGTATCTTAGACACTTGAGTGAGATACATCATTGAAGTAAGAAGACATCTGGGCAACTCTCAATATGACCAAGAATATAATTGACCATTCTCCGATGTGTAAGCCTGGCCAGACAGTGGAATAATGCTTTATAACGCAGATTTTACCTCATATAAGGTACTGTGATGATTTTTAAATTATTTGACCAATTGCCCTTTACCTTATTTAAATTTTATAATAATCAAGCCATGTCCTAATGATGTTTTCTTTGCAGAAATTATAAATCAGTACATTCTTTATCTCTATTATATCTTCATTCAAGTGTTTGATGCTTTAGAATTACTGAATGTATGATTATATGTTTACCTATTAGGAATGAATTTCATTATATAATTTCTTTTTCATAAAATAAAGTCAAATCCAGGAGTCAAAATATAGTGGCACTAGTCTCACTAGCTTAAATAGAAAACACAATGATGCCATCTTGATTCAATGTGTAAATGCAAAAATACTGCATTATTTCACATACGCACTTTACTGATAAAAATTATGCTACTTGGAATATTTTATACCAATTGTTTTTATGATTTCTCATTGTCATGATGCAGTATAATGCAAAGCAAATAATTGCAATGGAAATGCTTCAACGTTTGTCTTTAAAATTCAGCAATCTACCTTTTCTTACAAATGAAGAGCTACCTAGTAAGAAATGGTCTTTCATCCCCTTCTTAAGAGTTGGATCCTTAAACTATCTGCTTAGAATGTTGTATTAGTCAAGATACGCCCAGTTATTTGAAAGAAACGAGCAATATCAGAATCTAAATGGCTCATATATTATTTTTCCATTATTACATGACTTGGTAATTTTAACAATTCCCATTTATTGTCTCACACTTTCTATGGGTAAAGTCCTGGCACAGTGTAACTGGATTTTTTGCCCAGTCTCATGAGGTTGAAATCAAGATGACAACAGGATCTGTGATCTCATCTTATGTTTGGAGTCTTTTTTTAAGCTCATTCAAATCCTTGGAAGAATCCGGTTCCTTGCACTTATAGATCTTGGTTTCAGTCTTCTTACTGACTGCCAAAGTTAGTCACTCTGAACTTCAAGAGCTTGCCCTCAGATCCTAGCATGCGGACCTTCTACAACAGAGCAGTTTTCTTCTCCTTCAATATTTCTTAAATGGAGAATCTCACTCTACTTTGCCACAAGGGTGTCGGTCTAATGTAACAAATGTGACTTTCCATCGCCTTTGCCATACAGGGAAATTAATTAAGGGATTGACTATCCGATCATGGTAAAGAGTCTTCTCACACTCCAGAAGATAGAAGTAGATCATGTACACTTACACTAGGGAACAGTATTATTGGGAGCCACTTTAGAACTCTGCTAAAAACATTTTATCATGGCAAATATTGAGTTCTTGCTTTATCCAAGTCTGTTGCAAGTATGTGTAACTCTTCAGGGAAGTTATCCTTCATACTTAGTAATCTTGGCTGCTTCAGTCTTTTAAATTGCTATACCTATATGGCACTTCTTCTACTGTCTCTTAAAGAACTAGCAATTAAGCATTTTCAGCCTGAAAAGATATACACCAATTCCATATACATTTTATTATCCAGTAACAATCAAATGGCTTTTCCTAAATTCAAAGGATCAGGGAAATGTAATCATTCTACTGACAAAGAGTCTCTGACCAAATTTCTGTCAGATTCCTCTGAATCCAATACCTAACTAGGCCTTGACTTTTGAACTTTCATGTCCATTTTGTATTATCCAATTCTGGCTAGAATCTTATTAGTTTCTCAGAATCCTCACCTTTTAATATTAGATCACCCTTGCTATCTCACCTGGTACTTCATCCTGCACCATTCTCTGGGTGATATCTGATCTGGTCTACCTTCAGCAAGAATCCTATTAAATCTATTTAGCAAAGAATTTCTCCACATGCTTAGTAATTTTTCCCCTACCAAAACTACCCCCAACTCTGCTCTCTGACTGTGAATCCTCAACTTTTACTTGTTGTTCTCAGAGTTGAGCCCAATCTCTCTCCCTTACTACAAAACCCCCTTGTGATAGTTCCTTTGAATAAAGTAAGCCTTATCATTTAAAAAAATAAAATATATTTATTTATTCTATGAGTGAGAGAAAGAAGGACACAATACCCCTGTTGCATCTTGATGCTTCAATCCACTTCCCAGCTTCAGCCAGCCCTGGAGTGTGCCCAGCACACTCAAAGATGTCTCTAGATGTGAACTGACAATCTTCCCATTTGAGTAAGACTTGTGGAGTGTCACATTTTATCTCTGTATTACCAATCATCCTCATAGTCAGGCTTGAACATTTTTTTCTTTTTTTTTTAAGAGAGATTTGGCTATAGGGTGTGTGCGCTCACCTGAGAGACAGAGAAAAAGTGAGAAATCATCCCCCAGGGAGGATGGTCACACTGCACTCGCTTCTTCTCCATTCTCCTCTCAGGATTTTGGGCACACACACACAAGCAATGGTATGAGTTTCAAGCCACCAGGTTCAGAGCTAGAACCTAGGTTAACTACGTGGAAGTCTCGCGACATAACCATTATGGCTTTTACTAGTCCCTCAGGCTTTAACATTTAAAAAAATATCATGAATAAGTTTAAACATCATAAAGAAGATAATCAGATAGGGACCAGCAGTTGGCGTAATGGCTATGTCGCTGGACTCCCATGTAGTCGACCACGGTTTGAGTCCCGGGCCCAGTGGCTTAAACTCACACTGGGCACGTGTGCACGTGTTCCCAAGATCCCGAGAGGAGAATGGAGGAGAAGGGATTGAGGTTTGGCTATCCCCCCGGGGGGTGATTTCTTGCTTTCTGCCTCTCTGTCTCTTTCTGTCTTTCTAGCAAGTCCACACACCCTATAGCAAAATCCTCTGCCCCTTAAAAAAATAATAATATATAAAGAAGATAATCAGATATTGGTAATCATTAGAAATGCCTACCACAAAATGTTATCAACCTCAGGTTCTTTTCTCATTGCTACATAAATAGTTTATGATGAATACTTTACTAAAGGCCTTTATTGATATATAATTTACACATCATAAAGTTCAAACATTTAAAATACGTATTCAATCATTTTGGTTATATTTATTGGATGAGTTTTTGAAGATATAACTTTAATAAGCATTTCTTATATCTACTGTGTGTGCAACAGAATATTAGATCCAATCTAGAGAAAAAAAAATGTTTTTATGTTCTTTAACCTTGAAATTACAATCTATTGTAATTGAGGAAGAGGAAGTGAAATCACTAGAAAACTATAGGAAATCACTAGAGAACAGTCTCAGGTATTTAAATATATAAGCAATATACTCAAAACACTATTCCAAAATGAAAAGGGAAATTACAGGTATTAAACATCTATTATATGATAGCCATTATGCTGAATGTTTTATGCAGACTATCTTATATAAGCTTCATAATAATATTATCTTCTTCAATTTTTATGAATGTGGAAACTAAGGATCATAGAAGTTAAATATCCTGTCTAAATTGACAGAGCTGCAAAATAAGATTCAGAATTCGATTCAATTCTTTGTTAATCTTAAACTAAGGTTTGTTACACAATATAATGTTATACCAACACTTATAAACCCAGGGGAGTGTTTCAAAAACAGACTAGACATAGGTTGGTAAATTCCTAAGACGGGTGTGTGTGTGTGTGTGTGTGTGTGTGTTTATGTGCCATGCATGAAAGCATATGGCAGTCATATGGTCATTTGTGCCTCTCTGTATGTAAATTCCACTTCTCTTCCCTTTGAATAAATAAACAAGCCCTCAGATAAGATTTGCTATTTTTAAGTTCCTTTCTATTTACTCTACTATTATAAAACACTTATGTATTTATATATTTAATCAGGAAATAATTAACTATATCCTCAAGCATCTACTCTGCTAAATCCTGAGATAAATACGACTTAAATTTTGTTCTCAAGAAATTGCTACAACAAAGATAATATAGTATCGGGACCTGCTGATTGCATAATGGTTATGTTGCTGGACTCCCACTTAGTCTACCACAGTCCAAGTCCTGGACCCAGCAGCTTAAAACTACACTGAATGCATGTGTGTGCAAACTCACACTGAGTGCATGTGTGTGCGTACCCAAAATCTCTAGAGCAGAATGAAAAAGAAGGGATTGCAGCATGACCAAACTCCCTGGGGGGTGGTTTCTCATTTTCTGTCTCTCTCTCTCTCTAGAAAGAACACATACCCTATGGCAAAAGTCTCTCTAAGAAAGAAAAAAAGTATATACGATGAATTAAAGTGTTATTGAAGTTAGTACATATAAAGTGATTGTTAGTTGGGCTTATCAGGGAAGTCTTCATGAAAAATGATTAAAAAGTAGAATCTGAAGAATAAGAAAGAATTGCAGACAGGGCATGAGATGACAAGAGTAACTTATGAAGAGAAAATGATATGAGCAAAATATGAGAAAAAGGAAAGCAAAATAGTATTTGGAAAAAGAAGCAATCAAGTTTTCTGGAATGCAGGGAATGTAAACTGGAGCAGTGAAATATTGTACAGGGCTTTGAATGCTGGGCTCAGGAGAATCACACTTGAGAAGGGGTTTACAGCTTTCTATTAATGATAGGACCTTTTAGATTCTCCAGCAGAAAAAGAGATCCAGAAATTAGCAAAGAGCAATAGAACTCAGTGTACTTCAAGATCTACCTAATGGAATATGGCTTTTTAATGTAATTCCAAGTCATGAAGAAGGATAATGTTCCTCTGACATTATAAATTTGAATGTATATTAACTAGAGATTGTGTCTATCACATAGCGCTATTGGGGGGTTTTGGTAGGAAATTAATTCTCACAAAGTGAAATGTGTTTAAATCTTTAGATACTTAAGAGAATGCAAATTGCAATCTGAAACTTAAGGCCTGATCTTTCTCCCAAGGTTTGCCCTATCCTTCTAGCTAGCCTCAGAATTCTTGTTGAAGAGACACTGCTTCTGACTCAGGAGATACCTGGAGGTGTGTCTTTTATAAAACATATAAGAACACTTCACATTAGTTTCCTGAAGAAGAAAGAGCAAATCCTGTGGGAAAAGGCAAGGGAAGGGACTTTTTCAAAAAAGACTATAATCAAGACAGAGACTGGACGAAGAAGAAAGAAAGGAGGACATAAGGCAGGAGGGAGTAGCCATGTGGAACACCCTGACTAAAGAAGCAGTAAGATCTCAAGCATTTTGTATGACACAAAGGGAAGAGGTAGCTACTAGACTATATATCCAACACCCACACTTCTACTCCTCTTTCTGTGTAAGGTTTGTAAATAACCTTCCTCTTCCTCAGGTATATGTATACATGGATGAAGGAGCAAAATCACTTCCTGCCCTCCTCCGCTCTATACCACAGTCAGTGGCAACTACTAGAAACAGCATCACTGTGAACTAGAGGGTGATGAGTATATCTGTCTTCAAACAATATCCCATTAGAGAACAGCCACCTTCCCAAGGCTAGTGGCTTAGTGACATCTTATGTGACAAATGAGAAGTAAATGTCACACAGGCTGTACTTCTGGGAGCTCTTATGTTGTGAATTTCAGCATATTACTTATGTTTGAACCAAACTGTATCCCAGAATTGAGCCAAGAGTGCCTTCCGTCGTAGTCATTAAACAGTTATCACAATGGTGCCAGAAGATAGAATAGATCCAGGAAAAATAATGAAGGCGCTTATAGTAGGAGGAATGTGGTAAAAGAAACCCTCACAGGACCAGCAGATGCCATAATGTTTATGTCACTGGATTCCCATATAGTCTACCCTGGTTCGAATCCTGAACCTGGCAGCTTAAAATTCACTCCAGATATGTGTGCATGCATGCCCAAGATCCTGAGAGGAGAATAGAAGAAAAAGGATTGCAGTGTGGTCATCCTCCATGAAGAGTGATTGCTTACTTTCTGGCTCTCTATCTCTCTCTGTCTCTCTGGCAAATGCACACAACCTATAACAAAAATCTCTCTAAAAAAAAGAAAGGAAACCCTCACATTGGCAAACAGGAATATTGAGTTAAATCATTTGAGAGTAAATATAAGTATAGTGGTCTAGGGTTTTACAGCCTCCTGTACATTTCCCAATCAATATATTTCTTCTGGGGAGACTAGATCATAGACACTTGCAAATTATTTGTGTTTAGATGAATTTGTTTTCTCGTTGTAATTTTTATTTTCAGTTGATAAATAATAACTATATAAAATTATGGAATCAAATTTGGTGTTTTGATATATGTATACAAGCTAGAACGATTACATAGAGCTAATTAACATATTTATCATCTCACATACTTTTTTTAATAGTAAGAACTTCTAAAATCTACTCTTTTAGCAGACAGTTTTGGTTTGTTTTTTATTTGTTTTAATAAATACAGATTAGTCCTTGATAAAGAAGTCAAATTTTTCTCCAAGAATCTGACTCAAACATTCAAACTAACATTGGTAGCCTGAAGGCTGTTTCGGGATCTAGGATTGATATTCTATGATAGCTAGCTGGATAAGACAATACAAACTGGTGGTTTACACAGTTACTAGATATAGAAAAGTATTTCCAGAGGAATTTAAACCATGGTTTGATTACGTTAAATAAAAAATGCTGCCATTCCATCTGCAGCCCCTGGCCCAAACAGGGAAACCAAGACAGGGCCTTTTACTGGCCCTTGCTCAAACTCCAGCTCCAGCCCCAGCCCATCTCTCCCAACCTCAGAGCCTGCCACCACCTCCTCCCGGCCATAATGGGCTGCCTCCAACTCTCCAGCAGAGCCCAGTTACATCCTTAGCCCCCTGCTCAGACATGGAAACTGAGGTAGGGCCTTTCACTGGCCCTGGCCTCAGCTGCAGCCCCCCCCAACTCTCCCAACCTCAGAACCCCCTCCCCCCATGCCAGAAATGTAGGCTGCTTTTTTTTTCTTATTTCTTTTGCTAATTCCTTACTTCTCCTTACCCCAGAGAGTAGACCCCAGCTCTCCAGCAGAGGCCAGTTCCATCTGTAGCCTCCTGGCAAAACTGTGCACGATGCTTGCTCTTAGTGTGTGACTTTTTCTTTTTTCTCTTTCATATTCTTTTTTCTTTTTCCCTTTTATATTGTCATATTCTCCTCACCTTCCACCTACCCAGATGGACTAGATAGGTCTAGAATCATAGTTTTCAAATACTCTAGTATTGTGAGGATCCCTAGGATCCTCGCTTTTACTGAACTACCTGTGAAAAAGGAGAAACTGCTCTTAAGATACCTGAATAGAAGACTCCTCCTGTGGGGACCATATTGCTAAACAAAGCAGAAGGGAGACTTTGACACACATCAATCCACAGCAAAAATGAAGCAAATTTGTTCCCAGTGTCATAAACCTGCTCCAAAAAGGTATCCAAATGTGAATACATCACCCTATGCTAGAAATTGAAGAAGAGTCTCAGGTTTGAAGAAACCAGGAAATATGTCTCCATCAAAAGAACACAGTAACTCCCCTCCATCTCTTGAAAAAAAAAAAAAAGTTACCAAAATGTCAGAGAAAGAATTCAGAACATTCAGAACATTCAGTGACAAAACTCTATGAGTTGGAACAGAAAAGAGACAATGACCTCCAGAAAATTAGGAAGTCCTTCCATGATTTGAAAGAAGAAATGGACAGTATAAAAAAAAATCAGGTGGAACTATTAGAGATGAAGTCTGTAATACAGGAAATCAAAAATTCTCTTAAAAGTATTAAAAGCCGATTACATCATCCTAAGAGTGAATCTCTGATGTAGAAGAAAAAAATAACCTAGAAAAGGTGACCTAGAAAAAAAAATAGAGAAAATTAAAAAGTGAGGATAATATACAAGAAATACTAGATTCCATTAAATATCCAAACATCCAAATAATTGGTATCCCAGAAGGTGAAGAAACTAATAAGGCCACAGAAAATCTATTCCTGCAATCCTGGAAGAAAAGTTTCCTGATCTGGAGAAGCACTCAAACATCCAGACCCAAGAAAAACAAAGGATGCCAAATACAACCAACCCAAGAAGATCCTCTCCAAGGCATATTTTACCCAGATTGGCCAAAACCACAGATAAAGACAAGAATTTGCCAACACCAGACCAGCTCTTTTTTTTTTTTTTTTTTTTTTTTTTCCTTTGGAGAGGGTGCATGCGCTCGCCAGAGAGACAGAGAGACAGAAAGTGAGAAATCACCCCCCAGGGAGGATGGCCATGCCGTAATCCCTTCTCCTCCATTCTCCTCTCTGGATCTTGGGCATGCACGTACACGTACCTGGCGTGAGTTTAAACCTCCGGGTCCAGGACTTGAACCGTGGTGAACTACATGGGAGTCCAGCGACATAGCCATTATGCTAACTGTTGGTCCCAACAACAGACCAACTCCTCATGAAACTCTGAAGACAGTCCTGTTCCAGGAAGATTAAAGAATGAACAGACAGAAATAAGGTAATAAAAGACAACCAAGACAATGGCCAACTTAAGGGACAAGTCCAGAAATAGCAATAATAGCATTGAATGGTAATGAATTAAATTCTCCAGTCAAGAGACACAGACTGGTTGAATGAAAAACAACAACAACAACAAAATAGAAACAATCTATCTGTTGCCTACAAGAAACATATCTCATGGATAAAGACATACATAGACTAAAAGTGAAGGGCTGAAAAAAGGTATTACATACGAATGGGAACCAAAAAAGAGCTGGAATCATGATACTAACATCTGACAAAACAGGCTTTAAAACAAAAACTGTACGAAAAGACAAAGAAGGGCACCATATAATAGTAAAAGTGCTAATCCATCAAGAAGATGCAATGCTTATAAATATCTATGCACCTAAGTCAGGAGCAGCCAAAAACGTTAAGGAAGGACAGCTAGATCTAAAAGCAGAGAGAGACTGCAACACACTAATTGTTGGGGACATCAACACCCCACTATCTCCGTTGGACAGATCATCTAGACAAAAAATAAGCAAAGAAATAAAGGACCCAAATGATTCCATAAATCAAATGAACTTAACAGACATCTCTAGAACCTTCCACCCCAAAACTGCAAGATATACTTTTTTCTGACCCCCACATGGAACCTTTTTGAAGATTGACCACATAATAGGGCACAAGGAAAGCCTGTGCATATTCAAAGGCTTAGAAACTATATCCAGCATCTTATCTGACCATGATGGAATTAAACTTGACTTTAATTTTAAGAAAAATCTTCAAAAACACAACTACGTGAAAACTAATAACTACTGAAGAAACAAAGACGGAAATCAAAAGATTCATGGAAGCCAATGACAACAAGGACATGAGTTTCCATAATTTTTGAGGCACTGCAAAAGCAGTAATAAGAGGGAAATTCAAAGCAATTAGTACTCATAAGAAGAAGATGGAATGAAGGCAAAAGAACCACCTAACATCATGCCTCAGAGAATTGGAAAAGCAATGGTAAAAAAAAAATCCAAAAAACTCCAGAAGAAAAAAAAAATAATAAAGACCCAAGCAGAAATAGGTGAAGTAGAAAGTAAACGAACTATAAAGAAAATAAATGAAAGTAAAAGCTGATTCTTAGAAAAGATAAACAAAATCGATACACCACTATCTAAACTAATTAAGAAGAGAGAAAAGAACAAGGTAAATCAAATTTGTAATGAAGCAGGCAATATAACAACAGACATAACAGAAATACAAAACATCATTAGAGGATACTATGAATAACTATATGTCAGCAAACAAGAAAATCTGGATGAGATGGTCAAATCCCTGGACACATATAATCTACCAAGATTGATTCAGGAGGAAGTAGAAAGTATGAATAGGCCCATAACAAGCCAGGAAATTGAATCAGTGATAAATAACCTCACAACAAAGAAAAGCCTTGGTCCTGATGGCTTCACCTCTGAATTCTACAAAACTTTTAAACAAGAGTTGACACCCATTTTACTCGCATTATTTCTAAAGATCTAAAAAGATGAAACTCTCCCAGATTTTTTCTATGAAACCTCCATCACCCTTATCCTTAAAATAGACAAGGACAAGACAAGGAAGGAGGACCATAGACCAATACCTCTGATGAATATAGAGACAAAAATTCTCAACAAGATACTAGCAGATCACATCCAACAACATATGATTGAATTTAAAAGAGAAAATGAAATAAAATAATTAATTAATTAATTAATTAATTTTTATAAAAGATTATACATCATGACCAGGTAAGCTTTATTCCAGGGATGCAAGATAGGTTGATTGGTTCAACATATGTAAAACCATAAATGTAATATACCATACTAATAGAAAGAAAGATAAAAATCATATTATTATATGAATTGATGCAGAAATAGTATTTGATAAAATACAACATCCATTCATGACCAAGACTCTCAGTAAAATTGGCATAGAAGGGTTATTTCTCAACACAATAAAAGCTATCTATGAAAAACCCATAGATAACATCATTCTGAATAGGGTTCCCCTAAAATCTGGTACAAGACAAGGATACCCACTTTCTCCACTCCTTTTCAACATAGTACTGGAAGTCCTCACCAACACAATCAGAAAAGAGAATAAAATAAAAGGCATTCAAATAGGAAAAGAAGAGTTGAAGTTATCTCTATTTACAGATGACATGATTGTGTACATAGAAGACCCAATGGTATCCATGAAAAAATTCCTGTAAGTAATAAATGAAGAGTAAAGTTGCAGGATGCAAAATCAACATACAGAAATCTATAGCATTTCTACATAAAAACAGCAGGCAGACTGGGACAGAACTGAAAAAAGCAATTCCATTTACCATAGCCAAAATAAGTGTAAGATACCTAGGAATAAATCTAGCCAAAGAAGCTAAAGACCTCCACAATGAAAACTATGAGAAGCTTAAAAAAGAATTGAAAATGACACAAAAAAAGTGGAAGGACATCCCATGTTCCTGGATTGGAAGAATTAGTATAATCAAAATGGCAATTCTACCTGAATTAATCTATATATTTAATACAATCACAATCAAAGTGCCAGAGACATGTTTCACAGATCTAGAAAAGACAATCATACACTTTGTCTGAAATCATAAAAGACCTTGTATTGACAAAGTAATCCTGTGCAATAAGAGTGGGGTGGGCGACATCTCACTCCCTGACCCAAAAATATACTATAAAGCTGCGATAATCAAAACAGCATGGTAATGGCACAGAAACAGACGAGTGGACCAATGGAACAGAATACAGACCCAGAAATAAACTTCCAAAGATACACCCAACTGAGTTTTCACAAAGGGTACCAGTCAATCCAGTGGAAAAAGGAAAACCTCTTTAGCAAATAGTGCTAAAAAACCCTGAATATCCACCTGCAGAAAAATGAATCTGAACCCCTATTTCTCACCATTGACAAAAATCAACTCAAAGAGGATCAAAGATCTAAATCTAAGACCTCAAACTATAAAACTACTGCTGACAACACTGGAGAAACTCTGGGACACATTGAAGTAGACAAAGACTTCGTAAATAAGACTTCCAAAGCACAGTCAATAATTCAAAAATAGACAAGTGTGATTACATCAAGTTAAGAAGTTTCTGCATACCAAAAGACACAGTAATTCGTGTGAATTGACAGCCCTCAGAATGGGAGAATATTTTTGCAAATTATGCTTCGTATAAGAAACTGATAACCAGAATACACAGAGAACTCAAGCAACTTTCCCAAAAAAGATGATTAACTCAATTAAAAGATGAGAATGAGTTGAAAAATCTAATCTCTAAGGAAGACATACAAATAGCCAAAAGACATATGAAAAAATGTTCAACATCCCTCATGATAAGGGAGATGCAGATCAAAACCACAATGAGATACCACCTAACCCCAATCAGAATGACCAAGATTAAAAAAAAATGATAAGCACTGGCAGGGGGTGTGGTGAAAGGGGAACTCTCCTACATTGTTGGTGGGAATGTAAATTGGTCTAGCCACTGTGGAGAACAATATGGAGATTCCTCAAAGATCTACAAATAAAACTATGATGTGATCCAGAAATTCCACTCCTTGGTATCTACCCAAAGGACAAAAGAATCCTTAGTCAGAAAAGCCCAACATTATTCACGATTGCTAAGACATGGAACCAACCCAAATGCCCACTAACAGAGGAATGGATTGAAAAAGTGTGACAAATATACTCTATGAAATACTACTCAGCCATAAAAAACAAGACCCTTGCTATTGTCAAAAAGTGGAAGGATATGGAAGATTTACTACAGTGTGAAGCAAGCCAGGCTATGAAGGAGAAACATTGTATTTCTCCACTTAATATATACTGAGTGTCCACACTCTAAGGCCTATATTGAATGATTAGAGGATATAGAAACATAGAAAATGGTTATAAATACCAGATACAGTGTGGGAAGGGTGTGGGCG
The DNA here is from genome assembly GCA_026018925.1 of Tupaia tana. Lineage (NCBI taxonomy): Eukaryota > Metazoa > Chordata > Mammalia > Scandentia > Tupaiidae > Tupaia > Tupaia tana. The sequence goes on from JAKSZU010000009.1 coordinate 26,793,917, forward strand.
AAAGATGACTGGCTGAGGAAAGACATTAAGGAGAGAAATAGAAAGGCAAGGCATTTATGGGACAAAGAAATGGGTTATTATCTGTTGAAGATAGTGAATATAGTATTCTCAAATGGACTGGTGAGAAATGTATACATGTTGGAATATTCACTTTGCAAGCTAAGTGACATATGTGATTGAATGTATAAAAGAAATGAAAATTAAAAGTATATAAATAAATATAGGATGCCAAAAATGGAAGTCTTTACTATTAGAGAAATGAAGAAGACTCACAGAATATTTGAAACATCTTACCTTCTAAGTTGTATTATTATAAAGGATTTAAAAGCTGTAAATGCATATTCCTTTGAATGAATTATTTTGTTCCTCTAGAATAACTCTTGGCATTTTGGAGATCTATAAGCAAATGTTTATTAATTTTTTTGACAATCCAGAAGAAATGATGAGGAAAAAGTGTTTTGCTTATGTTTTTATTTATCCAGATGGTACCTGTGCTTACAAGAAAAGATAGAAAGATAAAGGGAGATAGACAAAGCTGCCCCTATAAGGAATGGTCATGGTATAGTCCTGCAATTTCTCTATCCTATTGGAATTTAAAGAATGCCTGCACACATGTCCAGTGTGTTTTAAAAGCCACTTGTTTCAGGCTTCAAGCTGCACAGTGAGCCAGGCGGGATTCAGTGCCCTAACCACCAGGCCACGGGCTGGCTCAGAATTATTTCTTCATATGCAATGAGATGGAGAGCGTTATAATGGAAGATTATAGAAAAGTGCACTATAGAATATAGCCTCAGTGTTCATGAACACACTAAGGATCATTTTCAAGATTTTGACAAATAATTATGGTAGATTAAACTAGTTTGGGTAGAAGAAGAAATATAGGATAATGTTAAGTCCATAGATTCATTTTACGGGAGTCAAATAAATTGGCTGATAGTGTAATTTAGAACTCAATATTGATGGATGAGGCAGAAGAGCCATGGTAAGACAAGTTGGTGTGTTGGTGGCATGTCTAAGAGTGAGAAATTGCAACCACTAATTTCAGAAAACATCTTAGTAAATACAACTTTTTTTCTTGTTTTCTTTTCCTCATCAGCAAAATGGGAACTTAATAAACTGAGTTCACAGTTACTCCCTAGTAATAATTATATTTTTAAATATATGCCTGTGTACCCAAGATTCCAGAAAGAGAAGGGATTGAAGCGTGGCCATTTCCCCTGGAGGGAGATTTCTCACTTTCTTTCTTACTGTCTCTGTCTCTCTGTCTCTGTCTGTCTGTCTCTGGAAAGTGCATGCACCCCAGGGTAAAAACCTCTTAAAAAAGGCAATAATTTTTGAATACTCTGCAGATATTGAAGGTTTGGTGTTGCTCTCTAATATGACTAATTGTCTGACAACCTTTCAAGTAGCATAGCCTTGTTATGTTGTTTTTGTTTTTTGTTTTTTTTTTGAGAGGTGTTCGCTATAGGGCATGGGCGCTCGCCAGACAGACAGAGAGAGACATAGAGAGAGGAAGCGAGAAATCACCCCCCAGGGGGGATGGTCACGCCGCAATCCCTTCTCCTCCATTCTCCTCTCGGGATCTTGGGCACGCACGCACACGCGCCCGGCGTGTTTTAAGCCACCGGGTCCGGGACGCGAACCGCGGTCGACTATGTGGGAGTCCAGCGACATAGCCATTACACTAACTGCTGGTTCCCCAACCTTGTTATGTTTGTGTGTGGTTCTGGATCTTGAAAATTATCTAGAAATCTGGTACCATGTGAATATGACTGGACACCTCTGGATTCCAGGAGGTTTCTTTAACCATTTACTAACTGCAGCGAGTGAAACAAAGGATAAGACTGCAGTGGCTTAGATGATGAAAACTCCATCACTTTTGTTTTTCAGAACTAAATGATCACTGCAAATCAAAACCAATTTAGTTTATCTAGCTGTCATCTTTTGTGGCAGATCTGCTGTGATATTTTATATCTACATGTATCTATATGTGTGTGTGTGTGTGTGTGTGTGTGTGTGTGTATACTTAGGTCTTATATCTTAAGATGGGATATTCTGATTAAGAAATGTTTAATTTGGGGGCCAGGCAGTCATACAATAGTAATGTAACTGAACTGACATATTAGAAAGGCCCTGGGTTCATGCCCTGGAGCCTCCCTGAATGTGGTCGGCACACGTTCACATACCCATGATCCAGGTTGGCTGAGACTGAATGGATGAAGACCCTGTTAGGGATGCCTGTCTGTCTCCTCTCATGGAAGGAAATTAAAAGAAATGTTTAATTCAAAGCTATTTAATTGCTTTGAAAAGATATACGTTATTCATATCCTTTTTAATTTGAAAACTGTGAAATTTCTAGGCTATGCTTCGCTGTTCTCTTTGTTTGCTAACTATAATTCTCCTTGTTTTACAAATGGGAAAAAATTGACTTACACAGAGATTTGAAAGGTACTGGCAGCTAGCACAGCAGGTCAGGGACCAGATGAGAAAGTGAAATGATTCCCAGAGCTAAATTCCATTGATTCGCTAGTTCCTAAAGTGAAAGAGTAAATCTATTTTTAAAGAGAATCAAAGAATTAAAACTTATCTTTATGTCTTACATGAAGAGAAATTCTATGTCTGCCTATGCTAAAGCCATCAAAATAAAGCCTTTTGATTGTTCAAGCACATTGCACAGATCTGTATTTACACATATAATAAAGGTCAAAACAGTAACTTTTTATGAGATGCCATTTTATTTGAACAGCTAGAGGAGGGACTGTTTATCTTATTGAGCCTTTCTGCTAATTTGCTTTCCTGAATGTAGAACTTGTGATGCGTTGTTATTATATTTGAACAGTTGCAGAGGAAGAACAAATGAAAAAACTTGGGGTATACACTGTCAGGTGAGTGTGCAACTTGCTTGGAGGGACATTAAAATGTTCAAGCCAGAGGAGTAATTGTGTTAATTTTCTGTCATCTCTGAGAAGTGTTTTATTTCTTGGAAAGAGTATGGGCTTTGAAATGACAAAGATATGGGTTCAAATCTTAACTCTGTTATTTACAGGCTGAATGACCTTGAGAAAGTTAATTAACTCAGTGACTTCAAGGCTTACAGGCTTCAAGAAACAGTGAAATAAAAAAGTGTTTAGAGACAAACATGTGCTTTCAACTTTTTCACCTGGTAAAGGTGTAATAAAATCCCACAAAGAGACACATGAAGCGCTATCAATTATTACCATACATGGTAATATTTCTAATTGCTAACCAAATATTCATTTTACCTCCTTCTTAATTAATAGAATCTGAGTTTTGTTCATGGAAGCAACATACCTAGCTGAAATACTACACTTTTAAGTGTCCTTTGTACCTAGGAATAGCCATTAGACACAATTCTGAGTAACGAGGGATAAAGGATTGGGATTTCTTGAAGGGTTTTGCATTACTGATATAAGTGCTTGCTGCTTCTTTTCTTCCTTCTTTCCTTCCTTTCTTTCTGTTCTTGGACATGAGGTTGGGAGTGGTGCAGTCATCATATAACCTGCAGTTACCATAAAGATTAAAACTATGTGTTGAAGAAGTCAGAGAAGATGAAAAGGAGCCAGGGTTCTTAATGGTATCATGGAGCCAACTTATCAGCTTTGGATGACATAATACAGGACTTCTAATGCAACTAAACTAGTTATTTTTATTTTATTTATTTATTCATTTTTTGAGATATTTTTACTATTATAGGGTGTGTGTGCTCACTGAAGAGACAGAGAGAGAAAGTGAGAAACCACCCCCAGGGAGATGGCCATGATGCAATCTCTTCTCCCCCGTTCTCCTCTCAGGATATTCAAGCCACCGGATCTGAGACTCGAACCACAGTTGGCCACGTGGAAGTCCAGTGCCTTGACCACTACGTCACCTAGTAGCCCTTATATCAGGTTTTTTTAAAAAAAGTATTTTATTTTAACTTTATGTATTATTATTTTCTAATTTGACCAGAGACACAGAGGGAGAGATAGAGAGAGAGAGAGAGAGAGAGAGAGGGAGAGATAGAAAGTGATAAAAGAAGCCACCAGATCTGGGACTCAAATCCTGATTGGCCATGTGGAAGTTTAGAGCCTTTAACCACCACACTTCCTGCAAGTCCCTATACTAGTTATTTTTTAAACCACTGTTTTCTAGATGTTTGTTACTAATAGTGAAATAGTGAAATATAATTCTAATAGATATTCAGCATTTTATAAAATAAAGCATATGGTAGTACTCAAAAGATTTTGGCCTTGATTTCTGTATAAAACATTGTCTTCTTCTTTTTTTTTTGTCCATTTCCATTGCCAGCAGCCTGTCAGGACCTTTTTTTTTTGCCTGTGCCATGCTGACTACTGCCTCTACCTTCTGCTATGAAATTACTTAAGTTTATGTATTCTATCTCTAGGTGAGTCATTCCCAACTTGCAAATATTTATCTCAGCTGGTCAATCCCCTTGGGACAATTCTAAATAGATGTTCCTGTTGATACTTCCAAACCTGTATTCTCATGGGCTAAGAAATGATAAATATGTCCTCTGCCATTTGTTCCTTGAAACTTTGTTTTTCCTTCACTCTTGAATTTCCTAGGTTTTGTATAACTTGTGAAACAGAATGAAATAAAACATCCTTTTTACTGCTTCTTTCCCTGAAGTATTAGGATATACCTCAAGAGTTGAATACTGCTTTTTATTTCACTATTCCTTTGAAGCAATCTCTACTGAGTCATATTTCAAAGAGCATTTTATTTTTATATTTTGCTGGTATGTTATTTAGAGAATGAAAATTTATTGTTATGATGATGATTATAGCTGCATTGTGAATTGTATCTTTTGTCCAAAAATTTAAAAAATATTCATTGTCCTATTCATCTTTGTGCCTTGAATTCAATTTTTCATAATAATAGTCTGTATATCCTTTCTTATGATCAGATCTCGTTAATATATTAATTAATTAATTACCTTTTATATAACATTTATTTTAGAAGTATATTTTGTAAACATAAGATAGATGTATTTATTGCTAAATCAAATCTGAGCGACTTTTTCTTTTAATAGGGCAATTAAGTTGAAATTTATTTTGGAGACTGATAAGCTTTTTCTTATTTTATCATTCTGCTCTATGGTTTCTCTTACATCTATTTTCTTTTTCAATAGAAAATGTTTAATTTATATTTTATTTCTTTCTCATCTGAAAATAATATTTTTATTTATATTCATGATCACTAAAATTGATCATTTGTAAACATACTTGAAACTATCAATAGTCATTAATGCCATACATGATATATTATTTACTGTTGATATTTATGTGCTAATTATTTTCACATGTATTTTCTCTTCTGCCTTCAGGGATAATATCTTGAAGATTTTTTTACTATTTTCCTGATGGTATACTTATTTCATTTAACAGAAAATTACTTTTGCTCTTAGGTAGCTCCATTTTATCTCAAATTAACCAAATTTCATATGTTTTTTATGTATAATCAATGTTTTATGAACTTTACAAACCAGAAGCAACAAACCATAAGAGAGATCAGAGGAAAATTTACAGAGCAAATATCCTAAATCCATTGTCATGTATTTGTTTGTCTGTGTGTGTGTAGGGTGTGTTTTAAACAGGGTCTCGTGTCTTAATCCTCTTGCCTCTAGAGTAGCTGAGACCATAGGCACACTCTATCATACTCAAATTTTCCAAGTATTCTTTTTATTTTTTAAGAATTATTTTATTGGGACCAGCAATTAGCGTAATGGCTATATCGCTGGACTCCCATGTAATCAACCGTGGTTCGAGTCCCAAACCCGGTGGCTTAAACTCACACCAGGCTCATGTGCGTGCGTGCCCAAGACCCTGAGAAGAGAATGGAGGAGAAGGGATTGCAGCTTGGCCATCCACCCTGGAGGGTGATTTCTTGCTTTCTGTCTCTCTGTCTCTGTCTTTCCAGTGAGTGCACATGCCCTTTAGTAAAAACTTCTCCAAAAAATATTTTATTTAATAAAAGTAATAGCAATTTTAAAAATGTCACCAGAGGAAGAGAGGGAAAATAAGGAAATAAGCTGTCCGGTCCAGGACCCAAACTATGGTTGGCCATATGGGAGTCCAGCACCTTAACCATTATGCCATCTGTTGGCCTCAGATGTGGAATAAGTCATTCTAGTTTTCCAATTCATGGGGTATGGAGGTCAAACTGTGTCTTCTTAGCTCCTTTCAAGGATCACTGGGTGGGATGCTGGCTGATGTTGAATATATTAGAAACATCTTGGGTGACCATCAGCTGAACTTTTATTTTAAACTTTTGTTCTATATCTGTATATATCTATCTGTCTATCTGTATCACACTTGTTTATTTCTGTATTACTTCTATGAGTGAGAAAGACCAAAAGAGAGAGAAATAGAACCCTCAACAGAATCTTGACACAACAATCCACTCCCAGCTTAAGCTGGCCTGGCATTCTGGTCACACACTCCATATGAAAATCTGGAACCTTTCCATTTTGGCCAACCTGGAGAGCATTGTGTTCTACTGTTCCACTGTTATCCAGGCCCAATAAGGTCTTTTTAACTAAATGTGTTAAGATCATAGTAATCAAGTAATCATAGTAAAATTAGTATTCCTTCATTCTAAAATGTTCATTCCACAGATAATTGCATGTTCAAGTCTTTACTTTATTCACACCTTAACTTAAATGTCACTTTGTCAGAGAGATCTTTCCTTTTTCTTTTAAGAGGTTTTCGCTATACGGTGCATGTGCTCACCAGAAAGACAGAGAGACAAAGCGAGAAATCACCCCCATTCTCCACCATTCTCCTCTCAAGATCTTGGGCACACACGCACATGCACCCAGCGTGAGTTTAAGTCACCAGGTCCGAGGCTCAAACCACGGTCAACTACATAGGAGTCCAGCGACATAGCCATTATGTTAAGTGCTGGTCCCTAGAGAGATCTTTCCTGACCCATTGGTCCACTCTCTGAGTAATCCTCTTACTCTCTATCAGTTTACCTCATTATTTTATTGTTTATAGAATATGCTGTATATATTTGTATTGTCTATTAATTTATCTGTTGCCCATATCCTCCCATTGTACCTCTTTTTGATGTCTATATTTCCAGGATCTAAAATATACCTGATATATAAACATATATTTGTTGAATAATTTTCATCTATCCCCTCAAGTAGTGAACTTGTAAATATTGTTTTGCATATGATAGAGGCTATAGTGTTAAAAGAAATAGATAAAATACTAGAACAAATATTATAACTTCAAAAATAGTACCTTGACACACCTAACTACTATGGGTCAATCTATAGATATCAACCTGCTGGAAACAAGTTAATAACTATAATAATCAAGGTACATTATTTCCATAGTTCTTTCATGCTTAGTCTTCTGTGTTTATTTAACATTCAAAAGTACAAAGCACCATTCCTTATCTACTAAAATCACATTATATATGTGAGAATTAAAGTTCAAAATAAATAATAATGAAGTATAATGAATAATATGGTCACTGTCAAATGCTATATTTCTGATCTTTCTAGAAAAAAAAACTACTGAGAAGTAGAAGGTGGTTTTCCTTTTTTAAAGTTGGTTAAATTTCCATCATTCACTGCTTCAGGGTTTCATTTTAACTTTTATAGAAATTACTCCTACTGTCTGACAGAACTTTGTCACCATTCTAGAGCTATTGATATTTACATTACTTACTGTGTTTTTTATTTCCCTCATTCAATGGGAAATATAGGAAATACCAACCCATAAGTGCACTAAAACTTTAAAGAGAAGGAAAATGTTGTGTTGGACTTTCAATGTATTAAGAATAATTAGGGCCCATCTGCAGTAGCACAAGCAGGAAGGTACCACTACATGGTTCTTGAGGACACATGGGAGGCCTGGCCTTGATTCCCTGCTCAAACTAAACAGGCTGGGCATGATTGTGTATGCTTGTGATGCTAACTAACTGGGATGCTGAAGCAGGAGAATCTCAATGTGGCAAGATACCTAACACTCCCTTTCCCCTCCATGCTCACATTCTCTCTATATATATACCCATATTTAAAAATATGTACTTTGGAAACAGCGTAGAATATAACTTGCAAGGCAATGATATTAGAGGGAAGGTGACTGGTTAAGACATTTAACAATATAAAAGAAATTATTAAATTATGATTTAATGGTATTGCAGTGAGAATGGGAAGGAGAGGACAGATTTGAACAATATTTAGAAGTAAATCAGCAAAACGTTGTAATTGGTTAGATGCATTGAGGAATGATAGATTGGTACTAAGGATGACTCAGATTCTTTCTCTAGAAAGACAGGCGTGACGAGTAGGGCCAGTGACTGAGGTATGGAATACATAAGGAGGAGTCAACTTAAAAAGAAAATAATCAGTTCCTTTACATATATATATTGAACTTAAACTGCCTTCGAATGCTCAATTGGATCTAATAAATGTATCATTGACTATAAGGGTCAGAAGATCAGTAAAAAGTTTAGGTTCAGAGATAAAGAGTTCATCATCATCCAAGTTACTATCCACTGGTGATTATTGCCCCAAATGAGACATGGTCAAGGCATTTGGTTAAAGTCTTACTGTAAAGAAATCTGTGTCTTGGGACCAGCAGTTGGCATACTGGCTATGTCGCTGAACTCCCATGTAGTCAACCGTGGTTCAAGCCCCAGATCTGGTGGCTTAAACTCACACTGGGCACATGTGCGTGCGTGCCCAAGATCCCAAGAGGAGAATGGAGGAGAAGGGATTGTGGCAAAGCCATCCTCCCTGGGGGGTGATTTCTCACTTTCTGTCTCTCTGTCTTTCTTTCTCTTTCTGTCTTTCTGGTAAGTGCATGTGCCTTATAGCAAAAAAAATAAAATAAAATAAAATAAAATAAAATAAAATAAAATAAAATAAAATAAAATAATAAAATAAAAAAATTCTCAAAAAACCCTGAAAGCTATGTCTTAAAAAAGATAGAAAATATGTATAGATCATCAAAAGATTAATTTGTATAGAAACATCTTCAAATTATTCCTGTGATTATTGGACTCTAAGTATGAAACAATAAAACCCAATCTCAAATTCGTTTGTAGAAAAATATTTTTTTAAATAAAACTTGGGTGTCATCATCTTACAAATGATATACTATGTAAGCGAATGAGATCATATAGTGAAAGTTTGTAAAAATAATAAATGGGCTAAGAGAACATCAAATATCTTCATTTCAAAAGATGCATGGAGATGATAAGAAATAATAGGATTGTAGAAAGTACTTGAAGGCATTTGGAAGAGAAAAGGAGCATGGGTCAAGAGAAGGTATAGGGGAGAAAATGTTCAAATGTTCAAAGGTATAAAGTTTCACAGGTCAAGAACTAAGTGTCCATAAAATTTAGCAATTAAGATATCATTAGTGTTATTGTTGTGAGCAGTTTCAGTGGATGTTAGGTGGGGGTACAACCCAGACTGTAGTGGAAAGGAATTAATAGTAAATGAATAGTTTATGGAAGATTTATAGGGCATTGAAATACCCTCAGGAGCAAGTATCAAAAATTCCAACCAAGAGACCAGCACTTAGTGTAATGGCTATGTGGCTGAACTCCCATGTAGTCGACCATGGTTTGAGTCTCAGACTCGGTGGCTTAAACTCACGCTGGGTGCGTGTGTGTGCGTGCGCAAGATCCCGAGAGGAGAATGGAGGAGAAGGGATTGTGGTGTGGCCATCACCCCTGGGGGGTGATTTCTCGCTTTCTGTCTCTCTGTGTCTCTCTGTATGTCTGGTGAGCGCATGCGCCCTATAGCAAAAACCTCTCCCCCCCCAAAAAAAAAAAATTCCGACCAAAATTGTCATAAATAATTAAAAACAAATGGATTATCTCATGTAACAAGAAGATCTGGAAAATTAAAACAAAAAAATAGAACAGTTCCAAAAAAAAAAGATATTATAAATACTCAGGTTCTCTACATATTTACATTCTCATTCTTATACTGTTGACTTTCCTTAGGTTTTGTTCTGTCATAGTTCTAAGATACTTGCAATAGTACTGACCACTATAGTATCCTCCCATATTGGGACAATGTCCAAAAGTCTGAAGAGAAAATGACAACATATATCTTCAGGTCCTAATTTTAAGAGTGTGGGAAATATGCCCAAAATCTTCTTGCACATTTTGTCCACATCTCATTGGTTATCAATATAATTTCTAAATTGGTAATTGGAAATGTTAATGGACTAGTTTAGACAAATCAAGATTCACACTTCCTCTGAACATATGGGTTGGCTGAAAGAGGACAAGGAGGGCTTCTTTGGTTCTGGAATAATTTATTTCTTGGATGGAATACTAATTATAAAAATGTGTTAACTTTGTGAAAATTCAAAAAGCTATGCACTTATAATTTTGCACTGTTATGTGTGTGTGAGTGTGTGTGTGTGTGTGTGTGTGTGTATGTAATAACTCAATAAAAAATGACAGTAAACTTTTACCATTTCCCACTGGTCTTGGTCCTGGAATAATTTATGGAAGGAAAGGAGTTAGCTTTGTTGAAGCCATTGGTCTTTAGAACAAATTTGAGTTATTATTAGAAAGGAAAAATGTGGGCAATGGTTATAAGGTAGGCAATCAATAATATATGTCATTTATTCAGATAAATAAAATAATTTGCTTGTAATAGTATAATGAATATTAAGAACAATAATTTTTAAATTATTTAATCACACTATCTGTATGCAAACAATTGATTTACATTTCCAGGATTTTCATTACATCAAAAGGAAGTTAAGATAATTAGGCTAAAAAAAAAAAGAAGATGCCATTGAATTCACCATCTCAGTAAATCTGAATCCTATTAAGCCCAACTGATTCTGTAACTGACATTTTATACCACTTTATTATACTAAAATTCAATTCCTAAAGTAACATAATTTCACATGAACTTTTTTTTTTTTTTTTTTCTATTTTGGGCATATGTACTCACCAGGGAGAGAGAGAGGAAACATACCTCCTAGTGGGCCAGTGGGGCATGGTCATGCTGCAATCCAGAAACAGTTCAGTATAGAAATTACAGACATTATGAAAAAGTAATTTTGATTTGTTTTGACAGAGGGTGAAGCATTTTCCAGAGAAAGAGAGACAGAGAGGAAAGAGAGAAGGCACCCCCCCACACGCACTATGGGTCATGATCATGCTGCAATCTCTTCTCTTCTATTTCTCCATCCTGTCTGAATTTGGGGAACACAAACATATGGCAGTGTGCTTTTCAAGCAGCCAGGGCTGGGATTGAAATTGTGCAGTCAGACATATGGGATTAAGCTCCCATAACCACCAAGTCTTGGGGCCAGCTCAATAGGAGGTTTTTATAGATGCATAATTACTAACTACTGTTGTGGTAAGCAATAACAGAACACAATTACTGTTATATGATAAGAGAAAGGGAAAATTGCCTCAACTAAATAGAGACAACACACCACAAAAAATCATATACTGTGTAAGTAGAGAAAACCAGAAACTATGATATTTGTACAAATAAGGTAGTTATTATAGATAAGATGCATCAGTCTTTTATATTAGAACATGGGACTTAGTAGTCATGAAGTAACAACAACAATAAAATATATTAGAAAATCATATGCCAGTAGGTGTTTTGGCAGTTAAGGCACCAGATCTCACATGGTTGACTGTGCGCTTGGTGTCCAGGACCTGGGAGCTTGAAAAACACATTGGGGGTGTGTGTGAGTATACCAAAAATCCTGCATGGAAAATGGAGAAGAAGTGATTTGGGGGTGGCCATCCCTCCTAGGGGGTGATTTCTCACTATCCTCCTTTCTCTCTCTCTCTTTCTAGAGAGCACACATTCCCTATAGCTAAAATTAAAAAAGAAAGAAAAAGAAAACCTCATCATGTGTCAAGCCATATATTCTGTCTAGTATTTAGAGATCTTGGAGATGTTGACTAGCTAATGTTTATGAATAGTAGCATGGTGAAAGCCAAAAAAAAAAAAAAAACCACAAAAACATGTGAATAGTTTTAGTACTTATTTTTCATATTATATTCTAGTGTTATGAAAAATTAAAATATACGGATGGAGTTTGTTTCTGATTCAGCGTGTAAGGATCATGGAATTCATCATTCCTTACCTCACAAGGAAAAGGAAAAAAAAGACTGAAAATCACTAACTGTTTTTAAATACTTTATAGAATTGAGGTTACAGGTCAAACTGTTACCCCGAAATTGGAGAAGCAGAGGGGAAAATAGAGAATCACAATTTACCTGATCAGAAACCCAGGTGTAGAAACCTCTGCATTAACCAGTATTGAAGAGGGAAAAAAATAATATATAATTGAAGACAAGCTTGAGGCTAAGTGTACGATAAGTTTGAGAGTTAAAATCTTCAGAAAAAGTCACTTGTAGGGAGGCTACACTGTTGTGAATTTTACTTCAAGATGCTCTCCCATCTTCTAACACTAAAGACTTTTTCTTTTAAATTTATTATTTTACATTCATTCCCTGTACATCATCACAGCATACAAAATGCTATTTCTTATCTAAAATACACTGTATGTTGGTTTAAATTCCCAAACATACACTCAACCGACTTTTGACAAAGGGTACCAGTCAATCCAGGGGGAAAAGAAAACTAAGAAGAGGCAATTGTTTCACCAGATGCACAAGAAACATAAGAAAAAAATCATGACTCTTCCAAAGGAACATAATTATTCACCAATAATAGACTACAAAGAAAAGACAACCCAAAATATGACTAATATGGAATTCAAAATAATGGTCAGGAAACTCAATGTGATATGAAAGAATTCAGATAAACAATTCAATGAGAGCAGGAAAACAATCCAAGATACAGTGACAAATTCAACAAAGAAAACTGTATCTTTAAAAGGAACCAAATAGCAACCTTGGAAATGAAGAATTCAATAGATAAAATAAAAAGTACAGTTGACAGGACCAAACACAGACAAGAGCAGGCAGAAGAAAGAATCTTTAAACTTGCATATGAAACTTTTGGAATTGTATAAACAATCACTTTAAATGTAAATGTCTAAATATATTGTGAAAAGACAGAGAACTGGGTGTATATTAAAGATAGGGCTATAGGTTGTCTTCAAAAATCTACTTTACATATAAATGGATAAATTAAAATCAAAGGAATGAAGGAATATATTCCATGCTAAGACTAATACAAACAAAGGTGGGGTATCGATACTAATATCAGATAAATCAGACTATAGAACAAGGAAAATGATCAGGAATAATGAAAATTATCATTATCCTAATGATAAAGGATATATATATATATATATATATATATATATAAAGAATATTTAAAGTGTTAAAGTGCATATACCTGAAAACAGTGTTGAAATGCACAAAGGAAAAACTGATAGAACAACAAGGAAATATTGATGAATCTGGTATTTTTTTTTTTGCAAGAAAAGCAATTAATGTAATTTATTTTCTTAAATATATATGCAGGTAATTCTAAACTTTCTTTATTTATACTATCACCTTAACATAATTGTTTCAAAACTATTTTCAGATTAATTTCTTATTTTACATAAAGTCCCCATCATAATGTGTACAATATTTATTTTTTTTTCAACAGAGAATTTTATATTGTTTTGTCTGTTAAATGTTTCTTCCCTTTGCACCTTACACCCACCCTCTACAACACACTCTCTACACACCCACTGCCTCCCTTACAGTCTCTGGTATCTATACTTTTCCTCTCTGCTGTCTTACCTCCAGATCTTTCCATTTATGCCATAGAGTGCAGACATTTGGTTCACATTGAGTGGACATATACAGTGTGTCTCTTTCTTTCTTTTTCTTTCTTAAATCTCAGAGAGCTTTATTCCACAACATCCATACACAAACAGTGTAAAACTGCTTCCAAAACTAAACACTGAGCTAGACCTAAACTATATTCATATGTTCTTCAACTTCTTTTTTTTCTGCTATTACTATTGTAGACTTCAATATCATTTTATTAATAATTGACAGATCCAGTATGAAGAAAGTCAGTAGACATTGAACTGAAGTGCAACATAAATCAGCTCAATCTAATTATTAATATCTATAAAATATTTCATCGCAAAACCTCAGAATATACATTCTTCTTAAAGTCACATGAAATAATCATGAAAATAGATAACATTCTGGTCACTAAAATGCACTTTGATTAATTTAAAATAACAGAAAATACACAGTGTGCTAACAAGACACAATGAAATTGAACTAGCAATTAATAAAAAACAGATAGCTTGCAAAACCAATATATTTGGAGACTAAAGAGCATACATCAAAATAAAATGTCAAGTGAGACATATCAAGTGAAATCAAAGGTTACTTGAAGAAAATGAAGTTGAAAATACAACTTAACCAAAATGTGTGGAAGATAGCAAAATCAGTGGAGAAACTTAGAGCACTGAACACAGAGAGTATTATAAAAAGAATGATGTAAAATTGACTCTTTAAGCTTCCATCTTGGGGAACAGTAAAAAAAAAGGACAAATTAAATCCAAGGAGCAAAAGAAAAATAATGAAAACTAGAGATTTCAATAACATTGAAAGAGGAAATCAATAGAGAAAATCAACAAAATCAGAGATGGTTGTTTGAAAAGATCAACTAGGGCCAACGGGTGACATGGTGGTTAAGGCACTGGACTCCCACATCACCAACCGTGCTTCAAGTCTTGGACCTGGTAGCTTGAAAAGCACACTAGGCACATTTGCATGTGTACTTAAAATCTCAGGAGAATGGAGGAGAAAGGGTTGTGGTGCAACCATCCTCCCTAGGGGGTGATTTCTCACTTTTCCTCTCTTTGTCTCTCTGTCTCTCTCTGGCAAGCACACACACTCTGTGGCAAAAACTTAAAGAACAACAACAACAATAAAAAAATAGATTAACTAAAGTTATATAGCTTTAGCCAAGTTAATATAGAAAAAATAGAGAGAAGACACAAATTATTGCTGTAGGAAAATAAAGATGAGCTATCACTACTAACCCATGGACATTAATAGGAATATTGTAAAAAAATTAACCAATTTCTTGAAAGATACAGTCTACCAAAATTCACACAAGGAAACACATAAACCAAATAGGCCTATATATTGCAAAAATTTGAATCAATTGTTTATTACCCTCCAAAACAGAAATCAGTGGGCCCAGATGGGTTCACTGGTGAATTATAGTGACTACTGAAATAATTTGCACCACTTTTCTACAAGAATCTTCCATTATAAGAAGAAAAAAAGGAATACATTAGAACTCATTTTATGAAGACATTATCTTAAAACAAAAAAGCAGATTAAGATATTGCAAGGAAGGAAAAATGCAGGCCAAAGTCTTTCATGGATACTGACACAAAAATTCTCAACAAAGTGGTAGCAGCTAGAATCTAAGAATCTAGGGTGATTTCTCACTTTCCCTCTCAGTTTCTTTCTCTCTGGCGAGTGCACATGCCATGTGGCAAAAACCTTGAAAAACAAGTTATACATATTGGTAAAGAAGCAATAACATTGCTTTGTTCACAGATGACATGATCGTCTGTATAGAAAATTCCAAAGAATCAACCAAAATATTACTAGAGTTGATAAACAATTATAGCAACATTACAATGTGCAAAATTAATGCACAAAAATCAATTTTATTCTTTTTCCTGTTTTTTTTTTTAATCAAAGAATTAGTAATTTATTGGGGTAAAATTCCCTCCTCTGATAACTTTGCACTGTACATGGAGAAATATGAAAAAGAAAGCAATAAAGTACAAGATTACTACAAAATGCTCAAGGAAAATGGAATTAAAGTAGGAGTTTATTCTGGTGTTAATAAATGTTTGCAATCTATACATAGTTTGTTCATAATGCGCATTTTCTGTGAACCACTTAGATTAATGTATTATTATTTCTGTGTATCCTGCAGCTTTATTGATGTATACTTTCCAAATAAAAACTGTACGTATTTAAAGTGTTAAATTTGATGATTAGTTGTATTTTTACATTTTGAAATGTATCACAATGAAGTTAATAAATGTATCAACTCATTACTTCCTTTTTTGTATGTGGTGAAAACATTTAAGGTCTAATCTCTAGCAAATTTCAAGTATATATCATTATTAACTGTAGTTATCATATTACTCATTAGACTCCAGAACTTGTTCCTCTTCTAACAGATATTCTGCACCCTTTGACCAATAAATATATCCCCATCTCGTCCACCTCCCAGCACCTGCCACCGCATTTCCATTCTTTGTTTCTAAATGTTTGACTTCTTTACATTCCAAAAAAAAAGTGAGATAATTTAATATTTGTCTGTGTCTGGCTTAATTCTCTTAGCATGATATCTTGTAGGTTCATGTATATTTTCAGGTCCATCTTCTTTAGAGATGAATAATATTTTAGTGTGTGTGTGTATGTTTGTGTGTGTATACACACAAGAAAATTTGTGGAAAAATGAAATTAAAGTATGAGTTAATTTGGCCCCCCCAATTTTTTATTTTATTTTTATTAGTTTTTTAAGATAGATTTTTGCTATAGACCACATGCGCTCACCAGTTAGTCAGAGGCAGAGAGACAGAAAATGAGAAAGCAACCCCCAGGGGGGATGGCCATAACACATTATCTTCTCCTCCATTCATTCCCCTCTTGGGATTTTGGACACACTTGCCCGGTGAGGAGATTACTACAGGCCGCCAGGTCTGGGACTCAAACAGTGGTCAGCCATGTGGGAGTTCAACAATGTAATCATTACACAATCTGCAGGTCCCACCCCCAATTTTTAAAATTACTGCATAATTTCTTTCATAGTATGCATTTTTATGAACTTTTTGAAGACTCTACACACATATGCACACACCACATTTTTATTATGTGAGTTTTTTGGCATTGGTCTTGGCAAAGATTTTATAAATGTGACTTCAAATCCACAGTCAATAAAAGTAAAAATACATAAATGGGACTACATTAAACTAAAATGTTTCTGCACAACAAAGAAAATACTCAAAAAATGAAAAGTCAACTTACAGAATAAGAAAAAATATTTACAAACCACATATTAGATGGGAGTTGATATCTTGATATCCAAGATATGTAAGAAATTCCATACAACTCAACAGTAAACAATCAATTATCTTATTAAAATATAGACAAAGGAACAAAACAGACTTTTTTTTCAAAGAAGCTATACAAGTGATCAACAGGTACATGAAAAGTTGCTTAACATTACTAATCATCAGGGATATGCAAAACAAATACATAATGAGACATTACCTCATACCTGTGGGGACAGCCATTATCAAAAAGTCAAATGAGGGACCAGCAGTTAGCATAATGGCTATGTTGCTGGACTCCCATGTGGTCACCCCGTGGTTCATGTCCCGGACCCGGTGGCTTAAAACTCACGTCGGGCGTGCATGCCTGCGTGCCCAAGATCCCGAGAGGAGAATGGAGGAGAAAGGATTGTGGCGTGGCCATCCCCCCTGGGGGGTGATTTCTCGCTTTCTGTCTCTCTGTCTCTCTCTGTCTGTCTGGTGAGCGCACGTGCCCTGTGGCAAAAACCTCTCCAAAAAAGAAAAAAAAAAGGCAAATGAGGGCCAAAAAGAGGTGTGGAGTTTAAGGCAGCTGAATATAACATAGACAACTGCGTGGTTCAAGTCCTGGACCCATTGGCTTGGAAAACATATCAGGTGCCTTTGCATGTGTGCACAAAATCCCAACAGGAGAATGGAGGAGAAAGGATTGCAGCGTAGCTACCCCCTGTGGAGGAGTGATTTCTTACTTCCCTTCTCTCTCTCTCTCCTTCTCTCCAGCTAGTGCACATGCTGTATATGAAAAATGTAAAAGAAAGAAACCTACAAGAACAAAGTGTGCGTGTATATGTATACACATATATAGAGATAGATATAGATAGATAAAAAGTGTTGGTGAGAATGTGGAGAAAAGGGAATTCATACACTGTTAGTAGGATTGCAAATTGGTTAAGAAATTATGGAAAGTAGTATGATGCTTCCTCATACTATTTGAAGCTTGAATAAAACTACCATATAATCCAGAGATCTCACTTCTGGGAATGCATCCAAAGGATTTGAAATCAGTATCCTGTATTCCAATGTTTATTGCAGCATTATTCATGATAGACAAGATATGGAAACAATTATATTCTTATATCCCAGCAATGAACAGTTGTAATTTAAAATTTAACACATGATGTCTCTTTATTTATTGTTTTTCTTACTGTGCAGAAGCTTTTTATCTTGATGAAATCCTATTTATCTATTTTAGTGTTATTGCTCTTTTTTAGGGGTTTCATTCAAGACATCTTTGAGTACTCCAATGTCTTGAAGTGTTTTCACTGTGTTTTCTTCTGGTAGTTTTATGATTTGGTGCTTTATGTTTAAGTCTTTAATATAGTCTGAGTGAATTTTTGTAAATTATGACAGAGGTCTAGTTTCATTTTTCTGTAGGAGGCTGTCCAATTTTCCCAGAACCATTTGTTGAAAAGACTATGTTTTCTCCTTGTACCCTTTGTCAAAAATGAGTTGGCTGTATGTTGGATTTATTTCTGGGATCTCTGTTCTGTTCTATTAGGCAATGTATCTGTTTTCATGCCAGTTCCATGCTTTTCTGGTTATTATGATTTTTGTAATATATTTTGAAGTTAGAGACTGAGATGCTTCCAACTTTACTTTTTTTGCATAGGATTACTTTGGTGATACAAGGTCTTTTGTATTTCACACAAATGTTATAGGTGTTTTTTCTATTTATGTGAAGAATGTCACTGGAATTTTAATAAGAATTGCATTGAGTTTTTAGATAATTTTCAATAGATTGACATTTCAACTATGTTAGTATTCCAATCTGTAAATAAATGATATTATTCTTATTTGTCCTTTTTTTTAAAAAAATCTTTAATCAATTTTTTGTAATAGAGATATTTCATAATAGAGATCTTTCACTTTTTGGGTTAGATTTATTTCTAGTATTTTATGGGGTAAAATATTTGCCAAACATATTTCAGATATGACACTGACAATCAGAATACATAGCACATTCAAGTAGCTTGATAGCATAAAATATTAATACTCCAATAAAAATGATCTATTGATCTGAACAGAAAACTCTCAAATAAAAAATACAAATGGCTAAAAAGCATATGAGAAATGTTCATTATCTCTTATCATAAGGGAAATGCAAATCAAAACCATAATGATATACCACCTAAGCCCTGTCAGAATGGCTATGTTCAAGAAAACAAAAAATGACGTGTGAGGTTGTGGAGAAAAGGGAATCCTTCTACACTGCTGGTGAGAATGTGAAGTAGTGTAGCTACTGTAGAAAACAGTATGAAAGTTCCTCAAAAACGTAAACATAGAACTAATGTATGACACAGCAATCCCACTATTGGATATATACCCAAAAGACAGGAAGTCACTTGGAGAGACATTTGCATACCCATGTTTATTGCAGCACTATTCACAATATCTAAGACATGGAATAAACCTAAGTGTCTAATAACCAATGAATACATTTAGAAAATGCAGCACATAAACACAATGGAATACGAATCAATTATAAACAACAACACAATCCTGTCACTTGACATGAAATGGATAACCCTGGAAGATATAATACTATAATATAATACTTGAAATATACCAGACTATGAAAGACAAATACTATATATTCTGACTTAACATATGCTGACTGTTGGCAGAGCATGGTGGAAACTAAAGGCCTGGAAAGTACAGAAATAAAGAAAATAATAGTATATACCAGAATCTGCATGAAGCAGGTTTGCAGATAATGAAGATAAATTTTTAATGGACATAAGAATGCATGTAAATAATGAGAAGAGGTTATGGAACAGCCTAGAAAAATATAGGACTAATCAATTCATACACCCACACACACACACCAACTAATATAACTACTATCATGCTTCAAAAAGCCATACTGTAGCCTGAAAGATGTATTCCAAATGTATAAAAATCAGAAGTCAAACATTTTCAAAAAAGTCATTTACTTTAGTGCCAAAAATGAAATACTTAGGTATAAATCTACCAAAATATCTACAAGCCACAAGGACTGTGAATCAAAATAAACCACTACTTTCTCAAATTCACCCAGTCTTAGGTATTTTTTTTAGCAATACAGTAATAAACTAAGACATAGTACCTAATAGTAAACACGATCTTTGTAAACAACTTTCTTTGGAAAACCATGTTAATTGTAAACGTAAGGTACAACATTCAAATTCATATTCACTACTATTGCACATTTTATGAAGTAATGAATAAATCAAGGGCCTGTTTTTGTAATTTCGTTCACATCCCTGATAACCACATTTCTTGATCTCTCCATCTTTCTTTGAGATTCTCTTTTTTTAACTATTTTTTTTTTTTTTTTTTTTTTTTTTTTTTACTATAGGGCACAGGTACTCACCAGATAAAGACAGAGAGAGTGAAAAATCACTCCCGGGGCTATGGTCATGCAGCAATTCCTTCTCCTCCATTCTCCTCTCAAGATTTTGTGCATGTTTTCACATATACCCAGTGTGATTTTCAAGCCACCAGGTCCAGGACTCAAATCGCAAAGTCGGCAATGTGGGATCCAGTCGTCTTAACACCCATACTACCTGCAGGCCTCTTTCACCAAGATTCTTGCGCCTAAATGTGGTTGATAAAAAATAGGGATAAATTGTTAAAACACCTGGAGCTATTTTTAAAATTTATACTCACGGAGGCCAGCAGGTGGCATAATGATTAAGGTGCTAGACTCCCACATGGCCAAACACAGTTTAAGTCCCAGATCTGGTGGCTTGAAATCATGCTGGGCGCATGTGCATATGTGCCCCAAATCCCAGGAGGATCTTTCTGCTCATAACCCCTCATATACCTAGTAAATTGATTTTTCTCCAATATTGCATGTCTTACCACACTTTATCTGTGCTATCCTATAAGAACAATAAGAACATTATTATTTTGATTAAATGTTTAAGATTCTAATAGTAGGTAGTATACTTTCCAAACTTCCTTTTTATCTAGTAGGATGTATCATTCCTAACTTTATCAGCATATTTATAAAATAAAATATTCACTTAATGTTGATGACTTCCTTGTTTTTTTTTTTTTGATTAAAAGGTAGAATAGGCATAATTGGAAATATTTGATGGGACTATAAAATTCAATAACAAATACTTTTTAAAATTTTTGTTGCTTACTTTTGCTCTCTAAAATAAGGGTTAAAATATATGGCTATATATTTCAGTATAATAGGAACAGCTACAATTATAGGCTGATTCAGATATGACCACTTAAAGGTCACAAATTAAGGTTTCCATCAGTGATATGCTTTTCTAAAATGGTAAATAACCTTTGGTGAAAAGTCATAAAATACTAGGTATAATATTCGACTTGATTGATTTCACAATTGCTTTTTTTAAAATATAGAGTATTTAAAACTTTGATAAATTTACATTAGGTTTTAGCATAAAATGATGGAATTGGGTCCTATTTTGACAAAGCTATAGACAGATTTTGAACCTACATGAATGTGTGCTGGGTGATTCAAAAGGGATGCAGGGTTAATGTTCATTATTTTCCCTTGCTTTGCAGGAAACATAGCTAACTAAATGCCAGAAGCTCCTCCATTATTGTGACAATCAAAAACCCTCATAACTCTTTCCAAAATTCCCATGAAAGGTGGCACTGAGTTGGTTGAGAACCATATTCCAATAGCTGCAAGTCTTACAATTTTATTTTATTTTAAAATTTATTATTGTATACATTCGATCTATATGATTTTATGAACTGTTTTGTTGAAGACACTTATTGTTTGAATATATAATCATCACCCTTTTGGGTTTTTTTTTTGTTCAGAAATGTCACCGTTATAAAATCTATATAGAATTTTCTTTGGAAAGCACATCATGTTATTCATTCCATATAAATTATTTGGATTTCTATTTCATGTTATTTCATTTAGGTGCAGAAAAAAGCATCTGACACAGAATGCTAAAAAGTGGTGAAGAAAACACTTAAGTGAGGAGCTGTTCAGTGGATATAAAATTTGTTATACTAGGTGAATAAATTCTAGAAATCTGCTTTATAAAAAGTTCCTCTAATTAACAATCTTAATGCAACCATCAAAATTTGTTAACTGACTAGATCTCATGTTGAGTATTCTTACCACACACACAACAAAACTAAGTGTCACAGAAAACTTTGGGAGGTATTGGATATATCTGTTACCTTGATTATGAAAATGGTTATTATGGGTGTTGTTGCATATGTCCAAAATAGTCAAATTGTATGTATTAAATAGGTATAGTAATTTGTAGACCAGATAAACTTCAATAAGGTTGTTAAGAAATAAAATAAATGTGTGGTCGTACAGATGGGGAGGCTAGAGATATATTTGCAGACCAGAAACTATGAGACTGTTCATTCTTAGAGATAAGCATTTATTTTTTCTGACAATTAGAATTTGAACTTTAATGAGCTCTTCCATGAGAGACGCAGACAAAGAAACGTATAAATGATGGGAGGAATTTCAAACTGGGTGTTCTCCCCATAAGTCCAACAAATTACTCAGCAGCAAAATCCTCAGGGGATGAACTAAGAAAAAAAAATTCAACCTGAAAAAAGACATGATAGGGATACTAGCAGTCTTGTCTCTGTAGAGAAGCAACAAAACAAAACAAAACAAAACAAAACAAAACAAAACAAAATTTCTTCTGAAAATTCCTCAACTAAAACTCAACCTAACGTGAATCTGCTGACACAATCCACATAATCTTCATGGCAGAAAAACCTCATATTGGAAATTTAGTTTAAAGTGGCCATGGTAGGTACTGATCCCAAGGACATGTTGCATAACAGCACGTAGAGAAATGGTTCTTTACCTGGCCTATGCAATAACTTCACCTGGAAACTTATCAAAATAAAAATACAAAAAAATAAACAAAGGCAAAATAAAACAGCACAATGGGATTTCTTAACCAATATATTATTTAATTGATATATCCATTGATACTAAAATTATAAAGAAGAGAAAAATGATTAACACCAAATTCCCATGGAGAAGAAAATAGATAAAATCAGAGATTCATAAACACAGAGTTTCAAATACACTCTATTTCTTAAATTGGGTGGTATATGTAAGAGTGTTGGTTTCTTCACTATTCTTTTACCATGCATAGAAGTCATTTAAACAATTTTGAATGGATGATATATTTTCAGCATCGAAAAACCACTTGATATAGTGGTGAAAAAAATGAACTTCTACTTTAAAAACCTAGTAAAAGCTTCTTGACCTGGTGATTAAGAAGTCCTGGATGCAGTGACCTGAGAAACATGCCAGGTGCTTGGGCCTGCATGCCCAAAATCCTGACAGGAGGGAGAGAGAGAGAGGAAGGAATTGTGGCATGACCATGTGCCATTGAAAGATACCATTTCCCCCATCCCCTTTCTCTGTCTCTTTCTGGCAAATGCATGTGCCCTCTTACAGAAAAATAATTTAGTAAAATATGATTAGTAACTTTAGGAAACATGATAATATATCAGGAGTTGTTAAAGAATAATAAAACTGGGACCAGCAGTTAGCGTAATGGCTATGTTGCTGGATTCCCATGTATTTGAACGCGGTTCAAGGCCCAGACCCGGTGGCTTAAACTCACGCTGGGTGTGTGTGCGTGTGTGCCCAAGATCCTGAGAGGAGAATGGAGGAGAAGGGATTGCAGTGTGGCCATCTCCTCTGGAGGATGATTTCTTGCTTTCTGTCTTTCTGTCTCTCTCTGTCTGGCGAGTGCACACGTCCTATAGCAAAAACCTCTCCAAAAAAGAAAAGAAAAGAGTAATAAAACTGATGTCATTACAGAATAAGCCAATCTACCCTAACCCATGTCTCACACTACTATCTATAATGTTAAAAAAGTATGTAATGGATGAGCTTCCACTTACGGTCTAGTGAGAGACTAGTAAATCCTTTCCTCAAAAAAACAACTGCAGAGCTGAAAAAAATATAAACGTGTTTCAATGCTCTGTAAATCTACCAACAGTTTATAACATTTCCAGAAGCACTTACATTTGGAAAATGGATAAAATTAAGATAAGAACAGTGGTAGTCAATGAGTTCAGCTGAGGCAGAAGTTCTGCCAGGACAAGACAGACTATGAAGAACAGTTTACTCTTTTTTTCTTCTTTTTTTTTTTATGTTTAATCACTATACATCTCCACAGAATACAAAATGAATCTTCCCAGCATGAATACACTACATATCAGTCTATTCAAAGACATTACCATATACATCATCTTTTGTTTTCTTTGTAATTGTATTAAGGAGACATTGATACATTTCAAGAATTGCATAAATTCTTTTAATCCACATTTATGCATGTGAATATATGAAGACTTTAAAACATACAATTAAAGCTTTTCTAATCTGCTATACTACCAACATCAAATTACAGTTACTTTGAAGCATAAATAAAACTGTTTAAAGTAAACCTATAATACCTAATAAATATTTTTCTATATCAAACATGAAAATTACTTTTTCATCATACACATTACTTTCTGTGGTAAAAAAAGATGGAGGTATTTTCAGAATCAGGTGACCAGGTAGGGGCCAATGGCTTTATTATCCTGAAGTTATTAGAGTATGAGGGGTAAGCATATTCCTAGTTGAAGCCTTGAATATATGAAGTGAAGATCAAAAAGGGCCACTGAATAATCCTGGTCAAACCTTAGACTGATCATAGGAGATCCAAAAGGGCCTAGTGAAAAATAATACCAGACCAGCTTGGAAAATGTTTTAACATTGAATTTGCTTTTCTACCAATACTCAGATTCATTAGCAAAAGATAAAAGCCTTAGTATTTCAAGCTTGTCCTCTTTAGAATCATTGTCTTACCATTAAGCTATTCAATAGGACACAGGGAAAACCCCTGAAATATCAGAATTTAAAGTAAACACATGAATATAAGTATAGAAATGAACAAATTAATTCATTCTAAAAATTGAGGTGAGATAATAGTCATAAATGACAAGGACAACAGATTTTACTGAACCAGACAAGGCAAGTTATTAGACAAATAGTCAGCAATAACAAAAACTTTAGGGGGAAAATTAGGACCCCGATACACTATAAAAACACTATGTAAAGTATCTACCTTTCAATCAAAGTAAAATTGAGAACAGATCAATAGAAATTATCCAATCTGAAATTAAAAGAGAGAAAACTATTTAATAAATCAAATAGAACCTCTGAGACCTCCGGTACAACGTCAACTGTACCAAAATGTGAGTCTCAGCATAGAAGAGATGGACTCTTAAGAGCCATGATTTCCCAAAATGGACAAAATCTTAGAAAGACACTATGTACCAAACTAAGACCCAAGAAATAAAAAATGCGAATAGACTTATAACAAGTAAAAAAGTTGAATTAGTGATTAAAATCTTCCCCCGGAGGAAAGTCCAGGCCAAGTTTGTTTCAGTGGTGAATTCTATTAAATAAAAAAGAAATAATATAGTTTTCCATGAACTCTTTCAGGAGGAAACAAATACTTTGTAACACATTGTATAGATACAAAACTCTTGACAAAAATTTTAGCAAGCCAGAGACAGGAACAGATTTAAAAATAAAAAAGTGCATAGTAAGTCAAAGTTGTGACATCCAAGATTGTAGAATTAAATACTCAATATTAACAGAATAAAGGACCAAAAAAACACAAGGCCACCTCAATAGATACAGAAAAATCATGTAAAAAAAAAAAAAATCCAATGCCCTTCTATTTAAAAAAAAAAAAAAAAAAACTGAAACAGGTAGAAATAGAAGAATACTTCTTCATCATGATAAAGGGTATCTATTGAAAACCCACAGCTAGATGGATTATATTTGAATTATAATGGCTCCTTATAAATGGTAACCAAAAAAAGTATATTAGAGTTTGCTAGTTTTACATTATACTGGAGATCCTGCCAGTAAAACAAGGCAAGAAAAGTAAATTAAAGATATCTGGATTAGAAACATAATAAAATAGTCATTATTCATAGATGCCAAAATCATGTCTATGAAAAATCTGAAAGAACCTCCCAAAAGTACTAAAACTGATAGACGAGTTCACAGTCATAGGATACAACGTCAATGTACAAAATAAATTGTACTTCTGTATAACAACAATGGACTTCAAATCAAATGAAGAAACCAATTCCACTTACAATAACATGGAAAGAGTAAAATATTGGGACCAGCAGTTAGCATAATGGCTATATTGCTGGGTTCCCACGTAGTTGACTGTGGTTTGAGTCCCGGACCTGGTGGCTTAAACTCACACCGGGCACGTGTGCGTGCATACCTGAGAGGAGAATGGAGGAGAAGGGATTGTGGCATGGCCATCCCTTCTGGGGGGGTGATTTCTCGCTTTCTGTCTGTCTCTCTCTTTCAGGTAGCGCATGTACCCTATAGCAAAAAAGAAAAAAAAAAAAACTCTCCAAAAAAAAAAAAAAAGAATGAAATACTTATGAATAAATTTAACAGGAACATTTCAGGTTCATCGATTGGAAAACTTAACAATCAAAAGGGCATTTCTGCCCAGAGTAATCTATAAATTCAACAAAAGAATCAAAATCACAGTAGGCTTTATTGACAAGCTGATCCTAAAATACAAGTGAAAGTGCAAGGAACCAGGATAGCCAATACAGCCTGTTGGATTCATAATAATCTCTCTTCCATTTACTACTTATGTGACTTTGGACAAATCACCAGTTCTTTGAATCTCCATTTCCTTACTTAAAACATGAGAAAATAATATATTACATTCCTCATATGATTGTTTACATAATGCGATGAGTGGCCATATATATAGAATCTATGATACTTCAGTAGTCTACCTTACAGTAAGCACTATACTCCAGTTAGTTGATATTATTATCATGGAAAATTAACTAGTCTACTAGCCAAGCATCAGAAAGGTGTCCTGGGACCTACAGCACTCATTACAAAGGACCAGATAAATTCCAAGTACCTATTACCTAATGTCAGCTTGCTACATAATTATTTGAAGTTAAAATGTCAACAAGAATGTGCAGAAAATAATGAATAATGATTCAAAATCAAATTTTGCTATAGTCATGTTATCACATTTTATATATCTCTTAAGCATTCATTTTTTATGAACTCTATAGTCAATACCTACAATATAATCAATTTAAAAATAGTATTGATAAAGGGACCAGCAGATGGCATAATGATTATGTTACTGGACTCTCACATAGTTGACCCTCGGCCCGGTGGCTTAAAACTCATGCCAGGTGTGTGTGTGCGTGCGTGCCCAAGATCCCAAGAGAAGAATGGAGGAGAAGGGATTGCAGCATGGCCATCCCCTCTGGGGGGGGGTGTCATTTCTCACTTTCTGTCTCTCTGTCTCTTTCTATCCCTCTGGCAAGTGATAGTGCCCTATAGCAAAAATATCTCTCTAAAAATTAATAATAATAATAAACTTGAAGGAAAGAAACATCAAAGCCCTATGATGTACATCTTTCCTCTAAATAACTTTCTTTGTGTCTTCAAAATGCTTATTCACAACTGGACTCTTGTATATACTTAATTCATTTTTTTTCTTTTTTTCATTTACTAATTATTATTTTTTAAGAGGTGCTGTTTTCATGATTCAATGATTTCTGTAGCCTAGGAAGATGTAAGGTGAATAACTTTGATGATTAATTTGGTGTTTGGCAAAAAATATTCTATAACATTTAAAGATTATTCTCTTTACAAGAAGATGGAAAATCTAATTGTGATCTATGTTGTCAACTTCTTGTGTTTTGATATTTTACAGCTTCTAGTTTATAAATGTTGTGGGAAATAACAAAGCCCTGAGTAAATGATTATCAGAAGTTCTGACACACGTTTTTCAAATAATGGATTAGCTATTCCAACATTTTATCCTTTTTGTCTAGTTTTGTGATAACCCTTTTATTATGCACAAAAGTTTTCTAATATTTTTAAGGAATATTTATATTCTATCTAGTTATAGAAACTGTCTTGTTTAAATATTACATTAAAATATCTGATAAGCTGATATTTTAATTATCATACATTTTATTTAAAATGAGATTAGTCATATTTATTCTTTCAGTTGAACTTCGGACTGATTTATGTGGGTTTCAATTTTTTTTTCTAAAACTCCACAATACCTGGGAATGTGGATTATAATCAAATTAAATTTAAACTTCAATTATGACATCCAGTTTTTCCATCCAGGATGTGGTAGTTTTGTTTGATTTGTTTGCCTATTTTTATGTTTTTGCCATAGAGCACACACACTTACTGGAAAGTGAGAGAAGTGAGAAATCATCTCCTCAGGGGGGTGACCATGCTGCAATCTCTTCTCCTTCATTCCCCGTTTGGGATTTTGGGCATGCACACACGTGCGCCTGAAATGATCATCAGTGATTATCAATTATTTTCAAGCTACCAATTCTGGGACTTGAACCATGGTCAACCATGTGGGAGTCCAGAGCCTTAACCACCACACCACCTGCTGACCCCAGAATGTTTGCTTTTTAAAAGGCCCAAATGTGGTAGACGTTTTAATTTGCTTTTGTCTTCATGTAAATTTCCTCATGTAGGTCTACTTAATTTCTTGTCCAATATACATTCCTAGATATTTTATAGTTTTTGCTTCTAAAGTAAATTATTATTTTCCATTTCAGCTTCTAATTGGTACCTATAATTGCTAATTCTAATTAGTAACGTCCCATTATGGAGAAATAGTGGTATATTTTATTACGTGAGTTCTCATTACTGAACTATTTTATTATGCTATTACAGGATGTAGTATATGGATTCAGAGAACAGATTTCAGAACCACACTTTTTGGATTTAAATCTCAGTTCCATTATCAACTAGCAGTGTGACATCGGGCTATGTCAGTGGCACTATTTTCTTAATTTTAAAATGGGGATAATAATAAGAGTGTTTACATTATAATTTTGTGTAAGGTTACATTATTTTATTTACATTAAGCTTTTAGAATGCTTATGTAAATATTAGCAATTGTTATTTTTATTCAAATAGAGCTTTTTGGTAAACAATCTAATTCTCTGTAAATACATTAATTTTGCCCCCATCTTTCCAATGGTTGTACCATCCCTCTCGCTTATTTAATTCACATTTGATCAGACAGAATTTCCTAATTAATATTAACTCATTTTTATTGTATTGGGCTTCACTGTTTCATGGAAAGTGTGGTGGTGTTCAGTAATTTAAGAGCTATTACTTACTATTACATTAGTAAGTATTGTTTTTTAGTATCTAATATGGAATGATATTCATCAAATACACATTCATTGTTTTCTAATATTACCATGACCAAATTTAATCTATTAATGTAAAAGAATCAGAGACTTCTTAAAATTATGTCATCTTTACTTTAGTAGCCTAAGGTGATAATGAAACTCTGGAGTCAGATGCCTGCATTTGTTGAGGCTTTGTTCTATTTTGTTTCTTTTTTCACTTTAAGGAATTGCTAATATATCTTAGCCTCAGTTGCCTATCATAAGAAATGTACCCCCCTTTTTTTCTTAAAGGTTTTTACCATAGGGTGCATATGCTTGACAGATAAAGACAGATAGAGGCCAAGAGAGTGGAAATGAGAAATCACCCCTCAGTGGGGTTGGCTTCATCACAGTCTCTTCTCCTTCACTCTCTTAGAATTTTAGACATGCAGGTTCAGGAGCCCAGTGTTATTTTCAAGCCTTGAGGTCTGGTTCTTAAGCCATGGTCAGCCATGTGGGAGTCCAACACCTTAAGCACCATGCCACCTGCTGGCCCCCAAATATTCCCTCTTTAAAAGTTTACTTATTTCTTCCATGAAAGAAGAGCAAAGAAAGGAGAGAGAGAGAGAGAGAGAGAAATTCCCAACAAAGCCTTCACACTGTGATCTAGTGATCTAGTCCCAACCTCAGCTAGTCAAGATCATAGGTGCCACCCTGCATATACAGAGACCTTAGGATGCAAACACCGTATCCTCCCATCTGGTATCAGCATTGCAGACACTGTGTTGCTGTCCCCATACAGCTGGCTATATGTCACTTTGTAGGATGTTTGTAAAAATTAAGTGAAATTTTCCCTAAGAACTTAAAATAATACCTGGCATACAATGAACAGTCAGAGGTATTATCGGTTCATGTTTCATATAGTCATTGTTTCATAATGCTTACCCTGTGTAAAATAAATCTTTGTCCCTTTAATAGTTTGTTGATTTAAAAATCTTCTTCATATAATATTACTATTTCTCCTGATTTCTTTGGGCTGGAAGAATTAAAAAATACTTTTCTATTTTTATTGCTAGCCTTTTATATTAATCTTAACAAGTCATTTTCATGATAGTTGATGTCCCTAAATTTTGTTTTCAGGAGTTCTGTAAGCCATACTTTGAGATTAAAAGTAAATTAAATTATTTATTTAATACACATTCTCTGAATTGCTCTGGACTTCTTCTTCCATCCTATATTTTGAAATTATGAGATAACATTATGAAAATGTGTAACCTGCATCCTCAAAGGGCTTACAATAAGCCTGAAGTATATTGCATATACATATACAGACCAACCGTATTTTTTGTTAAATCTGCTCAAAAAATGTATTTTACGTTATGTTAGTTGCTTTATGATATGATTGTGTATGAAAGTAAAAAATAAAAACTCTTACCTAATTTTCACATCTGTAATTTCCATTCTTGATAATATAAATTCTTTTTGCATTTAAGGATACGTCATGGAGTCAGATCTGAAAGGGATTTTTGCTCTGTCAACTTTGGTTACTTATGTATGGTGGTTGGAAAATACTATATCGTCATGTATTTAAAAAAAAAAGAATTATTTTACTTAACTTTACTTATTTATTTATTTGAATTTGACCAGACATACAGAATGAGAGATACAGAGGGAAAGTGAGAAAGCAAGCTGTCAGGTCTGGAAATTGAACTGTCATAGGCCATGTGGGAGTCCAGTGCCCTTAACCATCACACCACCTGCTGGTCCCAATATTACATCTTTGTATAACTACTCAAATGGAAGCTTCGTTAGATATTACTGTCTGTATGAGTAAATACAAAAATCGTTACTTTAAAGAAGAAAATTTCTCTCTTAGTGACCCAAGAGATCTTCTGTCTTTATAAGCTCAAAATTTTAAATGTAATCATGGATCATACTGAATGAACATGCTAAAATTTCAGTTCTGACTACAACAGGTGTCTCTGCTTAAGCCCATACATCGTTACTGAGATTTAGATAGTGGCCTCCAGTTTTTTTAGAATGAATACATGTAGTCATTATTTTTTTTCTGAAGAAATATCAATTTCCCTCTAAAACACAAATTTAGACTCTCACTTTTCCAATTTTATATTGAAGAAATGTGAATTCTTTAGAGGAAAAGAAAAATAATCATGATTATATTATTAAAAATATATTTGAAAGGGAAGTGCATAATTTCTAAGTTGAATTGAGCATTTTATTTACATTATATTATTACTCCTTCATGGTCAACCTATCCTGCCATTTGGTTAAGTTACAATATAACAAAGGAGTTAAGTAATTCATGCCGTACATTAACTCTCAAGCACATGGAATTATCGAATGGCATTTTACTATGACAGGATTTCATATGTTTGTTATGTGGATGACTTTTCAGGAATTTAAAAATCAAGTTTAAAAAGGTAAAAATTTCCCCTTCTTTTCAATGCTATTTGTCTAATTACTGAAGACTAACAGCTCTGTAATTGCCCACTAATTAATCATCTAATGGAAATTCTCTCTCATTTCCTTTTTCTTTCTTTCCTTCTTTCCATGTATCTGTCCTTATTTACTTCCTCTACTTTTTCTATTATCTTACTCTTTTTTAGGAGTATTTTGATTTTTAAATGTTTTACAATTTGCGATAGGACACAAGCACTCACCAAAGAGAGACAAATGGGGGAATGAGAAAGAATCCCCAATGGGGAATGACCATGCCACAATCCCTTCTCCTCCATTCTCCTCTCAGGATTTTGGGCACACATGCACTTGTACCTGGCATGCTTTTCAAATCTCCTGGTCCAGGACTCAAGTCTTGCAGTCAGCCATGTGTGATCCAAGTGCCTTAATCACTATCTTAATCAACACACGACAAGCAGACCTTAGGATGGTTTTATGCTTAAACATAATGATTTTTTAAATCTTTTGTTCCTAGATGATATGCAAGATTTTTATATTCAGTCCATGAAGTTTTTAGAAACATCCACAATTCTCACCATCAGTAAATAAAATATTTAAGAATGGAACACATCAAAATTGGTACCAAAATTACCAAGTTGTTTTTTCCAATATATCATTATCTTCTTCAAAAGATTAATCCTGGGGCCAGATGGTGGCACAGCAGTAAAACACCATGTTCCATGAGGCAATCCCTCATGGGAAGTTCTAAGTCCATTTCTGGACATCACCATGAGAATATCAGGCACTCCTTTTTTCATGATCTGGAGCAGGCTGAAGACTTAAATTCTTGATTTTTTTTGTAAATTGTGTACAATTTTCTACATAGTAAAGCTTGTTCTGTGGCAATAAAGACAGTTTTACTTCTTTTGTTCCAATCTGTAGGCATTTATTTCATTTTCATACCTTATTGCACTGACTAAAATTTCCAGTAAAATGTGAATTGAAATGGTGAGATTGCACATTCTTTCTTTGTTAGCTGATTTTAGGAATAAAGTATTCAGTCTTCCACAATGAAACACTATGTTAACTATCATTTTTTAAAGGATTATTTAATTTTATTTGTTATTATTATTATTTGATTTAACCAAAGAGACAGAGAACAAGAGAAGAAAAAAGTGAGAAAACAAGCCATCGGGTCCAAGACTCGAACCACAGTTGGTCATATGGGAGCCCAACCCTTTAACCACCATGCTACCTGCTGGTCCCATAGCTATAGGTTTTTACTCAAAGTTTTGTATAAGGTAGAGGAAGATTCCTTCTAATCCTATTTTACTCAGTTTTTATCATGAATGGGTTATGGTTTTTGTCAAATATTTTTATCTACATCTTTTGAGATGATCATATGGTTTTCTCTTTTCAAATATTATTTTAAAATGCTTCACTTCAGCCATAATAAAAAACAAGGTTCTACCATTTGATAGAAAATGGATGAGTATGGAAGATTTACTGTATACCAAAGCAAGCCAGATTGTGAGAGAGAGGTACTGGAATATCCCCATTCAATATATACTTAATGTCTACACTCTATGGCAGAAACTGAAAGACTGGAAGATATAACATCATGGAGAACAATTATGGATACTAGAGATAGTGTGGGAAGAGGGTGGGCATTGGGGAGGGTGAGAGGTAGTGAATCAAGGCGAAAAATAAGCAAAACATTTTAGGGACACAAAAATGGAAAATTATCTGTTGATAATGTGCTTGTAATATTTTTGACTGGACAATTTACAGTGTATTCATGCTGGGAAAAATCATATTGCATACTGTAATGATATATAGTCATTGTATAAAAAATTTTTAATTTACATAGATTTCCAAATATTAAATTAATCTTGCATTTCTAGGCCATGATGTATTTTCATTTTTATGTGTTTATGGATATAATTTACTAAAATTTTATTAATGAATTTTGCATCTAGGTTTATGAGAAATAC
This sequence comes from Tupaia tana, assembly GCA_026018925.1. NCBI lineage: Eukaryota > Metazoa > Chordata > Mammalia > Scandentia > Tupaiidae > Tupaia > Tupaia tana. The sequence continues at coordinate 26,827,608 of JAKSZU010000009.1, forward strand.
GGTTCTGTGCTTTCTTTTATAATATATATGTATACTTCTGTTATTGAGATAATGCTGTCTTCATTGAATAAAATAGTTCCTCTTCAATATTCTGAAAGAGTTTGTGTAAAATCGATATTATTTATTCTCTAAATATTTTGGAGATATACTGGTGAAGCTATTTTGTCCAGGATTTTTTTCAGTTGTTTGGAAATTAAGTAACAACCTTCCAAATAATTCGTGAACAAAAGAAGAAGAATAAAGTAATTAGAAATAATTTTAACTCAGTGAAAATGAATGTACAGCGTATGTAACTCTGTAGGATGTAACAAAAGGAGTATAATACTTAAAGAGAAATTTGTAGTACTAAATATCTATATATAAAAAATTAGTTAATTAAAAAACACAAAGCATTGCATTATATTCTTCACATAGATTCTTAAAATTAGAATGTTTACCATAGTTACTTAGTCTTCGGTTTTCTCCCCTCTCTTGCTCTCTGAAATTTTTCAGAGTAAATTGCATACATGATGCTCCTTTACCTATAAATACTTCAGTAGTAATTCACCCTCTTCACCAATAAAAAAGAAATTGTCTTAAAGTATCCATAGTGCAATTATAAAATCTGGAAATGAATACTAACTTTAATATGTCCTCCTAATGTCTAGTAACCTAGCCATTTGGTTACTTGTGTTTTTAGTCTTCAATGCAGAACAAGTTGTTTTCAGTTATTTTCTCATTTTTGATAAAGGCAGAAACTGAACCTTAGCAGAGAGGTGGAGTGATTTTTCCTAGATCACAGTTCTTAACTCTGACCTCTAGCATAAGGGCTAAATTATCTTTTCACTGTTTTTCAGGTGCTATTTTATCCACTAAAATATATTTTCCCAATTTATCATTGTGCCTGTGCATGTATGTGTGTGGTATGTGAATGTATGTACGTGTGTATTTGTACCCACAAATCTGTATGCATGTGTCTGTTCCACATGTTTCTCACCTAAGTGACCAATGGCAGGTGATGTATCTTACTTACTCTGTCATCAAATGCAGGGCAGACAAGGGAGCATCTCTCAAATTGTCCACATTAGGCTATAGGTTAACAAAGTGACCTCCATGCTGGCAATATGATCACAATTTAGTTAGAGTTGTGTTGTCTAATGATTCTGGCTCCTTATTGTAATAAATTTGTAAGGGAAAAGATTTATGGTAAAATAACTTCATGTGGGTGTCAAAAAATTAGTTTGCTAACAAAGGGAAGGATATCACTATGTGGACATTCCCTTATTACCTAACTTAAGTAAAATCATGCTTCATCAAAGGAAAACACTGTTTGCTTTAAATTTGCCAGGATGACAAATTGTCCATGTGAGTTTTAAGAAGTGTGATTTAATTAATATTTCAGTTTTTTTTTTTTTTTTTTTTTTTTTTTTTTTTTTTTTTTTAGATTAACTTGACTTTCCCTAGTGTTGAAATGAAACTTTCTTTGCCTTATCTGAGTAATAGCATGGGCGAAAAATGTTTGAAATCAAGCAGTTATAGGCAATTTATTATTGAGAAAAGAAAAAAAGTCCTTAAGAAACTTCAATTCACTCTTCCATATAAACACATAACCCACGTAAATTCAAACTTTCTTGCAATTCAAGTAAGTTCTACAATGGAGGAATAAGCCTCTTAACAAGATTGAATTTGCTATTGTGCATGTTACAAGCTGAACAAACAGAGATTGGGGAAGGCTCTGTTCATTCATGTGCCTCCTTTAAAAAACAAATACCAGTTTAATATAAATGGAAATGAGGGCAACATTAGTGTGAACACAAATCTTGATCCATTGTAACCTAATAATGAAAGCCATACTTTTTTTTTTTTTTTTTGAGGCTGGATAAATGGATAACGTCATACATTTTAGAATCTTGAATCATCACTGGATTGTTAAGATTTCCTTCTTTTTTCAATTTTACCTTGCATGCTGAGATTACTATAAACTGTTGCATCAAACACCTTGAATGATGGTATGTACAATAAAAATAGAATGATTAGAAATAATAATGCAAAAATGTACACAGACTACAAATCCCAAATGCCAGCTTTGTAAATTCTGTCTTTATAAAGAATTTATATTCTCAGAACACTATAGTTTAATAGTTGTACTCAAACATTTGCCCTAATTCAAAGGTACAACATAACAGCATTAGTATAGAAGTTTTGTGAAGAGGCAGTATTGGAGCACTTCCCTAATTTGGGAAATGACAATTTGTAGAATACAGAATGTGTTTTTTTTCCTCACCTCAAAGAAAGGAGTTCTAATCACTCTGTCTTGCTAACAGATTGGCAAAAATAAAAATAATTAACTTCTCTGATTTATGAAAAATAAAACTTTGGTCCCTAAAACAGAGGTTCTTTTCTTTTTATAGCCCATAAGTAATTTACATTAAGATATTATTTCATGTCTATTATAAAAAAGATGAGAGATAGCAAGTGTTGATTAAGAAATAGAGAAAAGGGAACCCTTATATACTGCTGATGGGAAATTAGGGTAGCCATTATTGAAAGAGATTCCATAAAAAATGAAAATAAAACTGCCATGTGGTTCAGGAACCCCACTTCTGGGTATATATCCCAAATAACTGAAATCAGTAGTTTAAAGAGATATCTGCACTCCCCTGTGCATTGGAACATTATTAGCATTATTCATGATGGCCAAAGTATGGAATCAACCTCATCATCAGAGTAATGGATAACGAAACTGTGCTATACATACCCAACAGAATATTATTCAGCCATAAGAAAGAAGCAAATTCTGTTCTTTGCAACACCCTAGATGAATCTAGAAGACATTATATTAAGTGAAATATGCCAAGCATATAAAAGTCAATATCATATGATCTCACTAACATGCAACTTCTAAAAGTATTGAACTCATAGAAGTAGAGAGTAGATGGGGCCGGCAGGTGGCTTGGTGGTTAGAGGAGATGGACTCCCACATGGCCAACCATGATTTGATTCTTGGACCTAGCAGCTTGCTTTCACTCTCTCTCTCTCTGTTTGTGTGTTTGTGTGTGTGTGTGTGTGTGTGTGTGTGTGTATTTGTGTGTGTTTCCCCCTGGTCAAATTAAAAGGCAATAATAATAACAAATAAAATTAAATAAATAAATCTTTTTAAAAAACGTAAAGGGTAGAATGCTGGTTACCAGGAACAGAACAGGGTGGTGGGAGCAAGGGAGAGATGTTAGTCAAAGGATAGTAAATTTTAATTAGGAGGAATGTGATTTTGATATCTATACACAGCAGGGTAATTATAGTTAACAATAATGCATTGTGTATTTTTTTTTTTACTTTTTTTTTTTTTGGAGAGGTTTTTGCCATAGGGCATGTGCGCTCACCAGACAGATAGACAGAGAGAGACAGAGAGACAGAAAGCGAGAAATCACTCCCCAGGGCGGATGGCCACGCCGCAATCCCTTCTCCTCCATTCTCCTCTCGGGATCTTGGGCACGTACGCACACGCGCCTGGCATGAGTTTCAAGCCACTGGGTCCGGGACTTGAACCACGGTCGACTACATGAGAGTCCAGCAACATAGCCATTACGATAACTGCTGGTCCCATTGCATTGTGTATTTTAAAATAGCTAAAACAGTAGATTTCCAATGTTTCACCATAAAAAAATGATTGATAAGTGAAGTAATAGATATGGTAACTAGCTTGTTTTAATCATTTTACAGTGTATACATACATCAAAACATCACATTCACTCCATAAATAAATATAAATATGATTTGTCCATAAAATGACACTAATAAATATACATTCTAGCTTAAAGAAAAAAAGTTATTAAAAATTTAAATGTGCCTCAGCTTTCTGATTTGATTGAATAAGTAGTCTTTGGAAGTGGATGGAAGTAGAATACAGGAATAATCTAAAACACTAGTATATGTAAGGTATCTGTCTTTAGAAAGGTCATGTGAAATGTTTATTATGAGAAAGAAAACATGGATTTGAAAATCTATTTACATCAAAATAAAGTAAAAAAATTCCTTTTTTTTTCAAAATTTTTTTTGAAATCCTCGCATGTATATAAAGAGACTGAATTTGCTAAATGAGTTCAGTCATCTGTAAATATAGGTATTACATCATACGTCACTGCATTACTGCAAAGAGAAGAGAAGATAATATATATAAAATACCCAGCCCAATACTTATGAAGTCAGAGTGAATATAATCATAGCTGTTGTGACTGTTGTTATGCTAAAAAGGTAGGCAAATTTCATCTTAATTTTCCCTTTCCTAAATGTGTATTCAATGCATGCTTTTTAGATTCTAAAAATCTGTTTATTTCATTCATGATGTAGAGTGACTGTGTATAGATGAGATAAGAAGAGAGAGAGAGAAATGCCTACCATGGGATCTCACCATGCTGAGGTTCCCTTTCTCTGGCCCTCCAACTCAGCAGGATCCTGGGCACAAGCACTCATCCTGCCTGATTTCTAGATGACCAAGAATCTGAACCTATAGGCAACCATGTGGCTTCCAGCACTGCAGCTGTGTACTACAGACTGCTCTACCGGAGTGGGTCCAATAAACAATTTTATTTGAAAACATACTGTAATTTCTACTTTTTAAAAGTAGAGGTAGAGTTAAAATAATTCATAATTATACTTAATTTTATATAGCGTTAAAGACAGCATTGTTTTTCTTTATCTATATGAAGAGGTCTTCATAAAGTTCATGGAAAATGTGTATTACAAAGAAACTATAAGTGATCTCAAATATTTTTTGCACCAAAATAAACTCATATTTTAATTCCCTTTTTCATGATCCTTTTGAAGTCCCCTCACACATACATTGATTTTTAAGCTAACATGTATCCCATACAAAATTTGTAGCATATCACATATGCTAAAAAGCACCAGAGAAATAGTTAAAACTTGAGGGAGACCATATTAATTAAGAATGGATTCATCACTCTAAATTAGTAATTTATAAAATGATATTTTATGAAAGAAGTATAGGACAAATGCTGAAGGAAAATTTTCCCTATGAGAACATATGAACTGATATGAGTTTTAAAAATAATTTCTATTACTCTAACAATTCTAATAGAATACTCACTCAAAGTACCTGTCATGCCCACTCATGGTGGCATAGAGCTTGGGGCAGTGCTGTGAAATGCTGCTAAAGCTTTATGGGAAGGCCTGCAGTTCAGATAAGACCCTGTAAGGGATAGTTCTCTCTCTCTTTCTCTCTCTATCTCTCAGTCACTGTTTTAGTTAATTATTGTGTGGCTATACAGAAGTAATTAAGACTGGGTGATTTATTTGGTTCACTGGGGGCTTAGTGCCCAATCCCTCTGTGGCTCCGTCTCTTCTTTCTACTGTTCTTTGCTCCTTCACGGTGAGGAGAGGACTCAGGGAGCTGATGATGGAAGTGATTTTATATATATATATATATATATATATATATATATATATATATATATATATATAAAATTTACTGTTAATCATTATGGCATACAAAGTTAATTTTCCCATCCAGGATACACTGTATATTGGCTGAATCAAAGATATTACTATACATACTATCTTCAACAGATACTTTTCTATTTTGTGTTTTCTTAAATGCTTTGCTTCTTTCTATTTTCCTCCTTGATTCCCTCTCTCCCACCCTCCACCCTTTCCCACCCTCCTCCCAGACTGTCTCTGGTATCCACAGTTGCTCTCCATACCTTTATACCATTCAGTATTTCAGTTTCTACACTGTGTCTCGTCTGAGGGAGGATTTTTGGCAAATTCATTGTTCATGCAAGTATTCAGAACTTTCTTATAATTTTTTCCAGTTAATTGATTTATACAATATATAGAATTCTGTTAGTAAAGTTGAGCCTGGAAAAATTCCATGAATCAGCTTTCTTTTCCCTGGTACAGTACACTCAAAGTAATGTTTGTTTCATCACAATGCATTTCCTAAATGTATTGAAAAAGTTAAAACCGATAATAATGTAAAATAATGTTGTGTTCTTTTTCCATAGAAATCTCCCAAAATAGTTGAGACAAAATCAGGTTTTGAAAAATTAATTATTATTTTTTCTCAATTTTAATATTCCAGAAGTTGATATATTGCTCTTCTCCCCCACCCATTTTTTCTGAACCTCCTTTGCCACACCATTAAGAAACACTATTGGATACTTAAATGCAAGGGCTTCAGCATTTAAAGAAATAACTCATTGCTTTACCAAGTGGTATTTGAGAATTTTTGCTTCTGACACCAAAGTGTTAACTTTTTGCAGGGTATAACTTTTGTACTTATTTAAGTGCGTTGCATATTAATTTACTCCAAAAATCTCAAGAAAGACAAAAAACTGATTAAGTCAATTTAAGCTGGGGAATCCTGGTGGCTGTTTAGTTGCTTCCTATGAACCATAATAAAATAATTAGGATTAATTGAAAACCTGCCTGATTATTAGCATGTATTTACTAACATATGATTGTCACAGCTAATATTCTGGACCTTCCAGTGCAAGCTCTGATCAGTCCATGACCTCATGATAGAACTTGATAAGATCAAAGCATTGCTGAAGTTATGATACTACAAGATGCATTTCCTAATGGGCTTTACCAATACCCAGGTTCCCTGCTGTGCATCAGGGACTAAAATAGTAGTTCATTCCTGTGCTCCTTATTACCTGAGATAGATGTCAACACTAAAACAAGTCACTTTGGTGACATGTTTTCATTAGGCTACAGAGAAAAGTTCATGCATCAATGCATCCAGACCTCATTTGCAATGTGGGCTGACTAGCAAAATAACTTAAAAGTGAACTTCAAACCAAAAGAAAGAAGAAATCATACTGAACTCTAGACATTAGCCACCAGGGGTTTGTTAGTCATTTTAACCCAGACTCTGACATTTTATAGGATTAATCTATGTGCATGTAGATCTAGGACAGGAAGATATAAACAACCTCATGACTTATTTTGCTACCTTGACTTTAGGGAACTGATAGGTGTGAGTTATATTTCTGTTTTATTTTTTCATTGTCATTTTCATTTTTTTCAGTTTTTTGCCATAGAGCATGTGTGCTCATTGGTGAGAGACACAGTGAGAACAAAAGTGAGAAATCATCCCCCTACATGGAATGGCCATGCAGCAATCCCTTTTCCTCCATTCTCTTGGGATTTGGGGAACATGAGCACACACACCTGGCATGATTTTCAAGCCACCAGGTTTGGGACTCGAACCACAGCAGCCATGTGGGAGTTCAGCACCTGAATCACTACACCACTTCTTACTGGCCCCGCAAGTTATAAGTTATAAGTTTTATACACACACACACACACACACACACACACACACACACACACATATATATATATATATATATATATATATATATATATATATATATATTCCGGACCTGGTAGTGTAAAACTCCAGGCATGTGTGTGTGTGTGCATGCCTAAAATTCCAAGGGGGGATGGAGGAGAAGAGATTATGGCAAGGCCTTCTTCCTGGGGGGTGATTTTTCACTTTCTGTTTCTCTGTCTCTCCAGAGTACATATGTCCCATAGCAAAAAAAAAAAAAAAAAAAAAAAAAATCTCAGAAAAAAAAGATAAAAAGAAATAATTCTTTTGTATGTTTTATTTCAGCTTCCATACTATTAATTTCCAAAGTTTATGTGTTCTTATGTGATTTTTCTTTCAACTAACTTATTCTTGTCTTATGGGTGTGATTTTTTTTATGGCACTACAAATATTAAACATAGCTTCATTATATTTTTTCCTCCCTTTGTAAGTCGTCTGAGTTTCCTTTGGGATTTTCTTCTCTTACATTGTTTTGGTTTCTTTATTTCATTTTAGGGGTTTTCTGGAAATGTCTATTAATGTTAGGTTGCCAGTTTACATTTAAAAAATGTTCCTTAATACGCTTTTGTGCTTCATTGCATCATGAGGTTTGCTATGTTGGTCCTCTGGTCATCTGGCTTTTTCTGCTTGGGAGCCTGAAACACGATTGCCTGTAGATTTTCTCAAAAGTGGTTCAATATCTTCAGAGAACAATATTCCAGAATCCTGCCTATGCACGTTAATCTGGCTTGTGGCATTTTGCAGCTAAATGTGGTGGGAATTGAGTTACCACTGACAGCATGCAGTCTTATTACATTCGCTGCTTTCCATATGGCATCTCACCCACACCAGAGAAAATATTTTGTCTTTCACAAGTGTGAAAATGAAGAGGTATGATTATTTGGCAATGAGAAATAGAAGAGGGGTCTTGAATAAGGGAGCAATCTATCTTAACTTTTTCATTCTTGCAAACAATGTCCTTATTTTCTGTCTTAATGGCATCACTCACACATTCTGAAGTACTTGGGACTCTAAAGCTTGAGTATTCCTTGATTCTGTGGGAAATCTCTTCAAATTAGTTTCTCCTCATTTTCTATCCAACCTCAGTGCTTAGATTTCTTATCTTTCCTGACTGTTACTTTAATATTTGTCTTATTTTTTAAAAAAAATGTGGTTAATGATTAAAAGCTGTAGTCTTCTTTATGATTACGTGTCTGGTCACTATTGTTGTTCCTTTGGAGGGTTCTAAAAAAAGGATACAGGACATTTTTGTTATGCCAGAAATGTCAAGTTCTCATTTCGTGGTTACAAGTATGAGTAACTGCATTCATAATAAACAGCTATAATGTATTTTATCTATAGCTGTTTATTGCTGGATATGTTGTAGGTACTCAACACACATGAGTCTATTAATTGGATTTAGCAACTTCATTACTTTATGGTCCATTTCCATGTCAAAATATTATTTCCTTTGTAAAAATGTCATTTTATGATAGTAAATCTAGAGGATGAAGACAAAAATCCCACAAACTTTTACTTGGAAATGATTCTTAACTTAGTTAGGTTCTCTGAAAAGCCATCAATTTGAACATTTCTTTGAATTTCTCACAGACCTATCATGGTTCTGGGGACATGGTAGACATTATGTAAATATTTACTTAACACCTCATATATGCCAGTAACTTAAATCAAGGCTGAGAATATAGAAATTAAATGAACTGTTTGAACCTCAGCATGACTGGTTGGCAAGGAAGGAAAGAAAAGAGATGAAACTGGAGAAGTAGGCAGGTACAAATCTTGAAGGGATCCCTATGTCATGCTCAAGAGTTTGACTTTATTCTTAATACTAGAGAATATCATAAAACAATATGATTTCATTGGAGCATTAGAAACATAACTCTAGTTACAGTATCTAGGGTACTTTTTAATGGGATAAGTATTGAAATTCACCACTGAATTTGGCATCTGGGTCACTCGCTACTTTGGCCCTCCCAAAAATGTTGTTGCACTATGACTAGAAGCCTTTTTGGAGGGTTTTTTGTTTTGTTTTGTTGAGATTTTTTGCTATAGGGTGTGTGCACTCACCAGAGAGACAGAAAGAGAGAAATTACCCCCCAAGAGGAGATTTAACACTGAGTTAAATCTCCTCTTGGGATTTTGGGCACCTGCTCTCATGCCCCTGGTGTGTTTTAAGCCAACAGGTCCAGGACTTGAACCACCGTCAACTATGTAGGAGTCCACCAATGTAACAATTACGCTATCTACTGGTCCCCATTATGGAGTTTTTTTTTGAAGAAAAAGATGAGAAATATTAATAGGTTAACCTTCAAAGGTTAGCTGTGAAATATAGAAGTAACAACAAAAATGTAGAACCCAAGTTTTTCTTGGTTGCACATTTATTTAAGATTAGAGAAACCTGAATATGTTCAAACATTGAAGGGAAAAAAACTCTCCCATGAACAAGATGAAAAGGCATAATATTTGAGCCAGCAAGATTCCCAACCAGGAGTAAATAAAACAATTTCAGGTAATAGATAAAGATTCATTTAAAAGTGAATGATCTATAATTTTATTGGAAATGTTCTTGTTCTTAGAAACTATTTTACTTTTTAAATTTTTAAAAGAATTATTTTATTTAATTTTATTTATTTTTAATTTTGACCAGAAAGGGACAGAGTAGGGAGGGTGGTGTGAGAAGGCAAGTCACCAGGTCTAGGACTCGAATTGCACTCGGCCATGTGAGAGTCCAGCGCCCATAACTACCATGCCACCTGTCGGACCCTTAGAAATTATTTTTGACTTACAAAAAAGTTGCAAAGCATATATAAATAATCTTTTTCATGATGCAATTGAGAGTATATTGATGTCATATTATACAGGAAGGCTTTGATATCTATTTCCTACAAAGACACTCACATAGGTAACCACCATAAAACCTCCAAAGTCAATGCATAAATATTAATAGGCTACAATATGCCCCATTTGAATCCTATTAGTTGTTCCAATAATACATTTCATAGATAAAAGACCCAAATTGAGTTAAGTCGTTGCATTAAGAATATAATTTTCTTTAGTCTTCTTCAGTCTGAAATAATTTATCATTCTTTCTTTTAGTTTTCTGGCATTGGTAGTTTTGAAAATCATTATTGTCAAAAAAATTATTTGGGGGACCAGCAGTTGGCGTAATGGCTATGTCGTTGGACTCCCATGTAGTCGACCGTGGTTCGAGTCCCTGACCCGATGGCTTAAACTCACGCCGGGTACGTGTGCATGTGTGCCCAAGATCCCGAGAGGAGAATGGAAGAGAAGGGATTGCAGTGTGGCCATTTCCCTTAGGGGGTGATTTCTCGCTTTCTGTCTCTCTGTCTTTCTGGCGAGCGCACGTGCCCTAAAGCAAAAACCTCTCCAAAAAAAGAAGAAAAAAAATTACTTGGTAGACTAGCCCTCACTTTGTTTTTGTTTTATTTTCCCTTGTGGTTAGATTCAGATTACATGTTTTTGCCATAAATATGGCAAGGCAGTTGTATTTTTCTCAGCATATCTTATCATACCTCATAAGGTGGTAGATTTCAGTGTACTCCTTTACTGATGATGTTAACTTTCACAACTTTTTTCCAACAAAAACTTTATTCAGTTCATTCAGAAAATGTTGCAAAAATAGGGACCAGTAGTTAGTGTAATGGGTATGTCGCTGGACTCCCATATAGTCAACCACGGTTCACGTCCTGGACCTGGTGGCTTAAACTCACGCCGGGCGCGTGTGCGTGCGTGCCCAAGATCCCAAGAGGAGAATGGAGGAGAAGGGATTGTGGCATGGCCATCCCCCCGGGGGGTGATTTCTCGCTTTCTATCTCTCTGTCTCTCTGTCTGGCGAGAGCACACGCCCTATAGCAAAAACCTCTCCAAAAAATAAAAAGCTGCAAAAATAAGTTTTGCTTGCAATATTACCTGTATCAGAAATACAGGTGAAATGTATAACAATAATTTACAGATACAAAGTAATGATACGATTTCACAGAAGATTGTAAATCTTTCATAATTTTAAAAAGTTTCTTTCTTTTGAGAGAGAAAGACAGGCACCATTGACAGGGTCTCTCAACGCCTCATTCATCCTCACAACCTCCCAGCCAACCAGGATCACAGCCACATGCAGCCGCATTGCTCCAGTATCATTCAGCAGCACCCTACCACCTGCACTACTGCAGCTGGACCTACTTTGATAATTTAATTAAAGTGATGTCTGCCAGATTTCTCCACTGTAAAATTTACTGTTCATGTTGTGTTTAATATGTATTTTTGAGGCAATGCCTTAACACTACATACATATCCCTCATCTCATCAAATATTCATCCAGCAGTTACAGCATCCACTAAAGTTTCTTGCCTGAGTTATTACTCTGATGATTGCCATATGGTGACTTTCTAATTCTACCCTTCCTTTTATATTTTTTAGTTGTCATTCCATTCTATGATAGTTTTTTGTTTCTTTCTCCCTACCTCCTTTGTCTTTTTTATTCCTCCTTGTCCTTTTCCTCTACTTGAAATATAATCACAGATAAACATTTCATTTATTCTATCTATTTATTATTACTTATTTTAAAACTCATATCTCATTTATGTCCAATGGAAGTACCTTCAAGATGACTTCTGTGTTCTTTTGGGAGGTCTCCATTGTTCTTTGAATACTTTCTTACTTTCTGTTACAAGATATTCCAGACTCACTCTATACAATTCCTGCCATATACACGTCTCCTTTCTCCTATATTGAGAACAGAGCTCCTATAATTTAAGTTTTGTGCCCCCACTGAACTTAATCTGCAACTTGATACCCAATGGGTCAGTGTTAGGAGGTGAGGCCCAGCGGGAAGTATATGGGACATGGGGATAGATCCTTCTTGAATAAAAGCCACCTCATTTCACCCTAATTAGTTCCCAAGAGAGCAAATTATAAAAGTGAGTCAGATGCACATAGGTTTCTCTCTCTCTTAATAAGCAACTGCCTCTCTTGGAGCTTCCTTCAGCTATGTTGTGACATAGCACCAGAGGCTAGACAGATGCCAGCTCCATGCTTTTGAACTTTGCAGTCAATGAAATTGTTAGTCAAATAAATTTCCCAGTCTCAGGTATTCCTGTTATATCAACATTTACTGACTAAGACAACAGCCTAGGATGAAAGTTGGGGGCAATGTAAGGAAAAGCTGAGCCAGCAAAGGTGAAGTGTGGATAAATAGGTGAGTAATTGAGCCAAAGGGTGGGGGGGCGGACTGAAGGGGGTACTCTTTGTACATGTTTGGCAGAGTGCACTGGTAGGTTAGGCATGTGAATAATATTTCCTGGAAAAAGAATAACATAAACCCATTGATTCATAAAACACCATGATGTATGTTAGGAAGAACAGGTCTGTGTGGAAGTCTTACAGCAAGGAGGAGTAAAATAACCAAGAAATAAAAGAAGTATTAAAATTGCAAATGTCATAAATTAAGCAAGAGATGATAGGAGCCTGAAGTAGAGCCATGGAAATGGGAAAAACACTGGAAGAAGGAAGGAATTTAAGAAAAAATTTTGTGTATAAAACTGTAAAAAGTTGTTGGCTAATTCATTGTAGGAATCAGGGAGTGATAAGGAAATTATCACTCATTAATGATTTGTGTGTTTGTAGGCCAGGGTAATATACAAAGACCAAACAAAGGTTGACTATATATGGTTGATAGAGATATAGGAAATTTTCGCCTTCTTCTTTACACCTTCTAGCATTCTGTTTTTTTGTTTATTTTTTGTTTTTTTACTAGTTGAGTGATGGATGAAATATCCATTAATGCTTACGGCATTCATTCACTCAGATGCTAGGAATATTGGCAGATGAGGACACACAGCTCAGTCCCTCCCTAAATATTGTAAGCAGCTCAAAAGAGATGCTTTGCCCACGGTTACACTCATTCCCTGAAGGTGTCTGGCATCCAGTGATTGGTTGGTGAAGAGGTTATAAAGACCAAGAAAACCTTCCTCTGTTTGGCATAACTCTTAAAGTCATCACAGCTGTGGAGTTCCCTGTGAGATCTGCTGAGAATTCTGGTGCAGGCTCATAACAGTTCAACTCTTACTTCTGTTCATTCTTCTTTCTTCATTCACTTGTAGATGCTATTCCTTAAAGCATTTTCTAATAAATTATCCACATCTCAGTGTCTACTTCCTGGAAACTCAAACTATGACTTACAATCTGAAAGACAATTCAGCACCAGTAAATCAATTTTTATTTTGGAAAATGAAGATAATGAATTCAGAGAAAAAGATACTTGATATTCTTTGCACAGTAAGAAATAGCTACTACTTAGAAGCATCCCATTAAAAAATGGTGAACATTTTGGAGACATTTCATAAACTACACAGCATGCTTACTGCTGTTTGTAAATGAAGGGGATTTTTTGATACTATTTTCATACCTAAATACTTATTGACACCTGTGGATGCACTTGCGTGTATATCAGTAAAAGATTAGATTTCTCCAGTTAGGTTAAAGAGCATTCACTTTCATTTCTTATATATTCCCCAATGATAATTAGGCATATGATATTTTAAGAATTATTTAATTAAATTTAATTAATTAATTAATTTATTTATTTATTTAAATTTAACCAGAGAGGGAGAGAGAGAGAGAGAGAGAGAGAGAGAGAGAGAACAAGCCACCAGGTCCGGGACTCAAACCGCAGTTGGTCGTGTGGGAGTCTAGCAGCCTCAATCACCACGATACCTGCTGGTCCCATGATTTCAATAAGACAGTCATATTTTCTGCTGCTATAGGGTGCATGTGCTTGCTAGAGAGACAGAGATAGAGTGACAGAAAGCGAGAAGCCACCCACCCTCCCCACAGACTCTTTTCTACTCTCGTCTTGGAATTTTGGGCATCCACACACATGTGCTCCAAGTGAGTTTTAAGCTGCCAGGTCTGGGACTCAAATCGTAGTTGACAACATGAGTGTCCAGCGATGTAAACATTATACCATCTACTGGTCCTATTTTCTGCAATATTATATGGTATGCCACATCTGTTCACAATTTATAATACCTAATACTCATTTCCCTTAAACATATTGGAATAAAAGACTTCAAAATAAATTTTCTTGTTTTATAGCAAAAGGTTCTTGAAGATGCACATTGTACATTTCCACTAATAAGGACTGAATCATTCTTTAAACTTCTTTTCCAACTTATTATTACATCAAGCAACTTGTGACAATCCCAAAATGAAAAGGAAGTGTTGGTTGAATTTTCATCAGCTAGCCTGACAGTTGGAAAGTTGATAGTTTACCTCAAGTGACATCTGTAAAGTAAAAGCAAAATTAATTAGAAATTTTCACTTCTTTTCTTATCTTGTGTCTTTGACAACCATCTGCCTTCTATAGATGAACACTGAATATAAGATAATACTGTTTTAAACCAAAAATCACACACACATGTATATACACATCCCATGAAAAGTCAGGTTAATTAGAATACACTTACTTTGTATATTTTGAGAATTGTTCATTAACAGTAGAAATGGAAAAAAATCTTGTTGCTGTTATTGGCTGAAAATAAATGGTAGAGAATAGAGCAACTGTTGTCAATTTCTTTTTCTACATAGTTAATTACTCCTTAGTGATATTTAATTAAATGGGAGGAGAAATTAGGAATTTCTTCATATCAATTTCAAAATAAATTGTAAAAAATTGGGGACCAGCAGCTAGCGTAATGGCTATGTCGCTGGACTCCCGTGTAGTCGACCGCAGTTCGCGTCCCGGACCTGGTGGCTTAAACTCATGCTGGGCACATGTGAGTGTGTGCCCAAGATCCGGAGAGGAGAATGGAGGAGAAGGGATTGCAGCGTGGCCATCCCCCCTGGGGGGGGGGGTGATTTCTCGCTTTCTGTCTCTCTCTCTCTCTCTGTCTGGTGAGCGCACGCGCCCTAGAGCAAAAACTTCTTCAAAAAAAACCAAAAACAAAAACAAAAACAAAAAAAATATAACTTATATTCTCTTTTCCAGAATGAAAATAGCTTTATATTTTCTATTTATAAAAATAATATATTCATATGACAATAGTCAATATAGAAGTATAAATATGAAAAAATACTTTGTATTCTAAGTACTAGAAATATAGTGTTGACTTTTATGTTTATGATGTCAAGAATATATTCTTTATGTGTCTGTTACTTAATTTTACACAAATAATATTTTTATGTAACGAGTTGTAGTATATTTATTATTTTCCTGTATGTATTTAAGTACTTATATGTAATAAATAAAAGTTTTCAATAAGTCATATGCATTTTTCCATGTTTGCAAACATACTTCTATGATGTAGTTTGCATTTTTTTGAGGTTTTTGCCTTAAGATGTGTGTGTTCATTGGAGATAGAGAGACAGAGACAGTGAGAGGGGAAGTGAGAAATCACCTCCTGGGGGAATGGTCATGCCACAATCCCTCCTGGGATCTTGTGCATGCATGCACATGAGCTCACAGTGATTTGCAAGCCACCTGTTTCAGGACTCAAACTGTGGTCAACCATGGGGGAATATACAGCAACATAATTGCTACACCATCTGCTGGCCCCTATAATGTAGTTTTAAATGGCTATATACTTTTCCATTATATCACCACATCACATTTTAGTCAAGTGTTCCCCAAATGAAGGACTTTTTAGAACACATTAAAAAAATACCACAGGGGACCAGCATATGGGATAATGGTTACGTTGCTGGACTCCCACATGGTCAACCATGGTTTAAGTCCTAGACTCAGTGGCTTGAAACACACCAGGCTCATGTGCATGTGTGCCTAAAATCCTGAGAGAAGACTGGAGGAGAAGGGATTGTAGAGTGACCATCCCCCTTGGGGGACGATTCCTCATTTTCTGTCTGTCTCTCCAGCGAGTGCATGCACCCAATAGCAAAAATCTCTTTTAAAAAATTACCATAGTATTGGTCCTGTGTTCTAGTGGTTAAGGGAGCAAAATCCCACATGACTGACTGTGTAGTTTGAATACCAGCACTGGAAGCTTGAGAAACACATCAGGCATATGTATGTGCATGTGCACCTCAAATCCAAACAGGATGGAGAAATGATTGTGTTGTGACCATGCCCCATTGAGAGTTGCTTTATCTCTCTACCTTTCTCCTTCTCTGTCTCTCTCTGTTTGAGTGCACATACCCTTTGGCAATTAAAAAGCAAAAATAAAATCATACAAGTATAATAGAATAGATTGATAAATATACATGCAGGCAATCGTACATATAGTTAGATAAATACATGTCTGAAGAAGCGTTTACTTATTTCCTTACAGCACTGTATTATAAATGGAATTATAGCATGAAAAGTTACTAAAACTAAAAGCACCTTACATTCATCTATCCACGTATTTATTTATTTTGTTTACTGCTCTATTATCTTAGTTAAAAATTAGTTACAATAAAGACTAAAGGCATTGGGAACCAGCAGTTAGCGTAATGGCTATGTCGCTGGACTCCCACATAGTCGACTGCGGTTCGTGTCCCGGACCCAGTGGCTTAAAATTCACGCCGGGCGCGTGTGCATGCGTGCCCAAGATCCCAAGAGGAGAATGGAGGAGAAGGGATTGCGGCATGGCCATCCCCCGTGGGGGCTGATTTCTCGCTTTCTGTCTCTCTCTCTCTCTCTGTCTGTCTGGCGAGCACACACGCCCTATAGCGAAAACCTCTCTGAAAAAAAAAAAAAAAAAAAGACTAAAGGCATAGGTATTTAGAGAGATAAATACTGTATGATCTCACTTATACAAGGATTCTACAAAAGTTGATCTCGTAGAAGTAGAGGAAAAAAATGGTGTGATTAAACACACAGTCTTTCCCATAATGCAGAGACCAGCAGCAACAAAGAAGAAGAACTGAGGCATGGGAACCACCTCACACTTCCTTTGCTTTCTACCTGCTCCAGGTGCAGCCAGGACTGGTCCCTCCCATGTCCCTCTCCTCTATCATTAAGCTCCAAATCTTTGTTATGGTACAGGGACCAGCAGCAGTGAGGGAGATGAACTTAGGTAGATGGACCACCTCAGACCTCTGCTCCTTTTTGCCTGTTCCAGGTGTGTCCAGGACTGGTCCTTCCCATTTTTCTTCCCTCTGCTACTAAATGCTCGGTCTTAACCATGGTGCAGGTGTCAGCTGCAGAAAGGGAGGCAAACTGAGGCAGAATGATGGCCTCAGACTTCTTGCTGCCTTCTGCTTACCCAAGAGTATTTTGACATTTACCAAACTACTTCCTCCTCCAGTTGAATCGCATCAGCTTAGCCCCAGGTGCACCTGATCCTGAGAGATTGGGAAAGGAACCAACACCTAAAGTTGGCTACCTACACTCTTCTCTGCTTGGAAGATGTACAACATAAAAAAATTAGAGAGACAAGCAGAAATAAGAGAATAATGGTTATGTCACTGGACTCCCACGTAGTTGACCATGGTTTGTGTCCTGGACCCTGTGATTTCTAACACATGCGTGTGTGTGTCCATGTGTGCTCCAGATTCCCAGAGGAGAATGGAGGACAAGCATGACCATCCCCTCTGGGGGTGATTTCTCATTTACTGTCTTTCTGTCTCTGTCTTTCTCTCCAGCAATGCCAATGTTCCATAGCAAACATCTCTCTCAAAATAAATAAATAAATAAATAAATAAATAAATAAATAAATAAATAATAAACAAGAAAATGGCTAACAAATGGTAGGGATAAGTCTACAAATATCAAAAATAAAGTCGAATGCTGTTGAAGGCTTAAATTCTCCTACTAAAAGACACAGATTAACTAAATGGATAAAAAAAATATAGGAACGTTCTATATGCTGCCTACAAGAAAAAAAAGTCATGAATAAAGACATACATAGTCTGAAAGTGACAAGCTGGGATAAGATATTCCATGCAAATGATCAAGAAGGCTGGGGTCATGATATCAATATCAGACAAAATAGACTGTAAGACAAAATCAGCAAGAAGGGACAGAGAAGGCCACTATATACTACTAAAAAGCTAACCCACCAAGAAGATATAGCATTTATAAAAATCAGTGCATGCAGTACTGAAGCACCCAGATATGTGGAAGACAGAGAGCTAGATCTAAAGGGAGAGATAGACTGCAACACAATAATCGTTGAGGATCACAACACCTCACTGTCTCCTTTGGACAAATCATCTAGACAAAAAAATAAGCAAAGAAATAAAGAACCTAACAAGATTATGGTAATAAATAAATAAATAAATAAAGAACCGAAATTATACCATAAACCAAATGGACTTGTCAGGCATCTATTTAATTTTCCACCCAACAACCACAAAATATATACTTTTATCACCCCTGTATGGAAAATATTAAAAGACTGAGCACATGATAGTGCACAAAACAGGCCTTTACAGATTTAAAGGTACAGAAATTATATCTAGCATCCTCTCTGACCACAATGAAATTAAACTGTAAGTGAACTGCAGAAAAGAATCTCAAAAATACACAAACACGTGGAAACTAAACAAACTACTCCTGAAGGATTTCACAACCACCAAAGAAATTAAGTTGGAAATCAAAAACTTCATTGACCCCCCCAGTCTTTCAATGATAATGCACACATGAGCTTTCATAACCTATGTGACACAGCAAAAGCCGTCATAAGGGAGATGTTCACAGCAATTAGTGCTCACAAGGAAAGAACTGAAAGGTGGTAAATAGACAACAGTACACCTAAGGAAACTAAAAAAACAACAACAACAAATTCCAGGAGAAAGGAAATAATAAAGACTCAAGCAGAAATAAAATAGAGAATAAACAAACCATACAGAAAATAAGTGAAACCAGAAGCTGGTTCTTTGAGAAGATAAACCAAATTGACACATCATTAGCCAGACTAATTAAGAATAGAAAAAGGATCCAGATAAATCTTATTAGCAATGAAGCAGGCTATATTACAGCAGATAAAACAGAAATTTAAAAATATCATGAAAAGATACTATAAATGACTATACAGCAACAAACAAGAAAATCTGGATGAAATGGACAAATTTCTGGACACATAATCTACCAAGATTGAGTCAACAAAACAAAGACAGACTAAATAGACCAATAACAAGACAGGAGATTGAATCAGTAATAAATAACCTCCAAACAAAGAAAAGCCCTGGTCCTGATGGCTTCACTTCTGAATTTTACAAAACTTTTAAAGAAGAGTTAACCCCCATTCCACTCAAAGTATTTCTAAAAATCTGGAAGGAAAGAACTTCCCAAATTCATTTTATGAAGCCTCTATCACCCTAATCCCCTACAAGAACATAACAAAAAAAGAAAACTACAGGCCAATATCTCTGATGAATGTAGATGCAAAAATTCTCAACAAGATACTACCAAATCATATACAACAATACATTAAAAAGATAATATATCACAATCAATTAGGCTTTATCCCGGGAATGTAGGGGTGGTTCAAATATATCACAATCAATTAGGATTTATCCCAGGAATGTAGGGGTGGTTCAGTATACACAAAAACATAACTATAATACATCACATTAACAAACAGAAAGATAAAAATCATATGATCATATCGATTGATACAGAAAAAGAACTTGACAAAATACAACACTCCTTCATGACTAAGACTCTCAGCAAAACTGGCATGGAAGGGACATTTCTCAATACAATAAAAAGTCATACATGAAAAACCCATAGCTAACATCATACCGAATGGGGAAAAGCTGAAAGATTTTCCACTCAAAACTGGGGGAACCAGCAGTTAGCGTAATGGCTATGTCGCTGGACTCCCACGTAGTCGACCGCGGTTCGCGTCTCGGACCCGGTGGCTTACAACTCACGCCGGGCGCGTGTGCGTGCGTGCCCAAGATCCCGAGAGGAGAATGGAGGAGAAGGGATTGTGGTGTGACCATCCCCCCTGGGGGGTGATTTCTCGCTTTCTGTCTCTATGTCTCTCTCTGTCTGTCTGGCGAGCGCACGCGCCCTATAGCGAAAAACCTCTCCAAAAAAAAAAAAAAATACAAAAAAAAAACTGGAATAAGACAAAGCTGCCCATTCTCTCCATCCTTTTCGATATATTGGGTTGTCAGAAAAGTCATGATACATTTTTGCAACAGATGGCGCTAGTTCATTTTTAGAAGTACTATTGTCATTCACATCTATGTTATTGCTGTATCATTTGACAGCTGGCAGTTCTAGCTTCATTCTTTAAAAAAAAAAAAAAAGATGAAGTTATTTGGTTGAGTTTTGGAGATTTTACAAGAAGTTAAAGGTGGAAGACCAATCCGTGGATTTTTGTCATATTTTACTGTTTTACTTATGTAAAGGGAAGAATACACATCAAACTTGTGGAAAGTTATGTAAAATTTACTATGACAATGATCTACAACCCAATTAAAAAGATGGGCAAATGAGTTAAACAGACACTCTCTAAGGATGACATATAAACAGCTAAAAATCATATGGAAAAAAAAATAAGCTCAGCATCCCTTATCATAAGAGAGATGGAAATCAAAACCACAATGAGATACCACCTAATCTCAGTCAGAATGGCTAAGAGTGAAAAAATAAAGAAGGATAAGTGCTGGAGAGGCTGTGGTAAAAAGGGAATTCTTACATTTTTGGTGGGAATATAAATTAATACAGTCATACAGTAATAGAAGATTCCTCAAAGACCTAAATAGAACTACCATATTATCCAGTAATTCCACTCCTGGGTATCTACTCAAAGGATAGACATACATTTGGTCAGAAAAAAACCACTTGGATATTCATGTTTATTACAGCATTATTCACAATTGCTTAAGTAAAGGGAAGGATACGAAATCAACATACAAAATTTTATAACATTTCTGTACATCAACAATGAGCAGACTGAGGTTGAATTGAAAAAAGCAATTCCATTTGCAATAACCATAAAAAGTATATGATATCTAGGAATAAATCTCGCCAAAGAAGTCAAAGACCTCTCCATTAAAACTATGAAAAACTTTTTTGAAAAAAAAATGGAAAATGACACACAACATTGTGAAGACATTACATATTCCTGGATTGGAAGAATGAATATAAACACAATGTCAACTCTACCTAAGTTAATGTACAAATTTAAGGCAATCTTGATCAATTTACCAGAGGTGTTCTTCACAGATTTGGAAAAAACAGTCATAGAATTTGTCTGGAATCATAAAAGACCTCATATTACCAAAGCACTACTGTGCAAAAAGAGTGGAGTAGAAGGCATCTCAATCCCTGACTCCAAAATATATTACAAAGCTGTGATAATCAAAATGGCATGGTATTGGCACAAAAACAGGCATATAGACCAATGGAACATGCTAGAGACCCCAGGAATAAACTCCAAAACATACAGCCAATTGATTTTTGACAAAGAGCACCAGACAATACAGTAAGGAAAAGAAAATCTCTTTAGTAAAGGGTGTTGGTAAAACTGGGTATTCACCTGCAGAAAAATGAAACTAGACCCCTATCTCTCACCTTAATAAAAATCAACTCAAAATGTATCAAAGATCTAAACATAAGATCTCAAACTATAAAACTACTGCTAGAAAGCACAGGGGAATATTTTGGAGATATCAGAGTAGGCAAAGACTTCTAAATACAACTCTCAAGCATAGGCACTCTATGACAGAAACTGAAAGACTGGAAGGCATAAAAGCATGGGAAACAATTATGGATACCAGAGACAGTATGGGAGGAGGGTTCAAAATGTGGGCTGGCAGGAGAGAATCAAGGGGAAAAATAATTCAATGGACAAGAAAATGGAAAATTATTTGTTGATGACATGTGTGTAGTAATTTCTTTGACTGGATTAACATACAGGGTACTCAAACCAGGGAGTTCATTCTCAATGTTGCAAAGATATACATGATTGATTGTAAAATATAAGAAAAAAAATGGTGTTCACCAGGGAATGAGGCAATCAGGAGTGGAGTGGTAGGTATCTGTTGCTCCGAGAGTGCAATGAGTTTCCACAAATATTTAATACTCATATTATGACAAAGATAAAGAATATTTCCCTTACTCTAGGAAGTTCCTTCATGCCCCTTCTCAGTCAATTGCACCCCACAAAAAAACAGGCAAAAGCTTTTCTTTTTGCTGATTTGTATTTATTTATTTATTTATTTATTTATTTATTTATTTATTTATTAAGCTATAGGGCACATACACTTGCATCAGAGAGACAGTGAGAGACAAAGTGAGAAATCACCACCCCCCCTCCCCCCAGGTGGGATGGCCATGCTGCAGTTCCTTCTCCTCCATTCTCCTCCTGGGATTTTGAGCATGTATGCACAGACATCTTGCATGATCTTTTTTTTTATTATGTATGTTTATTTATGTTAGTTTCTTATGATCCTTTTGATTTCTGTGCTATCACAGTTGTAATATCTCCTTTTTGATTTATCATTTATTTATTTGAGTCTTCTTTCTTTTCGTCCTTATTGCAGCTAAAAAACTTGACAATACTGTTTATTCAAAAAAACAACTCAGATTTATTTATCTATTGTCTTTGTGGTTTCTACTTCATTTATCTCTATTCTAATATATAATATTTTCTTTCTTCTAATGTTGGACTTCATTTGTTCTTTTTTTGGGAAGTTTCTTAAGGTGTAAAGTTGGGTTGTTTATTTGATAACGTTCTTTTTTCTTATGTAGACATTTATCACTATATGCTTCCCTCTTATAATTGCTTTTGCATTTTTTGTTTCTAGTTTTGCTGTCACAAGATACTTTATTTCATTTTATTTATTATTATTCTTCAGTTTGACCAGAAAGAGACAGAGAGAGAGAGAGAGAGAGAGTGAGAGGGCAAGCCTCCAAGTCCAGGACTCAAACCACAGCTGGCCATGTGGGAGTCCAGTACTTTAACCACCACGCCACCTGCCAGTCCCTGTCACAAGATACATTTTTATTTTTATTTCTTCTTTGATTCAGTTGTTGTTCAGGAGTGTTTTGTTTAATTTACTTTGTGAGTTTTCAAATTTTCTTCCTGTTATTGATTTATAGTTTCATTACTTCATGTTTGGGAAAAATAGTTGATATTATTTCAATATTCCTAATTTTTCTGAGACTTGTTTTGTCACTCAACATATAGTCTATCTTCAAGAATGTTCCACATGTGCTTAAGAAAAAATTATATTCTACTGCCATGTGGTTGACTGTTCTGTATATATCTCTTAGGTTCATTTGGTCTGAAGTGTAGTTCAAGTCCACTGTTTCCTTATTGACTGTCTGTCTGTCTGATCTATCCATTGTTGAAAATGTTGTATTAAAGTCCACTGATATTATTGTATTACATTCTGTCTCTCCCTTCATGTCTATTGATAATTGCTTTATATATTTTGGTGCTCCAATGTGGGGTGCATATATATTTATAATTGTTCTAGTCTCTTGATGAATAGATCCCTTTATCATTATGTAGTAATCTTGTATTTTGTGACAGATCTTGACAGAGAAGCTATTTTTATCTGATATAAGTACCCAAAACTCTGCCATCTTTCTTTTTTTATTCTTTTTTTATTCTTTTTTTGAGAGGTTTTTGCTATAGGGTGCACGTGCTTGCCAGAAAGACAGAGAGACAGAAAGTGAGAAGTCACCCCACAGAGGGGATGGCCATGCTGCAATCCCTTCTCCTCCATTCTCCTCTCGGGATCTTGGGGACACACGCACACGCGCCTGGCGTGAGTTTAAGCCACTGGGTCCAATATTCCAACTGCGGTCGACTACATGGGAGTCCAGCAACATAGCCATTACGCTAACTGCTGGTCCTAACATTTTTTTTTAACTACGTGCATGGAATACATGTTCAGCCTATGTGTATTCTTAAAATTGAAGTGAACTTCTTTTTATTCATTTGGGCACTCTGTGTCTTTTGATTAGAAGGTTTAAACCATTTACACTTAAAGTAATTCTTGATAGATAAGGACTTACTTTTACCATTTTGTTGTTTTCCTTCCTCTCTAGTTATCTTTCTATATGATTTGATGTTTTCCATAGTATGTGTTGATATTTTTCTCTCATCCTTTTTACATCTACTACAGATTTTTTCTTTATGGTTGTTAATGAGGCTTTTATAACAGATTTTATTATAACAGCCTGTTTTAAGCTGATAACAACTTAATTTCAATGACACACAAAAATTCTACACTTTCACTTCTTCCTTCCATATTGTATTAAAATATGTCTAATCCTAATCCTCTTTAGATTGATCTTTTTTGGCATTCTTTTTTTTTTTTTTGTGGAGAGATTTTCACTATAGGGTGCGTGCGCTCGCCAGACAGACAGAGAGAGACATAGAGACAGAAAGCGAGAAATCACCCCCCAGGGGGGATGGTCATGCCGCAATCCCTTCTCCTCCATTCTCCTCTCGGGATCTTGGGTACGCACGCACATGCGCCCGGCGTGAGTTTTAAGCCACCGGGTCCGGGACGCAAACCATGGTCGACTAAGTGGGAGTCCAGTGACATAGCCATTACGCTAACTACTGGTTCCCTTTTTTAGCATTCTTAATGTTTCATGAATATTGATGCCCATATATCTCCCAGGATTTGAGAAGTTTTCAGCCATTATTTTTTAATGAAGTTTTCTGCCCCTTGTTTCTCTCTTCTGTTTCTGAGAATAACATATATCATACACTTGTTTACTTGATTCTGTCCTATAGGTTTTGTATCCTATCTTTACTCTTTTTCAATCTTCTTTTTGTTTCTCTAATTTCTCTAATTTTGTTTTTCTGACTAATTTCAAAGGACCTGTTGTGTTTGCTGATTCTTATTCATGATCAAGTAGTCCACTCTTGAAACTCTAATTTATCAGTTATGTTACTCTTGAAACTCTCTAATTGATCAGTTATGTTATTGCATTTTTGTAGCTCCAATATTTGTTTGGTTCTGTTTTATGACTTCTATTTTTTAATTTAACTTCTAATTTTGTTCGTGCATTTTCCCCTTGATTTTGTTTACTTGTTTCTTTTCTCTTTTATTTCATTCAGTTTCTTTTATATAATTATGTAAAATTATTTCTAAGGCCAATTCATAGATCTGTTTCTTTGGCATTGGTTAATGAGAAATTATTAATTTTCTGTTATAATATCATGTGCCTAATTTTTTATGATCCTTGTAACTTTGTATTGGTATCTATATTTAAAGGCGGAAACATCTCTTTCAGTCTTTCAACTGGTGAAAATTGATTTCAACAGGTGAAAACTTCCTTGTAAATTTCTGGGATGATGGATTTGCTTCCAGGATTACACTTGACTGGAGTTGGTGATAGCCCATGTGCCTGTTGCTAGGTTGATAGTGAAATCTATGATTGGTGAACCTTTCAACAGGATCTTAATCAAGATTGGATCCTGTTTGATCCATGGGCAAACAAAATTGCTTCTAGAACCGTTATAAGTATTGCTGGCACTGGCAAATGGGACTGCTTTAGGGTTCATAATAAAGCCTGCCAATAGCGAGCCTGTTACCAGGTACTTCCACTGAGTCCCTGAGAAGGCTCCTGCTAAATCGCTGATGGGTACCTAGGCAGAGAGAACTTACCCCAGAACTCAGGTTCAGATGAGCTGAAATTGATCTGTTTCAGGATCCAGGTGGGCTTTTTATCCAGGGGTACAGAGGGCCATGATTCCTACAGGGCTTATGGATAAGGAGGACTGATACCACACTGACTGAGCAGGGCTGGAACTGGGGTCACAGGACTACTTAAGGATGCTTGTTAAGACTAAGATCATTTGGCTTCTTTCCTGAAATACAATGGTCATGACTTCTCTCAAATCCCTTAGTAGATGATACCAGTGGTAGGACCAAGAATAAATAGGGCTATAGCCAAGAACACAGATGTATGCAGATGTTTCTGGGTTGGTATCACAAGCACATTTGGTGAGCCTACCACCTGGGCAGGGGTCTAACTTTTCAAAATGACCCTCCTAAGTCTTGGGCTCCACAGGGTTTTACAGTCTACTACTTGGACCACGATGCTCACACAAAAGCAATTTCTGATAGCTGCTAAATTATTAGAATTATTAGGTTGGTGCAAAAGCAATTGTAGTTTTGGACCATGAATTTTAAATCATTATATAATGTAGTTACTATGAGGGAATACAAATGGAAAACTTTCTATTTTGCTGGATTATTTTTTTTTGCTTTCTTTCTGATATTTTTAAATAACTGATTAAGGCCCACCTTGGTGTTATAGCCTGTAGCAAAGTGAGCTGCAGTGCAGGATGCTATGTGGCTGCTTGAAGTTTAAATCCACAGATTGGCTTGAAATCATGTTGAACTTGTGTGCAGGCATCCAAGATAATGGGGAGTTGGAGGCTGGGAAAAGGAAATCATAGTGTGAAGAGACACTATCAAGGGTGCTTCTCATTCTCTTTCACATGTATACACATGTGTGTTATGTTATCAGGAATAAACTAAATTAAGTTTTTAAAAGTAATTAAAATAATTTTTAAGTTGCAGCATAACATCTAGTGTGGAAATGTGCATAAAACATCTAGATAAACTGAGAAAAATTTTGGGACAAGCAGTTAGCATAATGGCTATGTCGCTAAACTCCCATGTAGTCAACCGCGGTTCGAGTCCCAGACCCGGTGGCTTAAACTCACGCTGGGCGTGTGTGCGTGGTGCCCAAGATCTTAAGAGGAGAATGGAGGAGAAGGGATTGTGGCATGACCATCTCCCCTGGGGGGTGATTTCTCGCTTTCTGTCTCTCTGTCTCTCTGTGTCTTTCTGGTGAGTACAAGGACCCTATTGCAAAAAACCTCTCAAAAAAAAAAAAAAAAACTGAGATAAATTTTCACAAATTAAACACACTTTGACTTATAA
Source organism: Tupaia tana (assembly GCA_026018925.1). NCBI lineage: Eukaryota > Metazoa > Chordata > Mammalia > Scandentia > Tupaiidae > Tupaia > Tupaia tana. The sequence goes on from JAKSZU010000009.1 coordinate 26,854,774, forward strand.
CACTATGGGCTATTTATACAGGTTTTTAAAGCTTATAGGTATGATTTCATGGAGTATATACTCTTGTCTCTTGCTTACTTTGGTAAACATTATCTGTGAGATTCATCTTCATTGCTGCATAGAGTTACAGTTTTTTTTTTCATTTTTCTGTATCACAGATATTATTTTATTTTTGATTTAATGAAAATAAATTGTTGTGGATATTTGCTCCCAGGATCTTCTTTTTAGCACTTTCAGTGGGTCATCTAATCATTCAGCCAATATTAAACTCTTTAAAAATATGGTAAAAATCCCTATCTATTCTTTCTAAAAATTATTCCTATATAGAAAATACCTTACCTTTTATCTGGCATACTTGTGGAAGCACATTACTATGGTAATTGTAGTCAAATCAAATACTTTGGTTATAAGAACATTTTTATGAATTTAATATGAAAATAATTAATTTTTAATTTTTTTATTGTGGTAAAAAACACATAACATGAAAACAGCATTTTAAGCATTTTTTTAAAGAGAGATTTTTGCTACAGGGTATGTGCACTCGCTGGAGACACAGAGAGACAGAGAGACAGAGAGAAACCATTTCCCGGAGGAATGACCATGCCACAATCCCTTCTCACCCATTCTCCTCTTAGAATTTTGGGCACGTACACACATGTGCCCAATATGAGTGTCAAGCTGCTGGGTCTGGGACTCAAACCATAGTCAACTATGTGGTGGTCCAGCACCTTAACCACTACACCACCTGCTGGCTCCATGTTTTAACCATTCTAAAATGTATCAGTGGCATTAAATGTAGTGTTCTGTAACCATTGTCACCATTCATCTCTAGATCTTGAATAATCTCAAATTTTAACTTTGAATCAAATAAACAATAACTTCTTATTATCATCTTCCCCACGTTTGTCCCTGATAATGACCATTTTACTTTAAGTCTCTATCACTTTGATTACATTTGGCATCTCATATAAGTGGAATCATATGGTATTTATCTTTCTGTGTCTTCAAGGGTCAAGATACAATTGTCAAAATTTCATTTCTTTCTAAGCTTAAATAATATTCGATCATATGCATATGTTACTTTTTATCTCTTCATGTGTAGATGGACATTTGGGTTGTTTCCATTTTTTTATTGTGAATAATGCTATGAACATTGGCATACAAATATCTGTTAATTTTGAGTTAGTTTTTCCACATAGTGTAAGGTGTATGATGAGATATAAAGTATTTCAACCTTTTTAAATTTTGCAAGAGTTTGAGAAGGATTGCTATTAATTAGTTGTTAAATGTTTCAAGGAATGCACCAGTAAGACCATCTGGTCAAGAGCTTGTATTTTTCAGAAACTTTTTCATAACTAATTCAATCTCTTTACTACTAATAAACCTTTTCTGATTTTTGTGTCTTTTCATAATTCATCTCTAGTAGATTATGTGTTTGTAGGAAATTAATCTATTTTACCTGATCTGTTGGCATGCATTTGTTCATAGTAATCTCTTACAATCATTTTATTTTGGTAAAAATCTGTGGTAATATTCCTATTTTTATTTTTATTTATTTATTTTTTTGGAGGGGTTTTTGCTATAGGGCGCGTGCGCTCATCAGACAGACAGAGAGAGGCAGAGAGACAGAAAGCTAGAAATCACCCCTCAGGGGGGATGGCCATGCCGCAATCCCTTCTCCTTCAGTCTCCTCTTGGGATCTTGGGCACGCACGCACATGCACCTGGCGTGAGTTTTAAGCCACCAGGTCCAGGACGCGAACCGCTGACGACTATGTGGGAGTCCAGTGACATAGCCATTACACTAACCGCTGGTCCCTCCTATTTTTATTTCTGATTTTAGTAAGTTATTCTTAGTCAATGTAGCTAATTTCTATTTTTTAATCTTTTTGAACTCTTTGTTCCCTTAATTTTCTGTTTTTCTTTTATATTTAATTTAATTATTATTATTTATACATTCAATTGATATGTGTGTGTGTGTGTGTGTGTGTGTATATATATGTGTATATATATACATATAATAGATTGTAAAAAGACTATCCAGCATGATATACACCTCAGTCCAGCCCATCTGAGAATACTATGCATGTCATCATCAACAGGTAATAAACCATATCTGTGTCCCATAAATGTCTTACCTCTCTTTTTTTCCCCCAAATTTCCTTTCCTACACTCTTCCCCTCTCCTACTCTCCTTCCACTTTGTCCCTAGTGTCCATAACAATTTTCATTGCTTTTATGTCCTCCAGTCTTTCAGTCTATACCATAGAGTGCAGACAGTCGGTATATGTTACGTGGAGACATAACAATGTCTCTCTTTCATAGCCTGACTTGCTTCACTCAGAAATAAATCTTCCAAATTCATCCACTTTCTATCAAATGCCAGGGACTTGTTTTCTATGGCTGAATAGTATTCCATGGAGTATATGGGCCACACTTTTTCAATCCATTCATCTGTTTGTGGACATTTGGGTTGGTTCCGTGTCTTAGCAATTGTGAATAATGTCACAACTGTTTTTCTTTTACTTTTTAACTTTTTGGTCATAGGACACATGTGCTCATTAGAGAGAGAAAAAGTGGGTACACATGCATATACACCCAGTGTGAGTCCAGCACCTTAACCATGATGCCACCTGCTGGCCCCAACTCCACTGTTTTTTCTATACTCTTATTTATCTCTGTTCTAGTACTTATTGTTTCCTCCTTTTCTTCTAGATTTCTATTAATTATTTTTTCTACAGTTCTTTAAGTTGTAAAATTAGATTGTTTGAGATCTTTCTTTACTTCCTTCTCTCTCTCTTTCTCTTTTACTTCTTTTGATATAGCCCTTTATGAATATAAATTTTCCTCTTAGCATTGCTTTCACTGCATACCATAAATTTTAGTATATTGTGCTTTTGTTAGCATTTGTCACAAGGTGTTTTCTGATTTCCCTTGTGATTTCTTATTCTGTTTGGTTCCTTTTTAAACAAGAATATTTCAAAAATTTAGTGGAAAAGAAGGGATTGAAGTATGAGCTTATTTTGGCTCAGAAATCTTTTGAAATTCATGTATTTTTTTTTTCATAATACACATTTTCCATGAAATTTTTGAAAAACCCTGGAATTTTTGTCTTGGTTGAAATTCTTTTGTTAATGTGTAATTTTCCTGATTTCCTATAGTTCTTTGCTCATTTTTCCCTTTTGTTTTTTGAACAAATTGAAAACAATTGTTTTAAAGTCTCTGTCTTGGTAATGTCTGTACTTTCTCAAGGATGGCTTTTAGAATTTCATTTTGTTCTCTTGAATGGGCCATATTTTCCTACTTCTTTGAATATTTTCTGATTTTTTTTTTGTCAAATATTGGTCACATGAAAAACAGTCAGTGCTCTTTATTTTTGCAAACCAGTTCTGTGATAAAGCTATCTTCTACTTATTAGCCAGGCATATTTTGATCCTTGGGATCAAGCCAAGGTTAAAGCTTAAGGTCTTCAAAGTTATTTTTCTAGTAGTATCTTGGTTGTATTTGTGCATGAGTTTCTTGTTTCTCCCATATACCCAGCCACTTTGGAATATTGTAGTTCCCCAGCGAGTGTCACTCCAGACTCTCCTTGGGTCTTTATACAATCTATTTTATGTCTTTACCTATAATCTCTTGCCCAAGGCTTAGGAGTATCTATAGTCCCCCTGCAATTTCTATAAACAGTTCCTGCTGCTTTCTGTCACATTTCCCGCCTGAGATATGAGTTAGGCAGAATACAAAGCTGTCCATTAGACATTCCCCAAATAAATTATAATGATGTGAATGAAGTCTGTCCTGCTCCTTCCAGTTTAGATAATTGGGAACTAGGCTACTGACTTAGATGGTCAATCAAATGTCTTCACCTTTAAGGTAGGCCTTATGTCTCTCTAGTTTTTAGTTTTCCTGTAACTTTCCTGAAGGGAATTACAGTATTTTTCTTTTCATAAACTCCAAGTTTGAAGAAATGGAAACCAGTCACTCAGACACCACACAAGTTTGAACACTGACTGTTCCCTGTGGTTTAAGGAAGGGAATTGGAAACTGGGTTGCTGCCTCCTACCAACCTAGACTATACAATGTTGGAGATGTGAAGTTGTAATGTTGACTAAAAATGTCAGAATATTTCCTATCCTTTGCATTGACCTTTTACTTGATGAGCTCTTTACATGGTTTCAGTAGACCTTTGACTCTTTCCCAGAGTTCTTATAAGTTAATTTAGCAAATCCTTTGTTTTTTGTTTATTTTAATGTTCCCATGGGAAAACAGAACCTATGGCTTCCTGGTCCACTATGTGGATCAGAGTGACTGAAGTCAGTCAATAATTTTGAGTCAATAATTTTGAAGCATACTCAATATAATTAGAAGTTTCAATACACAATTATGATTTGATTATTCTTTAATTATTTAAAAGATATTTTCTAATCTTTTTGAAAAAGAGAGATCCCATAATCAACATCACTAGGCTCCTTGATAGGTCATACTCATTTTATACAAATGTGCCCCCTTATAGCTTTTATACTTTTTAAAATCACTTGGCAATCCGTTTTCTAGGACACCTCCCTTCTTCTTGGAAGCCTTGTTTTTCCTTCCCTCTTCTTTAATAAATTCCCTGTCCTGCTATCGCTCCCCCCAAAAATCATGCCAATAAAGATTTCTAGAAATGATCTAATATCAGTCATTTTTATGTTTGTGATAATTTAATATTATTTTTAATTTTTTAATAGGAGGTTTAATACTCATTAAAAGAATATAAAATACTGGCGAGTGTGTGAGAGAGGCAGATGAAATCACATCATATAGGTTATTATCTGTTTTCCCAAATCCAAAACATATGTATTAGCACCCACAATTTCACTAGCATGTGAACTGATTCATCAATTATATAATTTCTCAAGTACAAAAGAAAATTAAATTATTAATCAAATTATGGCCTTTCAAAAGTTAGTATTAATCACTCAATCACAGGATAATTGCTGCTACCATCCAAACCATTCTACTACACTCCTACTTGTCTTCATGGCTCTATATTTATATAATTAAATTGACTAAATTAACTTACCATCTGAATTCTACCAATGATTAACATGTCTATAGCATAAGTTCACCATCAGGGCCAATGAGCAAGAATGTGCACAGCTTATCTTCATATTATCATCAAACTATTTTCTAGAAATTGCTTTTCAATTCTATTTCCTTCTTTGACATGCCTCCAAAGACCTTAGGATATTACGATACCCTCCTAAATTTCATACAGATTTTCATATGACCAGCTCTCCAGTTGTATCAGCAGTCTTTCAGAAGGGGTAATTTTGCCTAGAAATCAAACAATATAAGAAAAGGAAGGGTCAGACTGTTGTGCAGCAATAACTCAATCGGACCCATATGGAAGGGTGCCAGGTTTACATCTCCAGGCACCCTGTACACAGTGGGTGCATTGTGGACACATGCAAAATAAATTAATAAACTTAAAACAAGGAATAAGGAAAAAAGGAAGTTCACACATATAAGTCATTTAAAATTAATCTTGAGCTTTATTTTTTTAATATTGGCATAATCTCAACGTTTCTCTCTCAACCTATGGAATCTGGCTAGCTAGTGTTTATATAATTGTATTGATGGATTTAATGTGGATTATTCTGAATACTGGAATACTTTATATGTTCAGAGAACATTTTGTTATACCTCATGATTAATCTCAAACCTAAGTAAAAAGAGTTTTCTGCAAGTTTCCTGGCCATTAGCATCATATTGTCTAATTGAGATCCAATATTCAGCTTGTCAAATATAAGTATTCCAGTCTTCTAGAGTAAGTTTTAGTTTGGTCTAAATTACAGTATCGATTTAGTAATTTTGTTTTAATTAGTTATATTCACTTAATTGTTTCTAGGTCTGTCATGACATTTAAAAATGTGGTTGTGGAAATTTATTTCACACTTTGAAGGTTTTAGTGTGCTTTATTTAAAAAAAAATCACTTCTACTGAGAAACTTTGTGTAGACAGCTTAGTCAAATGAATCTCCCACAATTGATTTTTACATGTAGGTTTGTTTTAAAGAGTACCTTCAACCAAGTTCGTTAGCTACAGACATAAAACCTATCACGTGCTACAGTGTTAGAATAGACTCATGTAAATTTTGTATAGTACTCAGTTTTCCAGATATTTAAAAGCTGCTTATGATGATGAGGGTGTATTTCAATTATTTTGCACTTTATGCTCCACATAATAATAGTAATAATAATAGCTCTCATCACCATCACAATCATTAACCATTTATGGAAGACATTGAATATTAAGCATGTCATATTTAATCATGATACATATAATTCCAAACTGTGTCTGTCACCTGCCTTAGCTTTTTTATCCACTGACAGAACAATGCCATGCAATTTTCAGAATATCATACAATTAAACTTTCATTCCTGCTAGTCTTATAACAAAGTATAGCTCATCCAAATTCCTAAAAATTATAGCCATGATCCCTTCCAGGAATCATGTTGAGAGAACAGAGCATGACTGACAGAAACTGCCATTTATGAGAAGTTTTCACATGGCTCCAGTGAACTAGGTATTTCAGGGAATCAAGATTTTCTACTGATAATTCAGCCTCCAGCAAACGAGCTAGTGGCAGAAGAGGCCAGGCCTTCAGAAGAAAGTTCCACATGACTCCAGTGAACTAGGCAGAAGAGGCCAGGCCTTCAGAAGAAGGTTCCACATGGCTCCAGCGAACTAGGAAGAAGTGGCCAGGCCTTCAGAAGGAGGCTCCACATGGCTCCAGCGAACTAGCGATCACAACAGAATGGCAAAGAGATTCTTGATCACCTCTGTCTGCTTGCTCCTGAACATTCAGACTGAACTTCAAGAATTTGAAAGAAACACACCATCCATCAGATGACAAGAAATCAGCACTGGATCACAAGAAATATGGGAAAACAAGAAAATACCTCTCCTCCAAGGGAAAAGAGTAACTATTTTTCATCCACAAGCAGTTCGATGAAAATCAAGGAAATGTCAGATAAGGAATTTAGAGCATTCATAATGTCGAAGCTAACAGATGGAAGAGAAGAGAGATAATGAACTGCTAAAGAGAAAGGAGAAAGAAGTTGACGAGTTCCCGGAGATGGGGAAATTCTTGCAAGATCTAAAAGAGGAATTACACACTTTACAAAAGACTCAAATGGAACTGCTAGAGATGAAGTCTATAATACAAGAAGTCAAAATCTCCCTTGAAAGTATTAAAAGCAGACTAGATCATTCAGAAAATAGAATCTCAGATGTAGAAGAGAAAATGGCTGGCCTAGAAAAATCCACCACAAAGACTGAGAAAATGGCCCAAAAATTTGAGAAAAATATACGAGAAGTACTAGATACCATCAAACGTCCAAATATCCGGATAACTGGCATTCCAGAAGGTGAAGAGACTCATAAGTGCCCCGACCCGCAGGACAGTCGAACGGGTACCTGGGTGAGGATGGTGAAAACCGGGATCCTTTGTGTTTAGGCTGGTGAAGTTCTTACTGACACACAGAGTGGAGACAAGATGAGGTGCTGATCAAGTCTTCCGTTTATTGCAGAACAAACAGTGCTTTATATACAGGCTGGTGGGCACACCAATTGGTTGCCCAAAAATGAGATACCACAGTATGAGCCAATCATTGATGTGGGTGGATCTCCCATTACCTAGCAACAGTTGGTTACATGATTTCTGAGATATGGTTTGCTCAATGAGGAAGTGAAGCCTAAGATTTCTAAGATGGCAGACAGTTCTCAAGAAGCCCCCAAGATGGCTTCCATATGCAATGCCCTCCACATATCCCCCTTTTTTATTTTTTCAAAGAGAGGAGAAAAGCCTGGGGGAATCGTGCCTGTCTTAGGTTGGAGTCGTTTATCGAGCCACGTCCATCCTTACCCGTCATTGGAGAATCCCATAGCTATGATGGGTTTCCTGTCTTAGGTGGGAGGACTGTACAGCTGTTATAGGCTCAGACTCTCTTACCCGTCTTTGGCTAACCGATTCAGCGCCTCAGGCAGGAGCAATGTCTAGGCTCCACGATACTCCATCTCCAGGTTGTGGTAGTGGACTTGAATAGGCTGCATTTTTATGGAGTCATCGATATGACGTTTTATGAAGGCCATGATCTTATTAAAGAGAACAGGTCCCAAAGAGCAAACAATCAATAAAACCAAAATTGGGCCAAATATGGGGAGTAGTATGGGGAGGAGTCCATTCCATGCAGTTAAAAAGGGATTATCGGTGAGTTGTTTTTTTCGTTCCAGAAGATTTTCTTGCAGTTGGTTGAGCTTGTCACGAACGATGCCAGACTTGTTGGCATAAAAACAGCAACGTTCCTGTAAAGCAAGACAGAGACCCCCCCTGTTCTGCCAAAAGGAGGTCTAGCCCACATCTATTTTGGAGTACAACTTCTGCAAGGGAATCTAGTTGATCTTGGACAAAAGTAATAGTAGAAGCCAATTCGTGGACATCAGAAACAAGGGCATCAGTTAATTGTTTGACAATATCCTAATCCAGCAGCACCAGTGTTGAAGAGGTAACTGCCAGGGCTAAAACCAGCAGCGATAGTGTTGAAGAGGTAAAACAATATCAGGTATTTAAGAAGAATCTTCATTTTGTTGATCTGTGGAAGAAAAAAGAGGTATCTCCGGACTTTTATCATCCCTGGATGAATTATTATCATTTGAATCAATTTGTTTGACCAATCTTTCTGGTAGCCAACGAGCAGCATCCATTTTCTGGGAATAAATGCAGACAGACCCTCTGCCCCACATGAGGACAGGGTCTGGACCGTTCCACGTATTGTCTAGTGGATCTTTCCACAAAACTGTGGCAAATTTTGTTTTGGTAGTTGAATGCCAGAAGCGCTCAGCAGCTGAGTGTCCATCTTTATCCAGTGTTAGAAAATTTAGCACAAAAAGTGTATGTGCTAAAAGGTTTTTTGGTGAACCTTTAATTTGTAAAATCTCTCCCTTTTTTAATTTTTGGAGAGTATTTTTTAAGGAAAGATGAGCATGTTCAACAATACCTTGTCCCTGGGGATTGTATGGAATCCCCGTGACATGTTTAATATGGAGTTGTTTACAAAAAGAGTTAAAATTGTTTCCCGTATATCCTGGACCATTATCTGTTTTAATTTGTTGAGGCTTACCCAGAACAGAGAGTGCGGCAAGAACATGAGAAATAACATGTTTACCAGCCTCTCCGGTTTGTGCCGTAGCAAAAATGAAACCACTAAAGGTGTCAATAGTGACATGCACGTATTTAAGAGTACCAAATTCTGCAACATGAGTGACATCCATTTGCCATAAAGCATTGGGTATAAGGCCTCTAGGGTTAACACCCAAGTGTGGTGTAGGCAAAAGAGTAAGACAGGCCGGACATTGTTTTACAATTTGTCGAGCCTGTTCCCGAGTAATTTTAAACATGAGACAAAGGGTGTGAGAATTCAAATGATGTAATTGATGGGCAGCAACAGCATCTGAAAGATTTGTGTCAATTTGAGTATGAACCAAAAGAGAATATTTTGTGGCCAGATCACCGCGGCGATTACCCTCAGTTAAAGGACCAGGCAAGTCTGTATGGGCGCGCAAATGGCCAATATAAAAAGGCAGCTCTCGATGTCTAATGAGAGACTGTAGAAACTTGTTTAATTTGTGCCGCAGTTTCCAGAAGTGGTACAGACATAGCAATATAAGCACTATCTGTATACAAGGTCAAGGGAAAGCAGAGAAAATTGTAACAACTATTGGCAGCTCAACTAGCTGAGCTGATATTGAGAATGTTGTAAATGTAACTTGTTTAATCAGAGAGAGAACAAAAAGCACTGTGTAGATGGTGGAACAGAGGACCAGTTCTGTGTTTCATGGCGTAGTTCTGGAAAGGTCTGAAATAAATTGTCATTGTTTACAGAACAAACTCAAGCGTTTCAAAAGTTTGTTTTAGGTCTGGAGGCTTGGGGCGGCCCCGTTTTTGTTTCCCTGATCCCGATTAATTGGCCTACCATTGACATCAAATCTGGATCTACATTCATTAGGAGGGTGACATCCCTTCATACATTTACTGCACAAATCAGGAAGTTGATTTGGTCGTTGATTACCACCATTCTTTACCTTACAGTTTTTTTGCAAAATGTCCAGACCGACCACAATTGTAGCAAGTGATTTTTTTATTTGTTTTGTTGGCATTGTCATTATGAGTAAGGAATTGGCGAACATTGTTATAACCTTGAAGGGCAGCAGCTATAGCCATTCCTTGTTGATATGCTGACCCGATATCAGAACACAGACAAATATATCCTGATAAATCTGTCTTTTTTCTATATGGTCTAATTGCTGCTTGACAGGCAGCATTAGCATTTTCATATGCCAGTTGTTTAACAAATTCTGTACCTGCGTCAGCACTGCCAAATATTCTGCCTGCAGTTGTAATCAGTCGATGAACAAATTCAGAAAAAGGTTCATCAGGTCCTTGTTTTATTGTTGTAAGGGAGGTACTTAAATCTCCTTTAGTAGGAAGTTTTCTCCAAGCTCTCATGGCTGCCGTATTAATTTGACTAAAGAGTCCTGGATCATATTGCATCTGAGTATCAGTAGTTGCAAAATTACCTTCTCCCAACAACATATCTATTGTCCAGCCATTATTGGCCTGGGCATTACGGCGTGCAGTTTCCTTGCACTGTTCTACATACTCTGATTTCCAAAGCAAGTAATCTCCTCCAGAGAGTGTAGCACGAGACAATGTGTGCCAATCTATTGGTGTAAGCCAATTTTCTGCCACTGAATCAACTATGGCTAAAGTATATGGAGCTGTAGCTCCATATTGAGCAACTGCTGTTTTAATTTCTTTTATAATGTTAAAATCAAAGCCACGTACATGACGCCATGCTTCTCCTTGTGCATCTGTATCTTCTGTCACTGGAAAGGCTTCCTGTTCATCAAGATCTATCAGTGGTTGTAATCTCTGAGCTGGTTTAAGTTTTGCACTAGGAGTAAAGGTGGACTGACAGCGATTTTGTGAGGATGAGAAAGCTGTACTTTTAGATTTACCCACTTTCAGCTTTTCTAATCGTGATATCAATTCTTGATGTTCTTCTTCTAACTGAATATGTTCTTTGAGTTATTTAATCTTAGCCCGAACCTCTGCCCTAGGATCAATAACGGGCATTGCCAAAGATGGCTGAATAGTCTTTTCATGGCAAGAATGATTACATGTCAAAGATGGCACAGATGTAACCGAGTCATAAGATGGAGGTCGTTTTTTGAAAGGTGGCCATTTTGAATTGTTGTACTCAACAGCCTCCACTTCTGAAGTTTCTTTCTCTGGTGGCCATTTTGAACTATTGTATTTGACAGCCTCTTTTTCCAAAGTTTCTTTTTCAGGCGGCCATTTTGTCTTTGTTTCTAAAATTTCTTTCTCAGAATCAGCCAATTGACCATCCGAATTAACTTTAAGGTTTGTAAGGGATGGATATAATTTTTTCTGAGGTTTTGTAGGATTTATAGTCTCCTCATTTACTTTAGATTTTTTGAACTGTTTTGGCCTTACATCCAATTGTTTATTAAAGTTTGTTGTTTCTTCCTCACTATCTAGAGAAATTAGATCATCTTTTTTTGTTTCTGGGTTTTTTGTAATTTCTATGACGTCGTCACTAATTAATTCCTGAAATTTTTCTTTTTGCATAATTTGTTCCCCTTCCTCAACTACTGCCACAATTCTGGGGTCTGTTGGCCGGAACCCAATAATTTCATTTATTAAACTCCAATAAGAAAAGGCTATTACTGGGACTTTTTCCGGGCCAAATGCGACATAGTAGTCTTTCAGAGCATCACCTACCCTCTTCCACCTTGCTTCATCAATAGTGCCTTCTTGAGGAAACCAGGGGCACACCTCTTTTAGAAAGTCAAAAAAGGAAAGTAATTGTTTGATTCTAATTTTAACTCCACGTGTCTTAAGAGCATCACTAAGCCCCTGAACAAATAATTCATGCTTGCTCATTTGTTGTCCCATAATTGCACTCCGGGAAGCTATTTAGTAATCTGTATTACTATTTACCCTTCCACACTTACCAGGCCTGGCTTTCTTCACAGTGCACTTCATCTTGATCCTCTTGGCCCAAGGCCCCACGTCCGGGCGCCACTTGCCCCGACTCGCAGGACAGTCGAACGGGTACCTGGGTGAGGATGGTGAAAACCGGGATCCTTTGTGTTTAGGCTGGTGAAGTTCTTACTGACACACAGAGTGGAGACAAGATGAGGTGCTGATCAAGTCTTCCGTTTATTGCAGAACAAACAGTGCTTTATATACAGGCTGGTGGGCACACCAATTGGTTGCCCAAAAATGAGATACAACAGTATGAGCCAATCATTGATGTGGGTGGATCTCCCATTACCTAGCAACAGTTGGTTACATGATTTCTGAGATATGGTTTGCTCAGTGAGGAAGTGAAGCCTAAGATTTCTAAGATGGCAGACTGTTCTCAAGAAGCTCCCAAGATGGCTTCCATATGCAATGCCCTCCACACATAAGGATATTGATAATCTATTCCATGAAATCCTGCAAGAAAACTTTCCAAACCTAGAGAGGCATTTGAAGATCCAGTCCCAAGAAATACAAAGGACCCCAAATAGAATCAACCCAAGAAGATCTTCTCCAAGACACATTATAGCCAGGTTGACCAAAACCGTAGACAAAGACAAGATACTAAGACTGGCAAGAGAAAAACATCAAGTTACTTACAAAGGACATCCCATCAGGCTAACAGCAGATCTCTCATCAGAAACAATGCGAGCGAGGAGAGAATGGGAAAATATATCCAAAGTGTTAAGAAAGAAGCAATTTCAGGGACCAGCAGTTAGTGTAATGGCTATGTCGCTGGACCCCCACATAGTCGACCGCGGTTCGCGTCCCGGACCCAGCAGCTTAAACTCACGCCGGGTGCGTGTGCGTGCCTGCCCAAGATCCCAAGAGGAGAATGGAGGAGAAGGGATTGCGGCGTGGCCATCCCCCCGGGGGGTGATTTCTCGCTTTCTATCTCTCTGTCTCTCTCTGTCTTTCTGGCAAGTACACGCGCCCTATAGCAAAAACCTCTCCAAAAATAAATAAATAAATAAATAAATAAAAAAGAGAGAAGCAATTTCAGACAAGAATACTGTACCCGGCAAGATTATCTTTCAGGTGGGAAGAAAAGACAAGAACATTCTCAGATAAACAAAACCTGAAAGAATTTACCAGCACCAGACCAGATCTCCAAGAAGTTATCAAGGGTGTGCTGTATCAGGAAAATTAAACAGACACATGGAAATAAGAGCTCAAAAACTAAGAAAGTGGCCAACTTAATCATAGGGACAAGTCTGGAGTTGAATATTATGTCCCAGAATTTAATCAGGAAAATTGAACCAGAACAGAAAATAAAAGTACATGAGACTGATAGGTTCATGCACCTACCATTTGAACAGAATCCTAACCTGTTTCCTGGCTTTAAGCAAAGTTCCTTGGAATTTCTTTGATTTAAGTTAAAACTGGTTTTCTTAATAGTAACAAGTGAACTCTCCTTTGAAAGTAGTTAGATTATGTAAGAAATTGTGTGATCAATTCAATGTGGGTGGGAAAGGAATGGAAGACAATTGTAGACACCAAAGATAGTGTGAGAAGAGGGTGGGAAAGGACAGAGGGTCAGAAAGAGGGGTAAAAATAATTCTAGGAGCTAGAAATGGAAGATTTTTTATAATATGCATGATTAAGTCACTATGCAGTATATTCTGGATGGGAAATCACACTTTGTATGCTGTGATGATGCTTAGGGAAAGAATGTAAATTAAGTTAAAAAAAAGTTTCAGGAAAAAAAATATATCTATTCAATGACTGCAGTAAGATATACAGCCCTAGCTAAGTGCTACTTTATAGGATGCGTAAAGTTAGGCTTGTGTTCATGGAAATGTATATATCACCTGTGTTTTCTATGAATATATTTAGATTAATTAAGGTCTTTAGTAAGTCAATAAAATGTGGGGGAAAAACAGTATAGAAAGCAAACATAGATACCAGAGACAGTGTGGGAGGGTAGTGGGAGATGGCAGAGGGTAAGAGATAGGGAATCAAGGATGGGGGCGGGGGGAAAGCAAAACATACAGAAAACAAGAAATGGAAGATTATTTGCTGACAATAACATGTTTGTTGATGTGCTTGATTGAGACAATATACAGTGTACTCTGGATGGAAAATCTCATTTTGTATGCTGTAATGATGTACAGTGAATGAATGCAAATAAATAAATTGAAAAAAAAAGAAACTGCCATTTATCAAAATGTGTTCTGTAGAAAGGTGCTTAATAGTACAACAAATTTGGAAAACACCAAGAGTAAAATCGATTTCTGCAGGATGTCTCAGAATTTTTCTTATATAACATGCATTTTTAATTTCTCAGGGGGAAATATAGTATGAACCTCTTTGGCAAAGGAAATTCACTTCATCACACACATACACACACACACACACACACACACACACACATTTTTCCCAAAGCTACTCACAAATGACTATTCACAAAACTGTGATTATGCTCTTGTAAGTTCATGTTATGGACTGAATTTTGTATCCTCCCACAATTCACACATTATAGTTCTGACACTAAGTGTGATAGTATTAGGAGGTGGGGTCTTTAAGAGATAATTAGACTTAGATGAGTTCATAAAGGCAGGCCCTTGTGATAGGATTAGTACCACTGTGAGGAAAAGAGAAGTCAGAATTTCCTCTCTCAATTATGTGAAAACACATAAAGAAGGTGACCTCTTGGAAACCAAGAAGTGGACCATCTCCAGAATTTGACCATGCTGGCATCCTGATCTTGGAATTTCGGCCTCTGGAACGATGAGAAGTACAGTTTATTTATTTATTTATTTATTTATTTATTTATTTATTTATTTAGAGGTTTTTGCTATAGGGTGCGTGTGCTCACCAGAAAGAGAGACAGAAAGAGAGTAATCACCCACCGGGGGGATGGTCATGCTGTAATCCTTTCCCCTCCATTTTCTTCTGGGGATCTTGGGCACTCATACACGTGCACCCAGTGTGAGTTTAAGCCACCGGGTCCAGAACCCAAACCGTGGTCGACTACATGGGAGTCCAGCAACATAGCCATTACACCAACTGCTGGTCATGATAAATAAATTTCTATCTCTCTTTTTTAGACATCAAAATTGAAAACTTTTATTCATCAGGTGGTATTACAGAGTGAAAAGACACACAGAATGAGAAAATCAATACAAAGCGTCTTCAAAGAGTTCATGGAAAAATATGCATTCTATTCATGCTGGTAATATCTATTTCTTAAGCCATCTAGTAGGGGCATGAATTTCTATTTCTTAAGCCATCTAGTATGAGGCATTTTGTTATGAGAGATTAAGATGACTAAGACAGTGAAGTTGAGGGTTGTGGGACAAAACTAAATTTTATTTTCATTTCTGAAACTTGTTAACAGTCTAATGCTATATATCTAAGACTGTCATCTCATCTATAAGATAAAGTCATTAAACTCTCACAGTACTGTTTTGAGGATTGCATGTACATCGCTCCTCTTAAGCTACAAATAAATGATTGCTATGACTATGATTATTATTCCCCATTGTTCATTGAACTCAGAGATTTATGTGAATTGAAAATTTGGAAAACCATGAATTTGGTTATTCAAACTAGAAAATTATGGTCAAAATACACTATCCCTGAGGGTCCTTTTCTGGGATGCCATTATACACAAACTGGTGATATTAAAACTAGGTCCAGTATAATTAATTTGGGATTTTACAGGATGATAATAGATAAGCTGTTTATGTATCATCAATACCTAGTGATAAGACTATGTGAGAGCTTGCTCTCCTGAGCTTACTGATTTTTTAAAATTAATTCTTACAATTCATCAGCCCTAACTCAATCAAGAAATTTGTTAGATGTTCTAGGTAAGTACTCCACTGAGCTCTAACACTCCAAGAAATTTTCATGTCCTGAACCTTATTTTTGGGTTGTTATACAATATTTTTAATTAATTAATTAGTTAATTTTTATCATCAGAGGGCATATACATTCACCAGAGAAAAAATGATAGTGAGAGGGACCAGCAGTTAGCGTAATGGCTATGTCACTGGACTCCCACGTAGTCGACCGCGGTTCACGTCCCAGACCCGGTGGCTTAAAACTCACGCTGGGCGCGTGTGTGTGCATGCCCAAGATCCCGAGAGGAGAACGAAGGAGAAGGAATTGTAGCATGGCCATCCCCCCTGGGGGTTGATTTCTCGCTTTCTGTCTCTCTATCTCTCTCTCTCTGTCTGTCTGGCGAGCGCACGTGCCCTATAGCAAAAACCTCTCCAAAAAAAAAAAAAAATTAAGAATGATAGTGAGAAAGAAAAAGCAAGCACTCTCCAATGGAACATGGTCATGCCATAATACCAACTCCTCCATTTCTCCATCCTGTTGGGATTTTGGCCACATATGTACATAGGCCCAGCATGCTTTTCAAGCTGCTGGGACCAGGTCTTGAACCATAGTAGGCCATATGGAATCCAGCTTTCCCTAACCACCAGGCAAATAGGATAGGACATGAGTAAAACTCTTTTTTTGAGGGGAGAGGTTTTGCTATTGGGTGCGTGAGATCACCAGAAAGACAGAAAGCAAGAAATCACCCTCCAAGGGGATGGCCATGCCGCAATCCCTTCTCCTCCATTCTCCTCTTGGGGTCTTGGGCACGCACGCACACGTGCTTGGCGTGAGTTTAAACCTCCGGGTCCGGGACTTAAACTGCAGTTGACTACATGGGATTCCAGTGACATACCCATTATGCCACCTGCTGGTCCCAAAACTTTTATACCATAGTACCTCCAGATGGCCCTCACAATACCTTACTTCTTGATCTAGTTAAAAATTATGAGGCTGAGTCAGCTGTTTATCACTATTCAGAGAAGCCAGATCCCACATGGTTGGCTGAGGTTTAAATCCACCCCCAAAAGCAACACATCAGGCATATGTACATGTGTGAAACCCCAAAAGGATGGATAATTGGAGGAAAAAGAGTTGTGGTGTAAATAATTTCCATGGGGCCAGGGAGGAGGGGGTTTTCTCTCTCTCTCTTTCTCTCTCTCTCTCTCATGCATTCTATCATGAATAAAGGAAAACAAAAAATGCTCCTAATTCAATTTTTGTTTGCTTGGTTTTTTGTTTCTTTGCTTTTTGCTTTAGTTTTTTGTTTTTTTGCTTTCTGCTGGAGAATCATATTCATGTCTGGTTATTTTGTTTCATAGGGATTATCAAAGATGTTCTCAGATCTGGAATACTATTCCGGTCTGCATATTAGCTTTGAAATATCTACCTGATGACTTAGCATAATATCTTAACTCTAAAGAATAAATACATCAAGCCTGAATTATTAGACATTAAATAGAATGATAAAATCATGAATCAGACATTTATTTTGCAACCAATATTCCTTCCTTTAAGAAATATGTTTTTAAAAATATGGTCTTACAAATTAAAAACATTTCAGCTCTTCTTTTCCTATTTCAATGCCTTTTATTTTATTCTCCTTTCTGATTGCATTGGCAAGGACTTCTAGTACTATATTGAAAAGGTGAAACTATCTATTTGCAGATGACATGATGATATACACACAAGACCCAGTGGTATCCATGAAAAAAATTCCTGGAAGTAATATATGAATACAATAAAGTTGCAGGATACAAAATCAACATAAAAAATCTATAGCATTTCTATATACGAACAAAAGGCATACTGAGAAAGAACTAAAAAATGTTATTCCATTTACCATAGCCACAAAAAGTATAAGATACCCAGGAATAAATCTAACCAAAGAAGTTAAAGAACTCCACAAAGAAAACTATGAGAAGCTAAAAAAAAGAAATTGAAAATGAGACAAAAAAGTGGAAAGATATCTCATGTTCTTGGATTGGAAGAATTAATATAATCAAAATGGCAATTCTACCCAAAATAATCTACATATCTAGTGCAATTCCAATCAAAGTGTCAGAGACTTCTCCACATATCTAGAAAAGACAATCATACAATTTGTCTAGAATAATAAAAGACCTCATATTATGAAAGGGATCCGGCACAAGAAGAGTGGAGTGGGTGGCATCTCATTCCTTAACCCAAAAATATACTACAAAGCTGTGGTAATCAAAACAGCATGGTACTGGCACAGAAATAGACAGATTGATCAATGGAACAGAATAGAGTTCCCAGAAATAAACTCCCAGACATACAGCCACCTGATTTTTGACAAAGGGTATCAGTCAATCCAGTTGGGGGAAAAAAAACTTTAGCAAATGGTGCAGGAAAAACTGGATATCCACCTCAGAAAGATGAATCTGAACCCCTACCTCTCACCTTTGACAAAAATCAACTCAAAGTGGATCAAAGATCTAAACCTAAGACCTCAAACTATAAAACTGTTAATTGAAAACACTGGGGAAACTCTGGGAGACATTGGGGTAAGCAAAGACTTCTTAAATAGAACTCCTAAAGCACAGTCAATAATCCAAAAAATAGACAAGTGGGGTTACATCAGATTAAGAAGTTCCTGCATGGCAAAAGACACAGTAATTAGTGTGACTCGACAGCCCTCCAAATGGGAAAATATTTTTGTAAACTATGCATCAGATAGGGGACTGATAACCAGAATACACAAGGAACTAAAGCAGCTGTCCCGAAAAAAAACATGATTAACCCTATTAAAAGATGAGAGAATTAGTTCAGAAAAACAACTCTCTAATGAATACATATGAATAGCCAAAAGGCATATGAAAAAATGCTCATCATCCCTCATTGTAAGGGAGATGTAGACCAAAACCACAATGAGATACCAACTAACCCCAGTCAGAATGCCTAACATTAAAAAAAAAAAATGGTAAGTGCTGGCTGGAGTGTGGTGAAAGGGGTACTCTCCTATACTGCTGGTGGGAATGTAAATTGGTCCAACCACTGTGAAGAACAATTTGGAGATTCCTCAAAGACCTTCAGATAGAACTACCATATGATTCAGCAAACCCACTCCTTGGTATCTACCCAAAGGACAGAAGAATTCTTAATCGGAAAAGTACTGGCACATCGATGTTTATTGCGGCATTATTCACAATTGCCAAGACATGGAAACAACCCAAATGCCCACGAACATGGATTTAAAAACTGTGACAACATATACTCTATGGAATACTACTCAGTTATAAAAAAACAACAAGACCTGGCTTTTGACAAAAAGTGGATGAATTTGGAATATTTACTACTGAGTGAAGCAAACCAGGCGATGAAGGAGAGGCATTGTATTTCTCCACTTAATAAATACTGAGTGTCCACACTCTATGGTTGAAACTGAATGACTAAAGGTTATAGAAACTAAGTAAATAGTTGTGAATACTAGATATAGTGTGGGAAAAGGGCAAGTGAAGAAGTAGAGTCTGAGGAAGGACATAAAGGAGAGAAATGGAGAGGCAAGGCATTTATGGGTCAAAGAAATGGATAATTATCTATTTAAGATAGCTTTCTAGCATATTGAACTGGACTGGTGAGAAATGTACACATGGTGGAATATTTACTTTGTAAACTAAGTAATGTTATTGAATGTATAAAATAAATAGAAATAAAAAGAAATAAAAATCTAAAAACAGTATTTCTGCTAGTCATGGCAGTAAATTTTTTTAGCAATGAATAAAGTGTATAAAGCTTCTTCCTTTTGAAACCTTATACCTTTCTACTATTTGTGTTTTCATGTGTAGGTAATATATCTATTGAAGGACACAAAGTACGTTGTGTCTTGTTTATTTATTATATTTTACACATTTGAATGCACTCTCTTTCCATAAATTTTTAAGTCATTATGTATATACATGAGATTATTATTTATGCATCTATATGAAATTTCGTATGTTTGTAGAGAGAGAGAAAAAAAATGGAAGAAAGAGATTTCTGCTTCCTATTTATAATTACTTGCTCCATATGAGAGCATTCTGCTATGAAGACAATTAGGTTTACTTAAAACAAGAAGTTGATGTGAGAAAATACTGCCTGTCAGTTCTCTGCTGATCTTTCAATGGAATAATAATTCTTACAGGACATTTGGACAAGTAGGAACATGTACATTTATTCACATGGAATCAAAATGGACAAACTGTGACACACTCTAAATGCATCTACTCCTCTAAATATAATTAACAACAGAATTTGTAAATAAATATATTAGGCTTTCATAAAATGTATAGCAATCAGGAATATCATTGTCCATTCATCAATCATCCATATTCTGAGTTTATTTGGGTACTTTTATTGCACTACTCCACAGTGTTCCTTTTTTTGTTTGCTTGTTTATTCGTATTTATTTATTTATTTATTTATGTGATTTTTACTGGATATTGAGTTATTATTATTTAATAATAAGCAGAAGTTACATTTTAATATATTAAGTTTCCTGAGACCAACAGTTGGAGTAATGGCTATGTCGCTGGACTCTCATGTAGTCAGCTGTGGATTGAGCCCCAGACCCAGTGGCTTAAACCCACGCCAGGCGCGTGTGCATGCATGCCCAGGATCCAAAGAGGAGAATGGAGGAGAAGGGATTGCGGTGTGGCTGTCCCCCCTGGGGAGGGGGTGATTTCTTGCTTTCTGTCTCTCTGTCTCTCTCTGTTTTTCTGGTGAGCATATGTGCCCTACAGCAAAAACTTCTCAAAAAATATATTAAGCTTCCCTAAGTTTATTATGTTAAAATTTTGCTATTAATCCTGTAAAAAAAAGGATAGCCAACCCACATACATCTATGCCTTCTTTTTATTTATTTATTTTTTTCCGTTTGCTATTTGCTATTGGGCACAATCACTTGCTGGAGAATAAGACAGAAATCACCAACCCCCACTCCTGTTCCTGGAGGATGGCCATGCCACAATCTCTTCTCCTCTTCTCTCCTCTCTGGGTTATGGGCACACACGCACATGTGCCTAGTGTGATTTTCAGATCTGCAGTTTTTCTTAATTCAAATCTGTCTGCCACTTTTTCCCCAAATCAGGATTTTCAAAATTCCATTTTAGAGTGGCTATAGCAAGTGTATACTAAGTTCACAGTAATTGGTATTCATTACATGTTATTACTGAAAATCGAAACGTCATTGTCCCACCTCAGTTTTTGATCTGGGATACAGTATGGCTTGAATTATATTGATCCTGTACATATACCTGGTCCGGTTGTCTGGGATCAAGTGTATAGGTCCATGTGATATAAGAATGGTGAAGAAAAGGCTTCTTGAATAAGAGCTATGAGAGAGGTAGGTCATTATCAAAGGTCCTGTGGGAAAGCAGACATCATTAACATTGCAATCCTTTTAGTCAGAATAGTTTAGGTATCATCAACCAGGAATGAAGTGAATGGACTACCTGCTGATGTTCATTGGATCTATAATCCTATGAGCTGAGAATTAAGGAAAGTATAAGGCAAATAATACTGAAAATTTCACATATTTGAGTGCATTATATTGTATTTTCGATTTTTTTTAGAGAGAGATTTTTGCTAGAGTGTGCCTACGCTTGCCAGAGAGACAGAGAGAGACAGAGAGACAGACAGTGAGAAATCATCCCCCAAGGGGTTTGTCCATGCTGCAATCCTTTCTCCTCCATTCTCCTCTAGGGATTTTGGGCATGCACTCACAGGCATCTGACGTGAGTTTTAAGCCACCCGGTCTGGGACTCAAACTGCTCTTGACTACATGGGAGTCCAGTGATGCACCCATTACTCCATCTGCTGGTCCTTGTATTTTAGATTTTTGAAATAATCAAGATTGACTTGACACGTCTAAGAAAACTTTCAGCAAGTAGTGCCAGACACTTGGACAATAACTCAATACAGCTTAACTTTATCCTCATAGTTCTTAGCAGTCGGTTCAAGTTTTTTAGCTGAGGTCTACATTTACCATTTTGTGTCTATGTTCTACCTTAAAAATAAAAGAAGTTCTTAATTTTTCAAGAAATAAAGCAAAACTTCACTATATCACTTGATTTTATAAGCAAAATTTCCACACAAAAAGTATACTATGGCTTGGGCTTAAACTTTGGAAGCAAGCCAGGGTACATTTCAATCCCAGCTCTTTCACCTAGTAGATTTGTGAATTTGCTGAGTTGTCATAAACTAAAGGATACGTTTTCTTGCACCAAATTCTCTTAGTTTTCTTCATCTGAAAATGTCTTTATTTCACGTAATTCCTGAATATTTTTGCTAGATATAGATTTATAGTTGACATATCTTTTCTTTCAGCCTTTCCTTCTGGCCTCTGTGGTTTTAGATAAGAAATCTTCTGTCATTTGATTTGGTTTTCCCCTATAGTTAATGTGTCATTTCTCTCTGTTTGCTTTTAAGATTTTTTCTTTGTCTTTAATTTTCAGTTTTATTATAATATATCTTGATGTGAATTTATCTGGGCTTATACTATTTGCATTCACTTACTTTCTTGAATCTTAGGTGTACATATCTCACTATTTCTTGGGAAACAGAACTAGCCCTGCTTCCCACCTCCCTGCTTGGTGAGTGTGGAGGTCTAGTTCCTCTCTGATTTTGGGGAGATGGTGGAGAATGGAATACTTACTACATCTGACTCTCACTTTCGTTCATTAATGCTTGGTAGGAGTAGAAGTTCAGTTCCTGAAAATGGTGAGGAGTAAGGGAGTAAAATATAGTGATGAGTAGCCCCTTCTCAAACTCTCTTATGAAGTTTTTGGCTGGGTATATGTGGAGGCTTGACATCTTGCAGAAGAATCACGGTATAATAAGTGCTTCTGCCATGGAGAGAATACATCAGTTCTCCACTTTCTACTAAAACAGTTTGTGACAGAGTGAGAAAGCTAAGCTTTAATGTTGGTGTTTGGCTGGAGAAGGACAGAATGCCAAAAAAAAGGGTTTTGTTGTTAGGCCTCCCTTTTTCAGATTCCCTGCCTTAAGGGAACAAGTTTTTCATGGAGCTTCTTAATCACTTCTGCCTGTCGATGGTTCTGGGTTGGAGGCTTCTGCAGCTCTCTGCAAGGTGTATGTGGCACACAATAAGAAAACCCAGAGAATTTACCACCCTGTCTTTCCTCATTCTGAGGGCCTAAGTACATTCAACTTATTTTCACCTTTCAGATACTTCCTTCCTCGTTAAATTTTAAGAGGGAGGATCTGGAAGGAATGGGGCTACTCTATGTTGGCTAGAACTGAAAGTTTCCTCCCAATATCTCCATAGTGTTGTAGAGAGATATAATAAGCCCTTCTAACACTACAGTCATAAAGGCATTGCATTACGTCTCAGGGAGAGTAGAAAGTGTATAATGGACCATCACTCTCTTGTACCTTTTCCCCCAGAGCATAAAAAGCCCTCCCCTTGTCCTTGTGAGACCTGAGTAATGGATATTATCTTCTTTCATGAAACATGACAGGAAATTATAGCAAATTTCTTTATTTTTTAAAAGATATATTGCATTTGAATCCAACCAGAAAATAAAATTTACTAATTTTAAGAGCTCATTCACCTACAAGATTTTATTGACTTTTGATGATTATGTAGACCCAGAAGAAAGGAAACAGATGTGGTCTTTAGTTCTCCTTGTTTGCTATGGGTGCCCCTATTATTTGTTCTATGGCGTGAATCAGGATGACCTGTACTGGTCTTTGCTGGTCCAGAAGAGCTATGGAGCTGCCTTTTTCAGCAGCACTGGCAAACTGATAATAGACTGAATCCCAGAATCCCTCATGGTTGCTTTAACTGTTTCTACTCCTGGAACCCAATTTCCACATATTTCCTATAGTCATAACCCATAATTTTGGTGCTGCAAGGAAATGAGACTTATCGACTCAATCATTTGCAGAAATTTTCACTCAATATTTGGCAGTTTGCCAATCACTGGGAAGTGGATAACAACAAAGAACATGGAGTCAGACAATTTTGATTCACTTAATAGTTCATTCAGTTTAAGCAAACTTATAATCTAAGCCTCAGTTTCTTCATCTGCAAAATGATAATTAAATAGTATTAGTTACCATTATGATAATAGTGGATTAAATAAGATAATATTGGGCCAGCAGGTGGGATACTGGTTAAGGTGCTAGACTCCCACATGGGCGACCATGATTTGAATTCCAGACCCGGAGACTTGAAACTCACACCAGAAATAAACCCTAAAACATACAGCCAACTCATCTTTGACAAAGGGTACCAGTCAATCCACTGGGAAAAAGGAAACCTCTTTAGCAAATGGTGTTGGAAAAACTGGGTATCCACCTCAGAAAGATGAATCTGAACCCCTATCTGTCACCATTAACAAAAATCAACTCAAAGTGGATCAAAGATCTAAATCTAAGGCCACAAACTATAAAACTACTGGTGGGAAACACTGGGGAAACTCTGGGAGACATTGGAGTAGGCAAAGACTTCTTAAGCAAGACCCCAAAGCACAGGCAGTAACCCCCCAAATAGACAGGTGGAATTACATCAGATTAAAGAGTTTCTGCACAGCAAAGGACGCCATAATTAGTGTGAATTGACAACCCTCAGAATGGGAGAGAATTCTTGTTAACTGTGCCTCAGATAAGGGACTGATAACCAGAATACACAGGGAACTCTAGCAGCTTACTCGGAAGAAAATGTTCAACCCAATTAAAAGATGGGAAAATGAGCTGAATGAACAACTATCTAAGAAGACATAGGAACAGCCAAAAAGCACATGAAAAAATGTTCAACACTTTTCATTGTAAGGGAGATGCAGATCAAAACCACAAGGAGATACAACCTAACCCCAATCAGGATGGCGAAAATTAAAAAACAAAACAAATAATGATAAGTGTTGGAGGGGATGTGGTGAAAGGGGTATACTCCTACACTGTTGGTGGGAATGTAAATTGGTCTAACCACTGTGGAGAATGATATGGAGGTTTCTCAAAGACCTTCAAATAGAACTACCATATGATCCAGCAATTCCACTCCTGGCTATCTACCCAAAGGACAGGAGAGCACTCAGTTGGAAAAGCGCTTGCCCAACCATTTTCATTACGGCATTATTCACGATTGCTAAGACATTGAACAAACTGAAATGTCAACAAACAGATGAATGGATTCAAAAATTGTGACACATATTCTGCATGGAATACTATTCAGCCATAAAAAACAAGGCCCTGGAATTTGAAAGTGGATGAATATGGAAGATTTGTTGCTGAGTGAAGCAAGTCAGGCCATGAAAAAGAGACATTGTATGTCTCCATTTAACATATACCAACTGTCCACACTCTATGGTAGAGACTGAAAGACTGGAGAACATAAAAGTACTCAAAGTTGTAATGTACACTAGAGACAAAGTGGAAAGAGTATGAGAGGGGAAAAGTGTAGGAAATTTGGGGGGGAAATGGAGAAGTAAGACACTTGTGGGACACAGATAAGGTTTATTATCTGTTGATGAGGATGTGCATTAATAGTCTCAACTAGGCTGGACTGAGGTGCATATCATGCTGGATAAAGTCTCTTCACAATTTAAATGATGTATAGCAATTGAATGTATGAATAATAATAATAGAAAAGATCTTTGTTTGAAACTGTCTTAGTCACCAGTAGAAGGGCAGACACTGGAGGGGCTGTGGGACTGACATGAGGCTAAAGGCCTCCTCCCACCTCTACCAAACAGCCTCATCCCTGCAGAGTTCAAGGCCTCATCTTTCCCAAAGGATCCTCCAAGATTGCTCCAAGTGCATGTTCTGTTCTCACAGATCAAGGTCAGGGCTCCTCCCAGTCCCGCTCTGGGCTCTTGCAGGCTTCAGACTTTGCTCAAGTCAGGGTTTGAAGACAGCTCCTCAGCTGCTGTCCCGAGGGTGGCAAACAGCCTCCTGTCAGATGCACGCTGGGGTTCTGGGGCACAGCCCCCCTGAGCCTACGCCCTGCATCCACAGACCCGCTCCTGCCTGCCAGGTCAACCCCTACCCCCGCAGGCCTCGCGGACACCCCAGGCCAGCTCCCGCCCGCCGCTCCCACTGCCTCCGCCCCCCGCTCTGGGCCCCGTCGTCCTTCTCGCCCCACAGCGACTTCGCTCCAGCCGCCCGCGCGATCGGCCGCACTTCCCGCCCTCGCCTCGGTCCGCGCTGCCACCACCGCGCTCCGCCCGCGCCCTGCTCCGTCGGCCGGGGTCCCTTGCCCGGTGCCTCCCGCCCTGGTCGCCTTGTCAACTGCCGAACCCGGACTCGGTAGGCTTGGCGCCCGCGGTCCCCCGACACTGCTGGCCCTTGAGTCCCCGCGGTCCCCGCGATCCCCGCGGACACGGAGGCGCCGCCATCCCCGCCGCCGCCACCACGGCCAACCCGGGTGCCACGCGCCTCCGCCGCCGCGTCGCCGCCGCCGCCCGCCCGCCGCCCACCATGGCCCCGCAGCAAACAGGTAGCAGGAAGCGGACCGCGGCGGCGCTCCAGGCGGG
Organism: Tupaia tana; assembly: GCA_026018925.1. Taxonomy (NCBI): domain Eukaryota; kingdom Metazoa; phylum Chordata; class Mammalia; order Scandentia; family Tupaiidae; genus Tupaia; species Tupaia tana. Next base: position 26,881,244 of record JAKSZU010000009.1, read on the forward strand.
CGCCGGGAGCTCTTCGTCGCGGGGCTGGGCGGCGGCGGATGGAGAGGGTCGGCCGCGGGCCAAGAAGCAGAAGCGGCCGGCGACGCGTCGCTCGCTGGTGCACTACCTGAAGGGCCGCGAGCTGGCCGCGCCGGGCCGCGCGGGGCTCCGGGGCTTCGAGGGCCAGCTGCGCGGCTCGGCGGTGCAGAGGCTGCCCGAGCTGCTGAGCGAGCGCCAGCTGGCCCTGGGCACCCTCAACAAGGTGTTCGCGTCGCAGTGGCTGAACGCCAGGCAGGTGGTGTGCGGCACCAAGTGCAACACGCTCTTCGTGGTGGACGTGCACTCGGGCCGCATCACGCGCATCCCCCTGATGCGGGACAGGCCACACGCGCAGGCCCGGGCGCAGCCGGGCTGCGGCATCCACGCCATTGAGCTGAATCCCTCCAAGACGCTTCTGGCCACCGGAGGAGAAAACCCCAACAGCCTGGCCATCTACCAGCTGCCCACCCTGGACCCCGTGTGCCTGGGCGACCGCCACGGCCACAAGGACTGGATCTTCGCCATCGCCTGGATGAGTGACACGGTGGCCGTGAGCGGCTCCCGCGATGGCACCGTGGCTCTGTGGCAGGTGGACCCCGACCTGTTCAGCGGCAGCGTTGCCTGGCACAACGATGTGGGGCTCCCCCTGTATGCCCACATCTATCCAAGGGACATGGAGGCCATCCCCAGGGCCAGCACCAACCCCAACAACTGCAAGGTGCGGGCCCTGGCCTTCAGCGGCAACAACCAGGAGCTGGGGGCCGTGTCCCTGAACGGTTACTTCCACCTGTGGAAGGCCCGGAGCACCCTGTCCAGGCTGCTGTCCGTCAGGCTGCCCTACTGCCGAGAGAACGTGTGCCTGACCTACTGCGACGAGCTGTCCCTGTATGCGGTGGGCTCCCAGTCCCATGTCTCCTTCCTGGACCCTCGCCATCGCCTGCAGAACATCCGGCCCCTGTGCTCCCGAGAGGGTGGCACCGGCGTGCGCTCGCTCAGCTTCTACCAGCACATCATCACCGTGGGCACCGGCCACGGCTCCCTGCTCTTCTATGACATCCGCGCCCAGAAGTTCCTGGAGGAGAGGGCCTCGGCCGGCTCGGACACCTCTCCCAGGCCCCCAGTGAGGAAGCTCAAGCTCACCTGTGGCAGAGGCTGGCTCAACCACGACGACCTGTGGGTCAACTATTTCGGCGGCATCGACGAGTTTCCCAACGCGCTCTACACCCACTGCTACAACTGGCCTGAGATGAAGCTCTTCGTGGCCGGGGGGCCACTCCCTTCAGGCCTCCATGGGAACTATGCAGGCCTGTGGAGCTAAGAAAGGCTGAAGTTCCATCTAACTCTCCTTCTTCAACCTCCTGAGTGTTTATTCTTTTAACTCTTTCTGTTGTCTTCTGGGTGGAACCCGACAACCTCAGTCTGTGCTCCTTTCTAAGCAAAGAGAGAGAAACAGGGAGAGAGAGACAAAAAATTTCTGCTCCTCCCCAATGCTGTTATCTTTTTAACTTTTCATACAAAGAATTTTGGCTAATCCATAGTTGCATTTTCTCTTTAAGCGATTCATATATTCTTTCTTTAAGGAGACCAAGCTGTGTTCTTACAATTATTTATATTTTTCTTTTTATTTCTCATTACCAGATTACCTGTATTACAATACTATTGTTTTCAGGTTTGTTTTTTTTTTAACTATAAGTATATAGTATGTTAACATTTTCTCAAAACAGGGTTTGTACATCTGTTCTGGAATGCTACCTATACTTTTACAGCATTGTTCTAATTCAAAAATAAATTCCAAGTTCTAGATTACCAGCTTTGGGAAGCATTTCATTTGCAAATTGTGATCCTAGTGTGTATATTTTGTATGCTATTGATGCTAAAATGCTTTTTAAAAATTTTATTCTTATTCAAAAAAATTGTCACAAAATCTTGTGTTTGTATCAAAATCCTAATTGGTCAGAACATTTTAGGAATGCAAGGGTCCTGCTTTCATCAATCTTTTCCAAGTCTTGTTTGCCTTTTTATTACCTGCCCTTAAATAGGTGAAAGAATGTGTATTTTTCACTTCTTGCCTTAGTACTATCAAGACTTGTGAATATATTTGAATATCTGTTTGAGGAACTTGCACAGTTTCAATGTCATCATCCATTGCAGAGATTCTAAGTATAAATGTTGAATGTATGGAAAGCTGAACAGAATTTATACTAATCCAGGATGTATGCTGGATATTTTTGTTATTGCTGTTTTTAATAACAAATGTTATATTTGAGCGTATTTTAAATATTCAAAGTTTGCTTAACAGTTAACTCACTAAAAAAGTTGAGAAGTAAAACGAACCCATTCAGTTGCTTTAGAAAAAGATTCTCAATTTGAAAGGTCACATTAATATGATAATATTTTGCAAATTTTAAGCATTTCTAGCCATAGTAGAATGTCTTGTTAAACAGTTAATCAGGAAGTTTGTTTCAAGATGAGGAAATGGAAATTAAAAATAAATGACATTAAAGGGCCAGCCTGTGGCCTGGTGATTAAGGAAGCTAGATCCCATATGGCCGACAGTTTGAGTACTAGACCTGGCAGCTTCAAAAAAAAAACATAAACAAATTTTAAATGGGATTAGGTTGAAGACAAGCACTTAGAGACTCAGATAAATACAAGTCAGACACCCTAGGAAGGCAGTTTATACTTCTCTATGTGTGAGAATGTTGGCAGGAAATTGGCCATTCCTTGGGACCAGCAGGTAGCATAATGACTATGTTGCTGGACTCCCATGTAGTCAACCACGGTTTGAGTGCCGGATCCGGTGGCTTAAACTCATGCCAGGCGAGTGTGTGTGTGTGCGTGCCCAAGATCCTGAAAGGAGAATGGAGGAGAAGGGATTGCAGCATGTCCATCCCTCCTGGGAGGTGATTTCTCGCTTTCCCTCTCTGTCTCTCTGGCGAGCGCAGGCGCCCTATAGCAAAAACCTCTCAAAAAAAAAAAACAAATTGGCCATTCCTCAATACTAGCAAGGTTGTGCTGACTTGGGACTAATATTGCATCTGGTCTGTCCCTTAAATATTTTGATACTCAGTTGCTGCCTTGATGTCCACACACTACATGCTCTTCAGTCAGAAATCTGAACCAATATAATAAGCAGAATTGTAAGTTAAAAAATATAGAAAAGTAAGTTTTTGTTTATAGAGACTGTTTTAAAAGTTTTATATAATTGTTGTTATATAGCAGTAAAATGTATTTATGTGCACATATGTATCTCCAACTTAGTTGTAAATGTTTTGAGAACAGAGAATATAACCATCATCTTGATACTCACTCATTTTTCCACTAATGCCCAAGCAAGTCAAATGTAATCGGTATTTTCTAGATGAATGTATTTGTCTCTGGAGATGTAAAGTTGAAAGGTTTTAATAAATATTTCCTCTTAAATAATATAGAACCTTGTGAATCTCATTTTTTTCTCAAAATTTACCCTAATTCATTTCCAGGTCAGACCACGGTGCTTATCCATTCATACTTATGTATATGTGATAACAGAAAATGAAAGAAAATGTCTAATTTTTCATTGCACTGTAAAATAATATTTCCCCCTGCAAACATTTACATTTGAAATTTTCTTGAAAATTTTTTTCAGAAATTAATTTTGAAAGGGTTGTTTTATAGTTTGTCTTTTAACTTACAAATACACTGGCTAAGAATGTCCTTAAATGTTACCCGAGAACTTCACCTAGGTATCTGCTACATATTTTCTTGTAAGTAATAAATATTTTATGGTATTTTTGCCATTGTTTTGAGACTTTGGAAAAAATGTATATTTCTTTTTTATGTCAAATCACATGACTTGACTTTTTAAAAGCTAAATAACCTAACTGTGTGTATTTATATTTTGTTGACATCTAGTTATTTCGAACTATTTTCTGGCTCTGGGACAAAATGGTCTACAGAAATGCAGTTAATAAATTGTAAAATAATACAATTAATTGAGTGTGAAATAACTGAAAAAATAACCATGCCAACACTAGGAAACCTATAAATACAAATCACTTTAAATACAAAAGGGAATACAAATCTTCATGTACAAATTATCTATCACTGCTGGTTTAAAAAATTATTTATAACTATGTGTAAAAATGTTGGTTCTTTTGATCCCTAAGTATTCAGATATTCCTCCCTAAGCATATTTCTGACTCAAAAGTTTATCTTTATTCCCTTTACTCTTCAAGATGAGTTAATTTCTATATTTTTTTTTAAAGGGGAGAGAAAAGATTTACTAATTAAGGCTATTCACTGAAATAAATTGAAGCAACTACTCTAAAAAAATTATCTGGTAAATATACTCTAGCATTAATGATAAACAAAATTGAATTCTCTAGAGGTTGATTTTTTACCCACCTGTACTAAATGTTGAACAAGTTGTCAAAATGTTCTCATTAATTGCTAATTTAGAGTGATTTTAGAAAGCAATTCGCAAAGCCCTCTTGGATATTTTACTGACAGCTTCCTAATCTCTGAAAGTATTAGGTAACCCAGCTACATTAAACATGTCACTATGTGAGCTGCTCGGGGATGCAGTTCAGTGAGAACGACATGTACTAATCTGAAAGACAGCCTGCATAGGCCACAAGTGTTTGCTTTAAGGGATGTTATTTTAAGATCTCCTGAAAGGGTTGCCTTGAAGTATTTCCCACTACTAGTCTGCTGCAAACCCAGAGACACCTAGCAGTGGGATCTGACATCAGTGAAAGGGTAACGTGTTTGCAGGAGTTTGCCATGAAGCAGTCAGGCTGATTCTTAGGGAGGAGGACTCTAACTACCTCTCTCTCCTCTTCTCTCTCCTCTTCTCTCTCTCTCTCTCTCTCTCTCTCTCTCTCTCTCTCTCTCTCTCTCCACACACACACACACACACACACACACACACACAAACACCTCCCCACACACACACAGGCAGTGGTCTTTGCTCCTTATGCCTGTTCACTCTCTTTTCCTTTAGATCTATTATACATTCTGTGATTTCCCATAGAAACCCTTCTCCATGTTTCTATAGTGAACGTTTTGCTATTTTCTTTATTGTGACACTTATCAGATGTTAATACAGTTAAATATGTGGGCTTCTAGCTCCCTTCCATTTGACTGTGATCTCTGTCATCCCAAAAGCTCATACGATAGGCTGTGCATACATGGCACTGGGGTGTCCAGTACAAAGGCATAAATTATTTAATCAGGTTGGTTAACCAGAACATTAGAGAATATGATAAGGACTAAGTTGATGAACAAAATAATATCCTGAAAAAGCCCCTATAGTAGTGATGATGGTGATTTGCAGCACAGAATAATGTGGGTAGGGCAGCAGAAACTTTAATTAATTGATTGTTTTGCCCAATAATAATATTGCACCTTGGGCAGCTGAATAAGATAGTGTTAGCGTCCGCCCCGGGGCTTGGGTCTAGCTGAATCATGATTAGAGGGCTGCTGGTGAGGAAGAGAAAGAGGACAAGAAAGAGAAAGCCCTCCATCTCGAGAGGACTAGGGAATTGGAAAGAATGAGACAGAGACGGAGTAGAAGTGAACACAGGTAGCCTGAGCCTAGGTAGCCCAAGCAACTTGTGCCATACTTGAGCCGCTGCTTGAGCCACCCAGACAAACTGGGCCTCTTTATTTATAGTACATGGTGACACTACACACGTATGTTTCATGACACTTCATAGATTCGTTGCTAGGTTACAGACAATAAGAAGCAGGCAACAAATTTATAAGGGCTTAGTCATACTGGGCCAGGTGTATTCTTTGATGATAATCCTATCAAGAGAAAATCCCATAATCTTCTTTTTTAATGCAGAAAAGTCTAGCTGTAGGTGTGGGGAAGAAGGCTAAAGAACTTCTCCATAAGGAGTGTACCACCAAGCCCAGAGAAGGCTAAAGAATCTTACAGATGCAGAGCAGGGACTGGACTTTGCTCATAGGGGTCAAGATGTTTCCTGAAGTCCATCAGATGTGTCTGTTGGAACGCCCCTAGCAAGTTCCACCCTTGCTCTGTCTGCAGCGAGGGTCAAGGAAAGCACAAGTTACAAGGTTCTGCCAAAGCTCAAAAGGACAGGTGGTGTGTGCTTAGAGCATGACCCCACACTTCAGGTTCTCTCTCTAAACGTGTCCCCACAAGATGGAACAAATACAGAATAGGATAGTACAATAAAGAATATTGGCAACAATTTGATATATATGTCTAAATAACTAGAAGAGCAAATTTTAAATGTGCATGACAAAAAGTAACAATAGATGCTGGGGATGGTAAATATGCTTATTTCCTTGATTTCTTTGTTATACACTATATATGCTTAAAAACTACACTGTACTCCACAATAATGTAAAACTATTATATAAATCAGAAATTATAGGGACCAGTGCATGGTAATGGTTACGTTGTTGGACTCCCATGTAGTTGACCTCAGTTTGAATCTTGGAAACAGAAGCTTAAAACTCACATGTGCGTGTGTGCCAACAATCCCAAAAGGAGAATGCAGGAGAAGGGATAACGGCATGGCCATTCTGTCTTGGGGGATTTCTTGTTTTCTGTCTCTCTGTCTCTCTCTCTGTTTCTCCAGTGGGTATATGGACCCTATTGCAAAAAATCCCTCTATAAAAAAAAGAAAGAAAGAAAGAAGGAGAGAAAGAGAAAAAGAAAAGAAATTACAATAGAAATTAGTTTTAAAATATTATTTTAGAATGGTAAAAATCTAGATTCCAATTCCATATCTATTGTTTGCTTTATTTTTTTTTTTAGCCCTGAGTAGATTGCTTAACTTCTCTAAATCTTTCCTCATCTTGCAAATGGTTCTATCCCTAATATACAGTTGTACAAATCGGTACTCCATTGATATTAATTCTGTTTCTCACTAGATCCCTACTAATTCTGTTAGGAGGTAAATGCACTTTTTTACTTTATTATTTTAAAAAGTACTTTGTGAGTGAACATTGTGGAAATTCAGACATATTAAGCAAAATATAAGACAGCAAAAACATCACATTTCCAGAAGCCAGAAAGTATTACTGCCAACAACTTGGTGCATATATTTCAAGATACATTTTTTTCCCCATCTATGCAGTTACTACTAAAATAAAAATATTTCTGTATAAGTTGTTTTGTAACCTATTCTTTTTCAGTTAAAGACTCTATCTTTCTACATCAATAAATACTCATTTTAGTAGCACTCTTGGTGTTTTTAAAGTGCAGAGGGTGAAACTCAAAATGCATGATTTGATGCACCACTCAGGAACTCATTCCCATCATCAGATATAATTAGAATGCCACACCATATATTTAACCAAATACAAGATTGCATGCTTATTTAAACTTCAATAGTCGATTGATAACATTTATTGTGCAGTGGTAATAATATATTTAGATATTTGCTTAATTCAGTAAATTTCAGACTTGAAAGGACATCAGATGCACTTGCATGTATTTTAAAAGTGAGAGATGCTCAAAGTCTCAGCTCAGACCTACTGTAACTGAATTCTCTTATAAAAGCATCATTGTATTTGAGTGTTTTCAAATTAATTTTCAAAAGCAAAATAAGGCAGCAACAAAGAGAACATTTAGGACATTTGCCCAAAGGTTTATGATATAGCAGGGGAGAACGATATCTACTTCATTAATTATAAAAATTCACAGGGCAGCCAGTGGTGTGATGGTTAAGGCGGCTGGATTCCACATGGCCATCTGCACTGTCTGAATCCTGGTGGCTTGAGAAACACACTGGACACATGTTCAAAAATGCCAAAAAGAAGCCCAGGTGAAAGAGAGGGGTTTGCAATGTGATCATCCCCATGGGAAGTGCCTTCTCTCCAACTCTCTCTAACGAATGCACATGTCTTCTGGCAAAAAAAAAAAAAAAATAATAAAAAAAAATAATAAATAAATAAATAAATAAAATAAATAAAATTTAAATTCACTAACTATAAAAAATAAATATAGTATTAAGAGTATATATACTAACTGCAACGAGATGATGGAGAGAATAGCAGTTCTTCCTGAGAAGCTTATGGAGACCTCCCAAAAGAAGCAATGGTTGAGTTGAGTCAGGAAAATAAAATACAAATGGAGGAGAGCTATCGACTTGAGGGTACATTGTGAGTGTCTGGAATGCACGAACACATACGTACGTGCAAGGCTGTTACAGTTTGGTCTTGTGGAATTTGAAGTCCTTGTGGGATTTCCAGATGTAAATGTCAGCTGGTGATTGGATATATAGATCTGGAGCTTACAAGGCAGGCTAGAAATACAGGTGGGAGAGTCATTACTATAGAGAAGGTACTCAGAAGTGGGAAAGAGGGATGCAGTACCTCAGAAACTAGGTCTTTGTTCCTCATTCTCAAGTTTACCTATATTTAATAGGCCTGCATGTTGATATATGCATCTATTACTATATGCCTGATTCATAGTAGGTAATTAATGACTTGTACGTAGATTGCCAAATGAAATGTCTAGTGCATAATAACACTGCTTAGTGGCACCCAAGAAGCAATATTTCATCCTCCTATTTGTTGGTGATCCACTTTGAAATTTTCCTAATGTAATCACATGAACCCAAAGAAGATAAAGAAAATCTGCCAAATGATGTGTTTTAAATGAATAAAGAAATCTATACTTCGGTTAGATGAATTTTCACATGCCTTATAGAATATAGGTCAGTCTACAGTTGGGCAAAAAGAAAGCTAAATACTGATGGTACCTTCCTTACAAATGACTTTTTTGTTTTTCCATTTTGGAGGTACAGTTCACTGAAGCAAACACATTGATGATGTCAATGAGAGTAATGGTGCTATTTTCACCCTTTCTAATGCCATTATTGTGCCATTCTCTGTTTCAACCTAAGGCATTAATGTTTCATGTTGATTAAATTTTAACATCTAAATTGCCCTTTTATGTTACACACAAATGATAAACTTGAATGTTCCAGTCAGAGGGCAGCAACTTTCCTTTCCTCTAGGCTCCTAGTAAATTTATCAAATAACATCCCCCCAGCACCTCACAAATGGCTCACTGTTGTTACTCTTTCTTTACTTACCCAGAGATATGAAGTTGAGTGTGTTTTTTTCTTTCTAAATTATGCCTTCTGCGACAAAAACTAAATCCCATTTTATACAATAAATACATTCCTTGACATTTGTACGTGAAGCACATACTTGAAAATGGATTCATATATTCCTCCATTGACTTGCATTATAATTTTAGCAGTGTCTAGATTGATTTCCAATTGACAGTGGTTTCTAACATGTTGCCACTGCCTCCGTTTCAGAGCCATGCGCTTTAGTTTTCACATAAAAGCAAAGTGATGTAATGGAATCCCCTATTTCAAAGAATACCGAAGGATAGTTTCATAATGTGATAAATTAAGCTCTAGTTCATTTGTGTAGAAAATGGAAATTCTTAAAATAGAACAGCCTGTAATTCGATTTGCTCTGTATATATTTATCACAAGCCAGAGCAAATTCTAAGATAGCCTCATACGTCATGCCTAAAGGAGCTCTCTTTCCTCTGGTTTTCTTTATGAAGATTGCCTAAACAAACGTGTTTAGCCTATGGGCACTCCTAGAGAATGATAGTTAATCCTTTATTTTTCCTCACTAACTTCTAAAAAAACCCTGGGATATTTAAACTATATTTAAACTAGTTTAACAGAGACTGCTTAGGCATCATCATGATAGGTGGAATTATGACTACAGAAAAACAATAATGCAAAATTTGCCTTAATTGCTTTCTTGAACAGCAAAGGCTTTTAAAAAATTGTGATAGAATACACTTAACATAAAATTTACCATCTAATTTTGTATGTGTGTGTGCTATTGAGCGTGTGTGCTCACCAGAGAAAGAGAGAGTGAAGTGAGGAACCCACCCCCCACTCCAGGGTGGATGGCCACACCACAATCCCTGCTCCAGTCTGATCTCAGGATTTTGGGCACACAGAGGCACATGCACCCAGTGTTTGTTTTGTTTTGTTTTGGAGAGGTTTTTGCTGTAGGACACGTGTGCTTGCCAGAAAGTTTTTTTTAAACTGCTGAGTCTGGGACTCGAACTATGCAGTCAGACATGTGGGATCCAGTGCACTAACCTGCATGCCACCTGCTGGTCCTCATTGTAACCTTTTTTAAGTTCCCAGTTCAGTAATACTAAGCATAGTCACATTGTCATGCAACCAATCTCCAAGACTCTTTCATCTTGGAAATGGAAACTCTATAGTCATTAAATTATAACTCCTCATCCCTCCCTTCGACTCTCCCAACTCCTAGCAATCACCATTCTATTTTATCTCTCTATGAATTTCACCATTTTAGGCCACTCATACCAATAGAATCATATAGCATTTGGCTTTTTGTGTATATTTTTTTCTGCGATTGGATTAATTCACTTAAGGTAATGCTCTCAATGTCCATTCATATATGTGCCAAAATTTCCTTCCTTTTTATGGCTAAATAACATTTCATTGCATGTATACATTGTATTTTGCTTATCCATTTATTTATAGTTGAATACTTGGGTTGTTTCCATCTCTTGACTATTAGAAATAATACTGCTATGAACCTAGTTACATGACTAGCTCTTTCATTCCATGCCTCCGTTTATTTTGGATAGATACTCAGAAATGTAATCCTGTATTATATATAATTCTATTTTCTACTATTTATTTTTAGAAGTTTTTGCCTTAGGGCACATATGTATACTACGGAGAGAGAGACAGAGACAGTGAGAGGGAAAGTTAGAAGTCTCCTCTAGGGGAGATGGCCACATGAAAATCCCTAATCCTCTGTTCTCCTCCTGGGATCTTGGGCACACTCCCATTATGATTTTGAAGCCACCAGGTCTGGGACTCAAAACGTGGTCAATCATATGGGAATCCAGCAATGCAACCACTACGCCATCTGCTGGTTCCCTATTTTTTACTCTTTGTGGAACCTTAGGGTTTTCCACAGTGGCCACAGTGAAAGCTTCATTTTACATTCCTACCAACAGTGAACAAGAGTTCTAATTTCTCCACATCGTCACCAATAGCACTTGTTATTTTCTGTTTTCTTGAGAGCAGCAATCTCGAATAGGTGTGAGGTGTTCAGGACTGTTTTTAAACTTCAATTTATTTTTTAAACTAATGGCAGTCAGCCATGGGGAGTCCAGCGCTCTTAACCACCACATCACTTGCGAGCCCCCATAATTGTATATATATATTTATGGTTTACAATGTGAAGTTTTGATATATGTACACAATGTAAAATGATTAAATCAAATTATTAAGCATGTCAATTAATTAACTATTTTGATGATGGGACATTTGAATTTACTTACTCTCAGCTATTTTGAAATATGAATTATTATTGACTATAGTCACCCTGATCTCAAAAGTTATTCCCCCTGCCTAACTGAAACTTTGTTCCCTTTGACCAACATTTCCCTTTTTTCTTCTTTACCCCTTAACCCCAGACTCTGTTACCTACTGTTCTATTCTCTACTTCTATTAGCTTGACTTTTTCAGATTCCCCATATAAGTAGAATGATATTTATCTTTCTATGCCCAGCTTATTTCACTCAACTTAATCCCCTCTAAGATTATCCATGTTGTTGCAAATGACAGAATTTTCTTCTTTTTAAAGCTAAATATTGGGTGGTTGAAAAAGTCACGATGTATTTTTTCTATGTAAAATACATTATGACTTTTCAGACAACCCAACAGTATTCCATTGTATATGTATACATCACATTTTTTAAATCCATACAGCAATTGATGAATGCTTAGATTGATTTCTTATCTTGTCTGTTGTGAATAATGTTGCAATAAACGTGAGAGTGAAGATATCCGCTCAACATATCGATTTCAATGCTTTTAGATATACTCAGTTATAGGATTGCTGGATCATATGGTAGCTCTACTTTTAGTTGTTTTGAAGAAGCTCCATGACTTTTTTCCTTCATGACTATACTAGTATACATTCCCAGCAGTAGTATACAAGGGTTCCCTTTTCTCTGTATCCTCTCCAACACTTACCTTTGATCTTTTTGATAATAGTCATTCTAACAGGTATAAGATGATATCTCATGATGGTTTCCATTTGCATTTCCTTAATGATTAGTGATGCTGAACATTTTTGTCATGACTCTATTGGTTGGCCATTTTGTATGTCTTCTTTTGCAAAATGTCCGTTCAGATCCTTTGCCCATTTTATTTTTTTATTTTTTTTGTTTTACTGTTTATTTATTTAATTTTATTTATTATTATCATTTTTTTTAAATGTGACGAGAGAGAGAAAGGGAAAGTGAGGAAGCAAGCCACCAGGTCCAAGACTCAAACCACAGTCGGCCATGTGGGAGTCCTGTGCCTTAACCATCACACCACCTGCTGGCCCTTCTTTTCTTTTCTTAATTAGCATATTAAAATTGTATATATTTGCGGTGGTACAATGTAGTGTTTTAGTACAAGAATATAATTCGTAATTATTAAATCAAGGTAATTAACATACCCATCATTTCAACCATTTGTCATTTCTTGTGTTGGGAACATTTAAAATTTTTCTTTTTAGTTACTTTGAGACATGCAAGTTTTGTCAACTGTATTCTCCCCTCTATATATTACAAAACTAAAAACTATTCCTTCCATCTATCTGTAATTTTGTTTTCATAAATCTCCTATATCTCCCATTCCACCCCTCCTATCCTGCCTGATCCTTTCTAGTTACTAGCATGCATTTTTTATCCTACTCTATGAGATGATTATTTACAATTTCCACAAATGAGGGAGAACATATGGTATTTCTCTTTTAGTGACTGGCTTATTTCACATAACAGAATATCCTCTAGGCATGCCCATTGAACCTCAAGTAACAGGAGTTCATCTTTTTAGTGGCTGAATAGCATTATGATGTGCGTTTGTGTGTGTGGAGGGGGATTCCTGTAAATGGAAACTACTAATCTGGTTACTGTTTTTTTCTTGCTTTTGAGTTGTTTGAGTTACTTATATATTTTGGCTCTTAGCTCCTTATCAGATGTATATTATACAGATATACAGATATTTTTCCCATTCTTTCATTTTCTCTTAACTCTGTTGATGGCTACCTTTACTTTGCAGAGTCTTTTACTTTGATGCAGTCTCATTTGTCTACTTTTGCTTTTGTTTCCAGTTCTTTTGTGGTCATATACAAAAATTCTCTGCCCACATCAATGTCAAGAAGCTTTTTCCCATATATTTTTCTTAAGCAGATTTATAGTTTCAGGGCTTCCAAATAAGATTTTAACCCATTTTTAGTTCATTTTTGTATATGGGTCTGATTTTATTCTTTGACCTATGGATATTCAGTTTTCCCAACACCAGCTATAGAGGGAATTGAACTTTCCCCATTGTGTCATGGTGGCACCTTTGTTGAAAACTTATTGGTTGTACATACATAGGTTTATTTCTGAGTTCTCTATTATTTTCTGATTGTCTATATGTCTGTTTTTGTATCATGCTGTTTTAATTACTGTACCATGCTGTTTTAATTACTGTAAATTTATAGTATATTTTAAAATCAAATAGAGTAATGCCTCCATGCTTGTTCTTTTTGCTTTGGATTGCATTTGCTATTTGGATTTGGGTTTGTGAGTGTGCATGTGTATGTTCCTATATCCATTTTAGATTTTTTTCTACTTCTGTGAGAAAAGCATTAGACTTTATTAGAGATTTTACTTAAACTTTAAATTACTTTGGATAGTATGGACATTTTAACAATATAAATTTTTCCAGTTCATGAACTCAGGGTATCTTTCTCTTCATTTGCGTCTTCTTAAATTTCTTTCATTACTGTTTTATACTTTTCCACATGCAGGTCTTTTACTTTCCCTGCTAAATTTATTCCTAAGTGTTTTTTTTTTAACTATTTTTAATGATATTTTTTTCCTGATTTCTTTTTTGAATAGCTCTAGTTAAGTGTATAGAAATGCTGATTTTTGAATGTTGATTTTACATCCTACAAATTTTACATTTTTTACAATTAATGTTAGCCTGAAGTTTCTTAGGGGTATTTTGAAAAATAAGGTGAGATATAAGGAGAAGATATGTCATTCTTAGTGGCAGTTGATAGAAGAAAATGTCATAGAAAGTTTGAACACCTGAAACTAATTTTAAACTCTGTGCTATGGTGTATTGGGAGAAAATCTGTTTTAAATAATGGATGAGACAAACTACCTCTTGCTATCCAGTCTGTTTTACAGGTCAAATTACATAACCAACAAGAAGCTATTTAACTTCTAAACTGAATATTTCAGGAAGGAAAGTATCCTAAAATAGCTATGTTAAAGTTGTGAGGAAAAATCTAGTCTCATTTCAGACCCTTGCAAATTTTGGAATGCTTATAATTAGGATAAACATATAGGAATAAAGACGTGTGATGCCAAGGACTTTTAAGTCTTTTTGATTTACCATTTATATTTACAAATGTTTTAACATTTTATAGCAGAATTTTTCTTTTTAGAATTCTCTTCATAGCCAATTATGAATAGGGTGCTAAGTCCCTAACTCATTTTTATCACACTTTACTGTCATTAGTTTATGTACATATTTCTAATATTAAAACCCCTTTCAAGATCATGATCTGATTTTTATTTCTTTACTTTGTGACTCTTGATACTGTGCATGGCACAATAAATGCTTAATATTTTATATATCTGTAATACATTTTTAACAAATGGATTTTCTGGTAAAAATGAAATTTCTCTGAATTAGATTTTTTCTCTTTCTAAAATATTCTTTCTGTATTTATGATAGAGTATGTGTGTGCACTTGTGTGTAAGAGAGTGAAAGGGAGAGAAAAGGACCCTAAGAGAGAAGGGTCTCCACGACCCTTTCTTTTCATTCCTCCACCCCATTGAATGTTGGGCCCTCACATGTGTGCCTAGTGCGTTTCAGAATGACTGAGCTGGGGATTCAAGCCATGATCACCGTGTGGAATCCAACTACTGAACAGCACTTTACCACACACTGTGGAGCCTGCTCCTAACTTGGCTTTCTTCATGCTTAGAGGCATTTCACTTCATTATAAATGAGAATTTCAACATTTTTTTTAATGTTGCTTTCTGTCTCACAGTCTCTCTGGTGAGCGCACACAAACTATAGCAAAAATCTCTCCAAAAGAAAAAAAAAAGGATACCTTATTTTTCCCGCCTTTATTATCTCAGTTTTGAAAATAAAAATTAGATGTAACCCACAACACTAGCATTCCTTTGAATTCAAGTCTTTACAAATGCATTCTTCCATTTTGCAGAAAATAGTTCTTTTTGTTGTTGTTGTTCAAATATGAGGCAGTCATGAAATGACTGAATCTCTAGAAGAAAAAAATCTATATTAAACCAAAGCTAATATGTCAATTGAAAACTTTTTTCCACTGGCATCATTTGATATTATTATTTCTACAAATTAAAAATTATTATGAATCATTATTCTAGCTCTACTCAGGTGATCGGATATATCCTATTGATTTGTGTAGTAAATAGTTTCTTGATGGCAAATCTAGGAAATGTTACAATAGATTAAGATTAACTTCAGGAATCTTCTATGTAATACAGCCTGTATTAATCCATGTATAGATTTTCATACGTTCATGTAATATCTCATCTTACAAATATCCATTATCATTTTTAATTTTTTTTTTTTTTTTTTTTTTTTTTTTTGCTAAAGGGTGCATTCACTCTCCAGAGACAGAAAGAGAGGGGAGAGAGGCGAAATTACCCCCCACGGGGAATGGTCATGCCTCAATCCCTTTCATCCATCTCTCCCTCCTTTCAGGATTTTGGGCAAAGAAGCCCTTGTGCCAGGCATGTTTCTCAAGTCTCCAGGTCTAGAACTCATTATGCGCAGTTGGCCACCTGGGATCCAGATGTTTTAACCACCAAATCATCGAGGCAGTGCTCAAATTTGCATCATTAATCACTGTGACCAACATTCAGACTTTGAGATATGGCCTTATGTAGGAATTCCCTAGGTGTTTCCATCTACTATCCTGAAATAAATCTCTAAATATTTAATATCTTAAAGTGGCTTACTACTGAAAGTGAACTAAGAACATTGCTTCAGATTTTCCATATTAGTTCTAGTGAAGACTTAACTTTCCCATTTTATTTTGGCCTATTCCACAGGTCAGCATTGAGCCTACTCAGCACTGAATAGGTTTCATTGCATAATTTGTATCTACTAAGTTTGTTTGATATTAGCTACTGAATAAAGATGTATTTCACTTTACGATATTATTGTACTTTTAATAGCTTCCTAAAATCAGTTTCTAAAAAATAGGTTGAAATTTTAAAAATGAGATATAGAGTTTTTAGAATTATAAAGCACTTTTGTGAATGGGAGCCAGAAGTTAGTGTAAAATATGAATATATGTGTAACTGTGCTTAAACTTGAGATGATTATATAAAATGCTTTTATTAGTCTTTACAATAATCTTTATTTAGCCTGCACAAAGTAGACATATTTTATGAACTGTTAAATGTGCAAGAGTTGAAATACATATAGGAAATGGTTATGCACTCAACAGAGCAACAAAAAGTAATATAATAGTTTACTCATTTAAACTTATTATCTTTTCACCAACCACAAAATTCCAAAGACAAGGACTATAGAAAAAAATGATTTCAAAAGGAAAAATCCCTCAAGAAGCAAATATTGTTAACATATCCAAGTATAAAATTATTAAAATAATTCATGGAAGCATATTTTTGAAACAAAAAATATTGGTCATGGTCCCATGAATTTGGGAATATAGAAAACTTGTTAAAACATGGTAGTAATTAAAACTGTTTATCATTTCCAATAGGTCATTGCCAGGCATGGCTTTTATCCCAGACATTCATTCTCTGTATGTGTCTTTAGTTTCTCTGAAGAGGGTGAATGAGGATTATTTTTAAAGTATCATATTAAAAGCCATGCCCCAGGAAAATACACATTTTATTTCCCTTTGCTTTTTTGTGATTATCTTAATAATGTTGTCTATGATCCTATCAGATGAGAAAGTTAGTTGTTCCCTTTATGTTTTCAAGTGCAAATGAAAATAAAAGCCACATAAAATTTAATTCTCCCATATTTTCCTATGAGCTGGAAGTAAAAAGGATAAAGGAGAAAATAGAACGTAATGTTCGGTTAGTCTCTGGACACTTGCTTCATCTACACAGGCCAGTATTTTATTTTAATTAATTTTTTTAATTGCCAGAGGGTCTGTGTGCTTACCAGAGAGAGAGAAAGCAACACCCAAATGGAGATTGGTCATGCTGCAACCACTTTTCCTCCATTTCTTTATCTAATAATGATTGTGGGCATGCATACACATGTCTCTGGTGTGTTTTTCAAACCACTGGAGCAAGGATTTAAAGCGAGGTTAGCCATATAGGATCTAGTATCATATACACAATGCTTCACCACTACACTAGAGGGTAGCCCAAGTACGTACTTCTTAAATATGATCCTGGAACTAAGTGCAGTAGAGTCACTTGCTATCATACCAAAGCAAATCAACCAAAATGCAGATTCTTGATTGTGCACAGAAGTACTAATTTAAACAATGGTCCTCAGTGATTTCTAGGGCCCTTTAATAGTTGGGAACAACTGGTTTAATGGCTGAGTTTCCAATGATATGGTCTCCCCTAGAGCTCATCTTGTTCATCACTATTAACCTGAATAAATTGCATAGAATCAAGCAAAATATGATTTAGATGCTTGATGCCATTTTAGACTCAGGCTTTGGCAGTGACGTGTTTTATCTTACTTGTTAATGTGAGACAGTCTGGGTAATTTCTCCTCACTAAATTTGCCTGTGCATCCTCAGCACCTAGAAAATTACAAAGAGCATAGTATATATTTAATTAATTTTAGTGGAAATAAAAACAAAAGTCATAATTTAAATAATATCATGCACTCAGTTAAAATAGAGATGATGTAGTATGCCTCGTCATACTTTCTATTTGATTTCACTGGCAAATAATATTATATTAGATGACTATTACTTTTTTCTCAGTGATATAAAACATTAATATCTCATATTATTTTCTTTTTATGTTTATCATAACTGATTTATAAAATAATCTGCCATACATTTAATTTTAAATTTTTTTATTAAAAGATTGATTTATTTAGTTTCATGAGAGAATAAGAGATGCACACAGAGAGAGGATAGAGAGAGAAAAAAAACAAGCACTTTTAACAGGGTCTCACATTGCAATCCTAGGCAGCCTTTCTCAGCCAGCCAGGATCACGGGCATGAGAGCACAAGCCCAGCATGTTCCGGTCATTTCATTTGTTTAATTTAGCAATATGAGCAACTGTAAAACATGATCAGTGAAATATACACACATAAGAAAGCTCACAAATCACAAGTAAACACATCAAAGAATCCTCACAAATTCAGTGTACCCAGGCAACTAACAACCACATCAGCAATCAGAACGATGAAGATATGTCAAAGAGTTTCCTTATGCCTTTCTCTGGTCATTACCTCTTTCTTACCAAAAAGTAATTGTCACAGTAAAGTCTAACACTATAAATCAGTTTTATTTATTTTGGAATTTTAAAAAATGGATCAGTTTGTGCTTTTTTGTGTTAGGCTTCTTTCACTCAGTGCTATGTCCTTGAAATGTTGGGTTTTGGTAACCAGCAGTTAGCGTAATGGCTATGTCGCTGGACTCCCACGTAGTCGACTGCGGTTTGCGTCCCGGACCCGGTGGCTTAAAACTCAGCGCGTGTGCGTGCGTGTCCAAGATCCCGAGAGAATGGAGGAGAAGGGATTGCAGCGTGACCATCCCCTCCCGGTGGGGTGATTTCTCGCTTTCTGTTTCTATGTCTCTCTCTGTCTGTCTGGCGAGCACATGCGCCCTATAGCGAAAAACTCTCCAAAAAAAAAAAAAAAAATGTTGGGTTTTATCAAAGGCTACTGTTTGCGTCTATTTTGAAATGATTGTGTGATTTTTGTCCTTCAGTCTGTTAGTATGATGCACTATATTAAACTTCTTTATTTTTAAAAATTAAACCAATATCGCTTTCCTGAAATAATACTCATTTGGTTCTTTTGCATTATCATTTATATTGCTTAATTTGATTCTTTATAATTATTAGGAATTTTAAATCTCTATAATTGAAATATATATATATATATATACATATATATATATTTAATATTTATTATATTATTATTGTTATCATTAATTTCCAGTCTGGGTGTCAAGTCATGCTCATCTTATAAAATAGTATCCTTTTTCTTTTCCTATTATCTCGTGAGAGTTTATATGTGAATGTGTTTCTGTCTTAAATACTTGGAAGTCTATACCAGTCCATCTCTGACACAAAGTAATCTTGTAGATAAGTTTATAACAGATTCAATTAATTTGAGGAATCTAGGGTGGTTCATATTTTCAACTTCTTTCTGTGTCAATTTATTTAATGACATTTTCCAAATAATTTATCAATTTCATCTAGATTTGCAAAAATATTGTGTAAAATTATTCATAATATTCTCATATCTTTTTGTTTTTAATGTATATGGTACATATAATTTAAGGTGGATTATATATTATATATGTATATGTGTCTGTATATGCATACATACATGTATATAAAAGGAGCCTTCCAGACTGAAGGTTGGACATAATCAGTGTAATCATCTTGATGTTTATACACACACATACATAATCATAATATAGATTATGATATAGATTATTTCTGTTTTATTTCTATTACTATTTTGTTCATTTTTAAACTTTATATATAAAATATAGAATAACATGTAATGTACTTTTGGCTCTGACTTTTTTTTTCTTGCAATACTGTATCTGTGAGATCCATCTATATTGTTCTATGTATAACTAGGCTTTATTTTTAAACTGCTGTGGTAATATTACATTGTAGTAATATGCTGCTTTTTATTTACTATTTTATTTATTGTATACTACTGTTGCTAGATAATGGATAGTTTTTAGTTTCTAATATTGTGTGTAACTTATGAACTTCTTTGTACGTATTTTATGGTAGATATCAATTAATTTTAGATATATACTCAGGAGTGGATTTTTTTTATTGAGTAGGCTTATAATTAACTATGATAACCATTAACCCTGTTTACAGTTATATTATTTTACAATTCCATCAGCAGTGTAAGAGTTCTAGCTGTTCCAAATCCAGTCCAACTGTTTTTATTGTTGTTGCATTTTCCATTCTTCTATACATGCAGTAGGTGGGTCATTATGGCTTTAATTTGAACTACCAAGAGTAGTGAGGCTGTTTACCACCTTTGTCCATTTCCTTTTTGAGTTTGCTGTAGGCCACGTATGCTCACTGCAGAGATACAAAAAGAGAGAGAATAGAGACAGGGAGATTTTGAAAGCAACCTCACTCACCCAGGGGGGATGGCCATGCTTCAACCATTTCTCCATTTTTCTCTCAGAATTTTGAAGGAACACACATACACATGCTTGGTATGTTTTTCAAGCTGCCAGATCTGGGTCTTGAACCACATAGTTGGCCATGTGGAATTCAGCTGCCTTAACCCCCATACCACAGGCTGACCTGGCTTTGTGCATTTTTATTGCCTATTTTGATTTCCTCTTCTGTAAAATGTATTTTCAATTATTCATCAATTTAAAAAAAATATATTGAGATTTCCTGGGGCCAGCAGGTGGCATGGTTATTAAGGTGCTGGATTCCCACATGGCTGACTGTGGTTCGAGTCCCAGACCTGAAGGCTTGAAAATCATGCTGAGTGAATTTGGCATGTCCAAAATCCCAGCAGGAGAATGGAGGGGAAAGGACTATGGCATGTCCATTCCCCCTGGGGGATATTTCTCTCTGTCTCTCTCCAGCAAGCACACGTCCCTTATGGCAAAAACCTAAATAAATAAATAAATAAATAAATAAATAAATAAATAAATAAAATTTAAGGTTTCCCACAAGTGGATGGAAAGAAGTTTCACTCTCAAGTTCTGCACACCACTGCTTTTGTTCCAGCACCACATCATTTCAGGGACAGTGACCTGGTGGGGTTCAGAGGCAGCTGACTGGCTGTGCTCTGGATTGGCCCCTGACCATCATCCATTCCACAGGTGAGCACAAGGCAGCTCCCTCTTGAGTTCTGTGGGTGACTTCTTTTGTCTCTAGCACCCTGTTAGTTCATGAGAGTGACCAGGGGGGACTTAAAGACAGCTTAACCAACTGTACTCTAAATCAGTCCTAGCCTTTTTCCCATCACAAGCAGGTGATCATAAGAGGAAGCTCCACTCCTGCGTTCTACATGCTGTGTTCTGCACGGTGAACAACTTCTGCTTCTTTCTTCTTTTAAGCCTACACTGCTCAGCCCTAGTTACTTCAGGAACAGGGAGGTAGAGAAAGGATACACTTGCCTTAATAAAATAAGGCACTAAAGAAACTATTTCCCATTTTCACTCTATGGAGGAGTTAAAGGAGACAATTTTTCCTCTTTAAATCCAAATCCCAAAACTCCTATTGTGAATTCTAGCACTCCCTCCCACAGAAAAAGTTTTAAAAAACTAGTAGGGAATCAATACACACTGTAGGAAATAGCTATGGAAACCTACTTACATTAAAAAAAAAAAAAGAGGATGAAGTGCATACCTCACCAGATACCTAAAAATCAAAACAGAATCACAAGAAATCTGAGAAAGCTTGGAAATTTCTCTTGTCCAATTGAACACAGTAAATAATGATCAACAATGGACAAAATACCAGAAATCACAGAAATGTCAAAAAAGAATTCTGAAGGGACCAGCAATTGGCATAATGGCTATGTCACTGGACTTCCATGTAGTTGACTGCTGTTCGAGTCCCAGAACTGGTGGCTTAAACTCATGTTGGGTGCATGTGCGTGTGTGCCCAAGATCCCAAGAGGAGAATGGAGGAGAAGGGATTGGGACATGGTCCTCCACCCTGGGGGATGATTTCTTACTTTCTGTCTCTCTGTCTCTTTCTGTCTTTCTGGCAAGTGCACACGCCCTATAGCAAAAATCTCTCCAAAAAGAAAAAAAAAGAATGAATTCTGAATATTCATCACAACTGAACTTAAGGAGATACAAAAGAAAAAGACAACTAATCCAGAAGATAAGGAAATTATTCCACGACTTGGAGAAATTCCATAAAGAGATAGACGCCCTAAAAATAATCAAACATAACTTCTGGAAATAACGACTAGGATACAAGAAATCAAAACATCCCTTGAAAGTATTAAGATCAGATTAACCATTCAGAAGATATAGTCTCTGACCAGGAGAACAAAGCTTCTAACTGAGATAAAACACCAAAAGTAATGGGGAAAAATGGTGAGAACATACAGGGAATACTAGAAACCATTAAATGTCTAAATATCTGAATAATAGATATTCCCAAAGGTGAAGAAACTGATAAAGGCATAGAAAATCCATTCCATGAAACACTTGCTGAAAACTTCCCAAACCTAGAGAAACATTCACATAACCAGATACTGGAAATACAAAGAATGCTAAATAAAATTAACATAAGAACCTCCCATGATGGGACCAACAATTAGCGTAATGGTTATGTCGCTGGACTCCCATGTAGTCAATCGCAGTTCTAGTCCTGGACCCGGTGGCTTAAACTCATGCCAGGCACATGTGCATGCATGCCCAAGATCCCAAGAGGAGAATGGAGGAGAAGGGATTACAGCGTGGCCATCCCCCCTGGAGGGTGATTTCTCACTTTCTGTCTCTCTGCCTCTCTCTGTCTTTCTGGTGAGCGCATGTGCCCTGTAGAAAACAAAACAAAACAAAACAAAACAAAACAAACAAACAAACAAAAACAAACAAAAAAAACACCTCTCCAAACAATAGCCATATTGGTAAAAATCAAAGAAAAGACATGATTCTAAAAATGACAAGAAAGAAACATCAAATTACTTATAAAGGTTAAGACTTACCAACTGAAACAAAACAGGCAAGAAAAGAATGGGAAGACATATTCAAAATGCTAAACAAAAAACATTTTCAAACAAAAATACTTTATCAGGCAAGATATCTTTCAGGTGGGAAGAAATAAAATCATTCTGAGATAAACAAAAACTGAAAGAATTTACCAACACTAGACCAGCTCTTCACGAAGTACTGAAAAGGATACTAAATCAGGAAAACTAAAAAGAGACAAATGTAAATAACAGAACACAAAACAACCAAGAAAATGGCTAACAACAAGACAAGGCTAAGTTTGCAAATATCTATAATAATATTGAATTTTAATAGATTAAATTCTTCAATTAAAAAATTAGCTGAAAAGAAAATAATGAAACCACCTATATGCTGTCAAGAAATATAAGAATATAAGAAATATACCCCACTGATAAAAACATACATAGACTGAAAGTGAAGGGCTGGAGAAAGATTTTTTTTTTTTTTTTGGAAAGGTTTTTGCTATAAGGTGTGTGCACTCGCCAGAAAGACAGAGACAGAGAGATAGAAAGTGAGAAATCACCCCCTCAGAGGGGATGGCCACACTGCAATACCTTCTCCTCCATTCTCCTCTCGGGATCTTGGGCATGCACACACATGCGCCCAGCGTGAGTTTTAAGCCACCGGGTCCAGGACGCGAACTGTGGTCCACTACATGGGAGTTCAGCGACATAGCCATTGCGCTAACTGCTGGTCCCGAAAGATTTTTTTTTTTTTTGAGTGGTTTTTGCTATAGGGTGCATGCGCTCACCAGAAAGGCAGAGACAGAGAATCAAGCAGTGAGAAATCACCCCCCGGGTGATGGCCATGCTGCAATTCCTTCTCCTTTATCCTCTCAGGATCTTGGACACGCACGCACACGTGTCCCACGTGAATTTAAGCCACTAGGTCCAGAACTCGAACCACGGTCAACTACATGGGAGTCCAGCGACATAGCCATTATGCCAACGGCTGGTCCCCCCTGGAAAAAGATATTCTATGCAAATAGAAATAAAAAAGAGTAAAGTCACAAAAATGATATCAGACAAAATAGACTTCAAGTCAAAAACTGTAAGGAAAGACAAAGAATAGAGTATAGTATTAGAAGGGCTAATTCACCAAGAATATATAACACATAAATATCTACATGCCAAACATTAGAGCACCCAAGTATATGAAAGAGGGACTATTAGATCTATAAAAAGAGAGAGACTGCAACACAATCATCATGGGGGATCTCAACACCCTGCTGTCTCCTCTGGCCAGATCATCTAGAGAAAAATTTAAAAAGAGATACAGGATCTAAATAATACCATAAATCAAATGGATTTGATAGATATCAATAGAACATTTCACCCAACAACTATAAAATACACATTTTTCTCCTACATGAAATGTTTTCAAAGATCTACCAAATTATAAGACATAAAAACAAAATCTTTACAAATTTAAATGTATAGAAACTGTATCTGTCGCAGCAGCACCCCTCCAACAGGAAGTACGGCAAAGCATGGCACTAGGAAACCAGTGATACTCGGTTTGGTTTGGGAGATCTTGAACATTTCAGGACAAGGGAGAAAACTGTGGACATTCTTGGTTGTCATGCATAGAAGGACAGAAATCGTTGCCGCATCTGCACAGTCATAGGAAAAGAAATAACCTAGTTTTCAGCCAGCTTGGTTTTTAAAAGGTTAATAAACACACTGAAAGTTGAAAGTCATGAGAAGCAAGGAAGAACTGGGTTACAAATGAAGGTGAAGGAGACATGCTAACCAAATGCAGTGGGTGTCCTCGAGTAAATTCTGAAACACATAAATGACTTTAGTGGGAAAATTAATGAAATCCAAATAAAGCCTGTAAGTTGAGGGAAAGAAATAAAAAAATAAACACACCACAAATAACTATCAATGGGCATTTAGCATAAAATAACATGGCGATTTTTTTTTTTTTGGAGAGGTTTTTGCTACAGGGTGCATGTGCTTGCCAGAGAGACAGAGAGATAGAAAAAGCAAGAAATCACCCCCTAGGGGAGATGGCCACGCCACAATCCCTTCTCCTCCATTCTCCTCTCGGGATCCTGGGCATACACACACACGCACCCAGAGTGAGTTTAAGCCACCGGGTCCAGGACTCGAACCGTGGTCAACTACATGGGAGTCCAGTGACATAGCCATTACGCTAACTGCTGGTCCCTACATGGCAAAATTTTATAAGAAAATGAATGAGTACTGGCAGATGGCGTAATGGTTATGTTCCTGGACTCCCACATAGTTGACCATGGTTCAAGTGCCAGACGCAGTGGCTTAAAATTCACACCAGCCGCGTGTGCCTGTGTGCCCAAAATCCCAAGAGGAGAATTGAAGAGAAGGGAATGCAATGTGGCCATTCCCCCTTGGAGGGTGATTTCTTGCGTTCTGTCTTTCTGTCTTTCTCTGTCTCTCTGGAGAGTACAGGCACACTACAGAGAAAAAAAAAAAAAAAAAAAAAAAAGGAGTGTGTGCCCAAGATCCACAGAGGAGAACAGAGGAGAAGGGATTGCTGCGTGGCCATTCCCCTTGGAAGGTGATTTCTCACTTTCTATCTTTCTGTCTCTCTCTGTCTCTCTGGTGAGCACTTGGACCCTATAGCAAAAATCTCTCTCTCTCAGAAAAAAAAAAAAAATAGAGTGGGACCAACAGAAGGCATAATGGTTACATCACTGGACTCCCACATGGTGAACCATGGTTCAACTCCCAGATCCAACAGCTTCAAACACGCCCAGTGCATGTTTTTATGTGTTCCAAATCTGAGAGGAGAATGGAGGAGAAGAGATTGCAGTGTTGCCATATCCCCTGGGGAGTGATTTCTCTCTTTCTGTCTCTCTCTGTCTCCAAGTGAGTGCATGTGCCCTATAGCAAAAATCTCTCTTAAAAAAAAGGGAAAGAGAAAATAAAGCATGATTAGTGGTGGTGAGATTGCGGTGAAATAGGAACACTCCGACACTGTTGGTGGGAATGATAATTAGCACAGCCACTGTGGAAAACAATAAGAAGTTTGCTCAAAGACCTATGAATAGAATTACTATATGGCCCCATAATCCCATAATCCCACTCCTTAGTATTTACCCAAAGGATAAGAAAGCAATGAGAAAAAAAAATTTGCACATTCGTGTTTATTGCAGTATTATTCACAATTGCTAAGACATGGAATCGAACTAATGTTGAAGAACAGGTGACTGTACTGTAAAACTGTGGCACATAAACACTGTGAAATACTAGCCAGCCATAAAAAAAAAAGAGATTCTGTCATGCGATACAAAGTATATGAATATAGGTTTAATGCTAAGTGAAGCAAGCCAGACTATGAAATATTGACTTTGTATGTCCCCACTCGATATATACCAAATACCTTCACTTTATGGCAAAATCTGAAAGAGTGGAAAATACAATAGCAGAAACAGAAAGTGTAGATATCAGAGACTGTATAAGAGTGGGTGGGCAGGACAGTTGGTGGTGGGAAGGAAAGGTTCAGGAAAAATAAACACTTAACAGACACAAGGAAGAAATGTTACTGCGCATGATAATATCTTTGACTTGCTTGACACGCAGTACATTTATGCATTGAGAAACCATATGGTATGCAGTAAAGAAGTACAATGATTAACTTTAATTTTTAAAATGATGTCTCTTTCTCTTTCTCTTTTTTCTTTTTTTTTTTCTTTTTCTTTTTTATTCCAGAGCTCGTCAGAGAGACAGAAACAGAGAGAAAGAAAGCAAGAAATCAACCCCCAGGGGGGATGGTGACGCCACAATCCCTTCTCCTCCATTCTCCTCTCGGGATCTTGGGCACACTCACACACGCACCCGGCATGAGTTTAAGCCACTGGATCTGGGACTTGAACCACAGTCGACTATGTGGGAGTCCTGCGACATAGCCATTACACTAACTGCTGGTCCTGAGGTTTCTCTTTTCCTTATTTGTTTATAGAAGCACTTCTTATTTTGTTGATATGAGACTTGTAAAATACATGTATTCAGAAAAATACCTTACTTTATTGCTTGCCTTTTTTTTTGGCATCTTAAAGTTTATATTAATTTTTTTTAATCAAAGAGAGAGAGAGAGAATGAATCTCTAACAGTATTCAAGCTGTTATTCTTCCCCCAGACTAAACCAATGTAACTCATGGGCACAAGTGTATACCTGCTGTGCATATGGTGGTCTCAGGAGAAGATCTCAGAAACTTCTCATATGAGTCCACTTGCATTACTGCTGTGTCATCACCTGGCCCCTATTTTCCTTTTTTATTTTTAATTTACCATCCTTTTGACAACAAAATAACTGTATAATTATTGGTTACAATGTGATATTTTGACCTATGTATACATTATAGAAATTCAATCAAAGTAATAAGTATATATCACCTCATAATTTTATTCATTTTTTGTGATGAGAGCATTAAACTTGATTTTAACGAACTTTTAATATTCAGTAATATTATCAGTGGTTGCATGCAGTACAAAATATTACTAAAATGTATTTCACTAGACTAACTTTAACTTGGTATCCATTGAGCAACACCTCCCCTGTCCCCATTCCAATCCCTCCTTATAGCCTCTAGTAATCACATTTCACTTTCTTGTTCAATGACATAAATTTTTACATTCCAAATATAAGTAAGATCATACATTATTTTGTTTTGTTTTTGTGCCTGGCTCATGTCATTTGGCATAATGTCCCGTGGTTCCATCTATGGTGTCGTGAAATAATTGTTTTTCTTTTAGGCTGTACATTTTCCACTGGGTGTATATACCACAGCTTCTTTATCCATTCATCTGTTGAAGAGAACCTAGGTTGATTACATATCTTGACTATTGTGAATAATGCTGAAGTGAACATAACAATGCAGGTGTGACTTTGGTATATTACTTTTAATTCTTTGTATACATAACTAGTAGTGGGACTGTAGATCATGTGGTAATTTTCTTTTGCTTTTTAAAAAACCTCCATATGATTTTTCAAAATGACTGTATTAATTTACATTCCCACTAGCAGTGTACCAGTGTTCCCTTTGCTTCACACCCTTACTAATCCTTGTTATCATTCAGCCTTTTGATAATAATCATTCTAACAGGCATGAAGTTATATCTCATTGAGATTATGATTTTCATTCCCCTACTGATTAGAGAGGTTGCACATTTTCTCATGTATCTGTTGACCATTTGTATCTCTTTTGAAGAATCCCTATTCAAATCCTTTGTTCATTTAAAACCCATTTTTAAAAAATTGCCAGAAGGCATTTGTGCTCACTAGAGAGAGAGAGAAACAGAGAGGGAGAGGGAGAAAGCACCCTTACATGAGGCATGGTCATGCCACAATCCCTTCTCTTCTATTTTTCCATTTTGTCAAAATTGGGGATATGTATACACACAGGACTGGCATGTTCTCAAGTGATCAGGTCCAAGATTTGAATCACATAGTTGGCCATGTGGGATCCAGATCTCTTAACCACCAGGCCATGAGGCTGGCACTCATTTATCCATTTGTTACCCATGTTGTTTGTTTTCTTGCTATTGAGTTTGTATACAGAAACATTTTAGTTCGATGAAATTCTGTTTGTCTATATTTGCCTTTGTTGCCTGTACTTTTGGAGTCCTAAGAAATCATTTTCCAGATTTCCAGACCAATATCATGGAGATTTTCTCCTGTTTTATTTTTTTTTAATTTTTTTTCATATAATCTTACAATTTTAACTCCAATGTCTAGTATTTTATATATTTTGAGTTAACTTTAATTTTAAGGTTTGTGCCAAAGGGCATGTGCACTTGCAAGAGCAAGATGGAGAGAGAAGGAGAGGGAGAAAATATTTTCCCCCCCAAGTGGAGCATAATCATGTAGTAATCCTTTCTCCTCCAAGGATTTGGACCTGTAGTTTTCCTTTCTTATAGTGTCCTTGTCTGACTTTCATATAAGCATACTGCTGGTTTTGTAAAATGAATTTGGAAGTATTTTCTCCTCTTCATATTTTTTAGGGGCACAGTTTGAGAGGAACTGGTATTTTGAAATATTTAGTAGAATTCAGCAGTGAAGCCATTAGGTCGTGGGCATTTCTTTACAGGAAAACTTTTCATTACTGATTCGATCTCTTATTGTACTGTTCAGATCTTCTATTTCTTCCTGATTCAACCTTAGTAGTTTATAAGTTTCTAGATATTTATCCATTTCTTCTAGATTATACAATTTGTTGGCTGTGCACAACATTCTCATGATTATTTAGATTTCTATGGTACTAGTTTTAATATATGTTCATTCCTTTCTGATTTTTTTTGAGATTTTTCTTTTTTCCTGCCATAGTGTAGCCAATGGTTTGTCTATTTTTTCTTATCTATTCAAAAAATTAACTTTTAGTTTTACTGTTACAATTGTTTTTCTAGTCTCTATTTTGTTTATTTCTGCTCTGATCTTTATTGTTTTCTTTCTTTTGCCAATTGACAGCAAACTATTCTTTTTTCTAGTTCCTTGAGAGGTAACATTAGGTTGTTTATTTTAGATATTCCATCATTCTTATGTAGCACTTACTTGCTACAAACTTTCTACTCATGACTGCTTTTGATCCAAACCATAAGTTTTATTTGGTATGTTGTGTTTTTTATTATATTGATTTATCTCAAGACATTTCTTAATTTCTTATTTTTCTTTATTGATCTATTGGTTGTCTGGGAACATATTTAATTTTTCACGTATTTGTGAATTTTGCATGATTTGTTCTATTATTGATTTCTAGTTCTATGTCATTGGGATGAGAATATATACTAAGTATGATTTCATTCTCCTTAAATTTGTAAAGACATGTTCTTTGACTTAGTGTATTACCTAGCCTGGAGACTATTTTATGTGCACTTAAGAAGAATGTGTATTCTGTTGCTCATGGATGGAATGTTCTTTAAATATATGTTAGACCCATTTGATCAAAGTGTAGTTCAAGTCTAATGTTTTGTCATCAATTTTCAGTGTAGATGATCTGTCTAGTGTTGAAATTGGGGTACTGAAGTCTCTGTAATTGTATTGTAGTTTATCTCTTCTTTCAGTTCCATTAGTTGCTTCATATTATTTAGGTGCTCTCAGGTTGACTGCATATATAATTGTTAAATTCCCTTTATAAATTAACCTCTTTATCATTATATAATGTTACGCTGTCCCTTCTGCTTTTACTGGCAGAGGCCTCCAACCTCTTTCCATAGAGTGATTGTAGAACTGGAATTATTGCTAAAGCAAGTTTGAGAAGAAGGTGCAAAGAGTGCCCACTCTTCTTTTCAAGCAAGCATATTTTTTTTCTTTTTTTCGGAGAGGTTTTTGTTATAGGGCACTTGCGCTCACCAGACAGACAGAGAGAGACAAAGAGACAGAAAGCGAGAAATCACCCCCCAGGGGAGATGGCCACGCTGCAATCCCTTCTCCTCCATTCTCCTCTTGGGATCTTGGGCACGCACGCACACACACCCGGCGTGAGTTTAATCCACCGGGTCCGGGATGCAAACCGCGGTCGACTATGTGGGAGTCCAGCGACATAGCCATTACACTAACTGCTGGTCCGTCTTCTATTCTTTCTGACAGAAGCCTCCAAACTCTTCCCAGGGAAAAATTGTAGGCTAGAACTATTGTTGGAGAAAGCCAAGGAAGAAAGAGCAGGGAATGCCTGTTTTCCATTTAAGCAAGTAGATGTTTCAAATCATTGCAAAGGGAGCCTTTTGGCCTGGCACTTTGGCTAGAGCAAGCCAGGGAAGAAGGTGTGGGAAGTGCTGAGCTTTTGTTTAAGCTAGAAGATATTTATTCTTTGTTACATAGACTCTCAGATGCCGCTTGCTAGAGGCTAGATCCACAGGAAGCTGCTAGAAATACATGTAGCCAAATTTTCCAGGGAGGAGGTGGAAGCTAGAGTGTTCCTAGGAGCTGAGGGTGCTTGCAAGTTTCAAAACCCCCTTTGTTTTTTGTGCTTAAGGGAAATACTCTGATACCCTATGCTTTGCAGTTCCTCAAACAAACTGATTTAATAGCCAAACCCTCAGGCAGAGACAGTAAAAGTTGAGCATTATATGTGTCATACAAGCCTTTCACCCCTTGGGAAAAAACTGGGAGTTACAGTTTCTTTTCCAATTATAAGGCACTGTGCTCAGGGTGGGATTATTGTGCAAGTGTAATACTTTTCCTACTCATTTTGAGGAGGATACTATTTCAGTCATCCAGTGTATAGGAGCCTTTTCACCAGATTTTGGATTTTTCTTTGAGAACTGATCTGTGTGTAGTTGTTACTTGGTGTGCCAGTGCAAGAAGAGCTAGACAGGAGCCTCCTATTCTGTCACATTGCAGAGTCCTCTTCTTCTTCTTTTTTATTATGCCACAGGGTACATGCATACAAGAAGCATGCACTCTTGTAAGGAAGAGAGAGAAAATCTCTTACAGGGCCCAGATATGATGCAATCCTTTTCCCTCTGATTCTCCAGTCTGTAAGGATTCTGAGTGCACACACACATGCGCCACGTGGGCTGGGAATCCAACCCTGATGGTCATGTAAAATGTGGCTTCCTTTATGCAATGCCTAACTAGTATGTTTTTGGGCTGGCCCATCTCTTTATTTTCTTAGTGCTTTTTTTGATAAACAATAAGCTCTTTAATTAGTCAAATTTAGCAATTTTCAAATTTTTAAATTAGTGATTTTAATAGACTCTTTAAAAATTATTTCCTTTTCCATTTTAAGATATTTTTAATATGGGACCAGCAGATGGTGCAGTGGTTAAGATCACTGGCGTCCCATATGGCTGACTACAGTTTGAGTCCTGGACCTGGTGGCTTGCTTTCTCACTTTCTTTCTCTCTCTCTTTCTCTCTCTCTCTTTCTCTCTCACTCTGTCCCTCTCTTGTCAAGTTAAAAAAATAAAGTTAAATAAATTATTTTAAAAAACGGTATTCTTAATTGAAGTTTTATTTTTTCAGGTCTCATATTTAGTTATATGATCACTTATCAATGAATGGGGTTAAGATTTTTTTCTCCTATATAGACGTTTAATGTACAAAGAGAAACTTACTTATTTGTCCAAATTAATTGTAATGAAGTTTTCAGTGAAAATTATGTGACAATATACACATGTGTTAGTTTGTTAACTTTCCCTTCTATTAATTTATTTGTTACCATTGTACTAACATTAAGCTCTCATAATTATGTTCTCTTCATATTGGATTTAATAATTTTATACTATAAATTCTCCAGAAAAATTTCCTTCTGCAAGATCAAATTGTATACTGTCAGAACATACTATTTCCATACGTATATATATTTGAGAAAGCTTGTCAATTCAAAAAGAAATCTGGGGGTTTTATTTCAATTATACCAAATCTATGAATCAACTTGAGGATATGTCACACTTACATATTGAGTCTTTCATTCTATGAACTTTGTACATCTCTCTATTTAAGTCTTATTATCAATTAGCAATATTTTATAGTTTTGACTATAGAATCCTTGTACAACTTCCCTTATATTTCTTCTTATGTAGTTTTTTTTTCCTACACTATTATAATTGGCATTATTTTTTTCCAGAGCAAGTGTGTGATTACCATACAGAGAAAAAGAAATAACCCCACCCCCAAGGGGTGTGGTCATGCTACAATCCTTTTTCTCTTCATTTCTAAATCCTGTCAAGATGTTGGGCATGCTGAAACATGCACCTGGCATATTTTTCACGTTGCCAAGGCTGAGATTCACACTGGGTTCAGATAGGTGGAATATGGCTCATAATGCACAGCTCTTAACCACTACCTTATGGAGTTAATCCTGTATATTTCTTTTTCTTTTGATTAATGAATTTGATGTGTAAAATTTTCTTTTAGTGGCTACTTCTAGTTCTTTTAGTGGCTTCTTTTAGTTAGTACTGACAATATTTTCAGGACTCAGTACAGTGTAATACAAGATGCTCCTTGACTTCATGAGCTATGTATGTGAAAAGAGACATTAACCACTTGTGAAAAAATGGAGTTAGAATGAAAGTTTATTTTGAAGCAAAAAATTCAAAACCACGTATTTTTTCATAATATGCACTTTTCATGAAAATTTTTAAGAATTATATGTAATATTTTTACATCTTCTATGTATTTTAAATTCTTCTACCATTTTCAGATCATACTAGAATCTTAGAATAATTGATTTCAATCCTGCCCAAATTTTCTGTTATTGCTTTCACATCTTCCAATTCTACATACATTTTAAATGCCTGAAAATTTTTTTACTCAGTTTTTAAATGTTTGTACATACTTACCCATTTATTTTATCTTTAGTCTATTCTATTTTTATTTTTTTTTTTTCTGTCTAGAATAGCTAGTTTTTGCCTCAAGTGCTTCACTGAACATTTCTTTTAAGTTAAGTATACTGGAGACAACTTCACTTAGCAATGCCTTTATTTCACTTGCACTTTTGAAGATTTGTTTTCTACTATATATAGAATTCAAGATTGGAAAATATTCAAGCATATGAATTTATTATAATTCATACATCCATTCTTTCATGAATAGACAGGTTTTTAATACCATAAGAAATGTTATGAAAAATATATACATTTTAGGGTCAGCAAGTGACACTGAGGTTAAGGTGGCTGGATTCCACATGGCTGACTGCACAATTCTAGTCCCATACCCAGTGGCTTGAAAATTGCCAGGTGCTTGTGCATGCCCAAAGTCTCAAGAGGAAAGTGGAAAAGGGATTGCTGTGTGGCCATCCCCTGTGAGGGTAGATTTCTCCCTCTCTCTCTCTCTCTCTCTCTCTCTCTCTCTCTCTAGGAGGCAAACATGCCCTATAGCAAACTTCGCAAAGTAAAAAGCTTCACAGAATATTAATGCAATGAGTTTCTGAAAAAGAAGAAAGAATAAAAGAAAGAAAGAAGAAAAAGAAAGATAAAGAAAAAAAAGAGAGCCACTCAATTGACTTAAGGCAACTTGACCTCACATGGTTGACTGTATGGTTCAAGCCCCAGAACTAGTGGCTAGTAGATTTAAATCTATCTGTAGATTTATATATATGCCTTTTTTGTCTATATGTTGCATGTGTATAGTGGTGGTTTCTGGCAATCATTTTTTTTTGATAATCAATATATATGTTTGAAATTTTGGTATATATTGCATAATTTTACTTGAAAAATATCCCACCATTTTACATTTTTGCCTAATTGTAATAAAACTTTTTATTTCCTACTGCCTCATAAATAATGGTTGTTAAGATTTTTTTAAATATAAAATATGTATAGAATTTAATTTTAATGGGGCTAAACATTTAGAAACTATATTCTGTCTTATATTTTTGCCATATAGATATTAATTATATATTATTAATTTGACTTCTTATGTTTTGTTAGTATGAGAAAGATCATTAGATCTTATTTTATGTTCACATAAGGATTTCAGCTATTCTTTTAAAACTCTTGTTTATTTCTAAGTACCTAGTAGATTCTTTATTATATTGTTTGAGTTTCTTCATATTTCATTTTTACCAGGGTTTGTGTATTTCAGTGATAATAAGATTTAATCAATCAATATTTAATATTTTCTTCTGAGAATTCCTTAAACCAGCAGTTCTTAATTTGTATCATGATCCCTTGGGATGTTAATGTGTACTTCATGAGAAATGATTTTCTATGGATAAATTTATTCAAGAAATACTAGGTTAAGCAATACCAAACAGCACACTTCCTTTCCAGGCTTTTCAAATGGTTATGTGCATTGTCAATCTCCAAGTATTTCTGAAACATATTTTACCATGTAAAGTCAATTTTCTTTCTTTTCCTTCCTTCCTTCTCTCCCTTTTTCTCTTTGATTCCTTCTTTATTCTTCTTTCTTTCTCTTTCTTCATTTCTTTCTTTCTTTTTTAAAATTTGCTAGAGGGCATGTGCACTTGCTGGTGCAATCCCTCTCCTCCATTTCTCCTTTTACATTTTTGGGCATATGTGCACATGCACCTGGTGTATTTTTCAGGCCACTGGTTCTGGGGCTTGAACCATACAGTCATCCATGTGAGATTGAACTGCCTTAACCACTATGTCATTGGCTGGCCATCTTTCTTGCTCTCATTTCTTCCTTTTATTCTTTCTTCTTCTATAGGAACTCATTGCATTAGTATTCTGTGAAACATAGTTGAAGAGATGTTTAACAAGTGTTCCTGGGACAAGCCCATAGCCTGGTAGTTAAGAAATCTGGAGCCTACATGGCTGGTCATGTGATTTGAGTTCCTGTCATGGCAGTCTGAAAAACATGATGCGTGCATGTGTGTGTGTGTGCCCAAAACCGTCAAAGGAGGAAATAGTGGAAGAGAAGAGATTGTAGCATGATCATGCACCATTGGTGATAATTTTTCACTTTCTCTCTGTCTTTTGTCTCTCTCTCTTTCTTTCTCTTTCCAGAAAATGTACCCGCTGTTTGGTCAAAAATTTAAAAGTAAAAAACAAAATAAAACCAAAATAATTCTTCCCTGTGTAGAAGAATTCTGTACACATTATAAATGTTGACAGTGACCCATGAGGCTTAAGTGGATATAATGGTCATATAAAGGTACAGAAAGTGTGTCCAAGTGTGGATTCTTGATAAGCTAATGGTAATTGGCCATATATTCAAACGAACTGATATGATGTTTTCAATCATATGACTAGAAATAATTTGAAACTACCTACCATACTTCCAAAAGTTTACTCTAAACTTTCTTAACCTACATAACAAGTCATCTCTATTAATAGGTAACCTTGTGTGATGCTCCCTAAAGTCTCTACCCAGTATATAATTTATATTTCAACTGATCTCAGAACCAAGAGAAAGGAAATCAATACAGATTTTCTTTTTTTTTTGGAGTGGTTTTTGCTTGAAGGCGCGTGCGCTCGCCAGAGAGACAGAGAGACAGAAAGCAAGAAATCACCCCCCAGGGGGCATGGTCATGCCACAATCCCTTCTCCTCCATTCTCCTCTCGGGATCTTGGGCACGCACGCACACGCGACCAGCGTGAGTTTTAAGCCACCAGGTCCGGGACACGAACCGCGGTCGACTACGTGGGAGTCCAGCGACATAGCTATTATGCTAACTGCTGGTCCCTTAATACAGATTTTCTATCTATTGTCACCTAGCTAAGATTATTTTCAGTATAGCTCATAAGAAGACAGTGGTGATTCTATTCTTGGTCAGTCATGGTTTATTTGCAAATTGTGGGAAAATTTTGAGAATAGGAATTAGTAAA
The DNA here is from genome assembly GCA_026018925.1 of Tupaia tana. Taxonomy (NCBI): domain Eukaryota; kingdom Metazoa; phylum Chordata; class Mammalia; order Scandentia; family Tupaiidae; genus Tupaia; species Tupaia tana. Next base: position 26,917,438 of record JAKSZU010000009.1, read on the forward strand.
ATTAGAATGAAAGTGTTCAAGAGGATATCCATAGTTCTTTTTATTACTCTAAGTTTCTAAGAGCACTAAGATTGTGCCTCATTGTAATGAAAAGCTTAAGAAAGATTAAGTTAGTTTATAACAAAAAGATTATCTATAAACACATTACATAGTATTTTGCAAAATATTAACACATTTAAACATATGCTCACTTACTTTTAGTAATATGTGGTATTATGCAATTTGAGTTACATTGAAATAATTTGTATGATCTGTTAATGGCGTGCAATCTAAAAACCTGGAATAACTTGCTATATTTTTGTTCTTTGGTTTTTGTTTGCTTACTTTTCTTTTTCTTCCTCTTGAGTGAACTGACTCCATTATGCTGCTGACCCATTTATGCTAAATTTTGGCTTTGTCAAATAAACATACTATAGGAATATTTGTAACATCTGTAATTGTATACATTGCTCAGAATTGCATGTCTATGGAAGGAATATGATCCTTTTGTTTGGTTTCTGTTTACAGTTAAATAAGGTTGTTTTTTGCTTCTTAAGTGTATGGACCTTTGTAAGTTAATTCCTTGTTTATATGTTAACATTATTAAGAGAGAGCCCAAGCCAGTAAAATAAGCCTGGATATTTGATGTTAGTGGATATATACTTCACCATATCAGCAGATAATAATGGCTATAATAATATAAGAGAACTTCAGTGTAAACAAATTTTTGTTATTGTTGATGATAAACTCAGATAAGGCACTGATTACTTTACTCATAGTCTTAGTTCACTGTACACTTACATAAGTTCACTTCAGGGTAAAATCCTATCTAGTTAAGAATAATTTACTTGAAAGTAAACACTTTCTTGCTTAAAGCTGCCCCTTTAGAGAAGGAAATATAAAAATTGGGCATAGAAGAAATATATACCTCTGCCCTAAAATCAAACATTTTAGGGCTCGGCCAGTAGCCCAGCAATTAAGTGCTGTGTGTGGGGAATTAGATCCAACATGGCCAACTGAGGTTTGAATCCTGGCCCCAGCAGTGTTAAAAATACTTCAGGCAAGTGTGCCCCAAATTATGAGATAAATAAATGTAGGAAAATGATCATGGCATGACCACAACCCAGTAGGTGTTCTCTGTCTCACACACACACACACACACACACACACACACACACACACACATACAAATGTACGCACAGCATGGTTTGGCAAAGTATTGGCCTACACCACCATAAAGGCCAGAGCTTCTGCCTCCAAAATTTCCACCTTTTATGGGTCCAAAATTTTAAGACCAATTGTTATAATTGCCAAAATCACTATAGCTTTCATCACCTCCAAAATTTCCTCCATCACTACCAAATCCATTATAGCTAGCCCCACTTCCACTGTATCTACCACCACTGTACTGCCACCAAAGCCACCATGACTACTGAAGTTTCTTCTATGACCAATGCTGTCATTACCACCAAAATCACCTCCATAACCACCACCAAAGTTTTCAGAATCACTTTGACCTCTTGGGCTGGAGGAAGCTCTAGCCATCTCTAGTTTGGACAGGGTATTTCTTACCTCACAGTTGTGGCCACTCATAGTATGGTATTTCTGAATGACAGTCTTATCCACAGAGTCATGACCATAAAAGGTGACAAAAGCAAGCTCCTCTTCTTGCCACTTCTTTAGTCAGCCATGCTATCAGTCACTTAAATTTTCCCATATTGTTCAAAATCATCTCTTAGGTGATATTGTTCAGTGTCTTCTTTAATACCAGAAACAAAGATCTTTTTCATAGTTAAGTGCGCACTTGGTCTTTGGGAATTTCTCTTGAGACAGCCCTCTTTGTTTCCACAGCGCTTCCATCCAGTTTGTGTGGCCTTGCATTCATTGCTGCACCCACCTCCTCCACAGTGGCACAAGTGACAAACCCAAAGCTCCTGGAGCGTTTGGTGTTTGGATCTGGCAGTACATGAGTGTTCCCCATTGCTCAAAATGGCTCCTCAGGCTCTCATCAGTTGTTTCAAAACTCAACCCTCTGATAAAGATTTTCCACAGCTGATCGGCTCTTCAGGAGACTCTGAAATGACAGTAGTGGGAAGAGAGACTTCAATTATGCTTTTCCTGTGGCATCCACAGGCAAAAGGGCAACCTTATTTTCTAAAGCAAGTACTTGATTTCTATTTTTTGCTGATCTGAGAGACTGCTAATATTTCTTTGTTTTGAACTACTTCTAGGAGTTCCACTATCCCAACACAGAATTTATACCCTTGCCTGCTTAGATCTTAATTTAACTTCAAATCCTATAGTTCATTTAATAAGATTTCTATTCAGATATTTGCTTGGCACATGCACAGCCACACATCTATGTTACAGAGTTGGACTTACAGCTTTTCTTTATGTGCATGCTTTTTGTGTGTGATATAATCTGTACACAAGTCTCATAGGGTAACTCATGAACACATAGATAAATAAAAATCAGGAACTCTAGAATGTGGTTCTTGGTATTGACACGTCACTTTTTCTTTTAGGATTTTGTCATGGGGCATGTGCATTCCCTACATCCCAGCCCTGATCCAGGGTAGATAGCTGTGCCACAATCCCTTCTCGATTCTCCTCTCCAGATTTTGGACATAAACACACACGTGCCTAGCATGATTCTCAAGTTATCAGGGACCCAAACTGTGGTCAGCATGTGTCAATCCAGCACCTTAATTACCACATCACCTCCTGGACCTAGAAGTACTTGATACATTTTTTTAAAGAGACAAAATTTTGCTATAGGGCACATGGGCTCACCAGAGAGATAAAAAGAGAGAAATCAAGAAATCACCCATCGGAAAGGATGGCCATGTCACAATCCCTTCTCTTCCATTCTCCTCTTGGGATTTTGGGAGTGCACGCACATGCACCGGTATGAGTTTCAAGCCACCAAGTCCAGGACTCAAATCATTGTAGACCATGTGGGAGTTCAGTGCCTTAACCACTATGCTACCTGCTGGCCCTGAGAGGTACTTGATTTTACTTTGCCTTTGTGCTACCACTTATAAAGCAGAATCAAAAGTATTCTTTTGGAAATGTCCAAGAAGGACTAATATATTTAGAGTATTTTAAGACAATTTTAAAGGTTTATAAGATGCTTGCTCGTACATACATAAATAGAAACTGGGAATTACTTTCTATTCAGATAAAACTTGCCCCTCAACAATACACAATATAATTTAGCTTCCTATTTAAATAGCTGTAACATCAGAAATTTTCTCAGTCATGGGGAAAAAAAGAGAAATACAGGGAAACAAAAATACTTTCAACAAACTTGCTGAGAGACTGTGTTCTTCCATTATTTCTCAATTACCATTTTCATCCAATTTTACTAAACAAGGATAGGACTATTCAATAATTGCCAATATTAGGGCATATCGCTTTGACCTAAGACATAAGAAAGTGCCACCATTTGGATATGGTTTGTCCCCCAAAGGTTCATGTGCTGGAAGCTTGGTGGGAATTTTACGAGGTAAGGGCTAGTTGTTAATATTTGGATCATGGATGTACTACCTTCATGAATAGATTAATGCCACCTTATGGGAGGGAATGAGTTATTGCTATTGCAAGAATAGGTAAGTTTCTGCAAGAGTGGGTTATTATAAAAGTAAGATAGGGGTGGTTCCATGGCACGGTGTTCATATGTTCCTCAAAGGGAGTTGATCCCACATGGTGATTGCAGTTTGAATCCCGAGTCAGATCACCTTGAAATATATTGAGAACATAAGTGAGTGGTGCTTCCCTGTCACTCTCATGTGTATGTATATGTGATCTATCATAAAAAAGAAAAAAAATAGATGGTGAATAAAATAAATAAAAAGTAAATAAATAAAATCAAATGGCTGCTTGCAGGACTTTCTCTCTCTCTCTCTCTCTCTCTCTCTCTCTCTCTGTCTCTGTCTCTCTCTCCATGTATCCACTGTCTTTTCCTCTTCTTTCCATCATGTTTTGATGTAGCAGTCTGATCTAGTGCTAGTCTCATGCCTTTGAACTCTCGAGCCACTAGGATATTTTAAATTATCCTATTAAAGTACTTTAAATTATTCACTAGAATACTTTATAAAGCTTTATTCTTATTAAGTTATCCAGTCTCTGGTGTTTCTATTTAGCAACACAATAATGAACCAAAACCCAAGTGTTAAGCTAAATACAAGCAAAGTGTCATTTAAAACAGCAATAAGTTACACTGACAAGTAATACAATTGTTACACACTAAAATAAACATAAAACAAATTTTTTCTTTTGAAAGTTTCAGTACAAAGAAGCAATTTATAGTGTTTGCTTGCCAACACAGTCATACTTAATAAATCTAAAAAAGGTGACTATATTTGAATTTAGGGTGGGCAAGAGTTCTTCAATAAACTGACCTTTATTTATATTTTGCTTCAAATATTTAGAATATTTCATTGACAAATATAAATCAAATGTACTCAAGGTGTACATTGTGAAGATTTGAAACAACACACACACACACACACACACACACACACATATATATATATATATACATATATATATATATATATGGTATAATGATGACCACAATCAAATTAGTTAACACAACCTTTAACACTCAGGCTGTATGTTAAGTCCTCAGAACTTGTTCATCTTACAATGGAAATTTTTTTTTATTTTTTTGAGAGGGTTTTGCTATAGGGCGCATGCACTCGCCAGAAAGACAGAGAGAGACAGAGAGAAAGTGAGAAATCACCCCCAAGAGGGAATGGTCACACAGCAATCCCTTCTCCTCCATTCTCCTCTCAGGATCTTGGGCACGCATTCACACGTGCCTGGTGTGAGTTTAAGCCACTGGGTTCGGTACTTGAAATGCAGTTGGCTACATGGGAGTTCAGTGACATAGCCATTATGCCAACTGCTGGTCCCACAATGGAAAATTTTTATCCTTTAGGTAATATCTCCCTATCTTTCATCCTCTGTGCCCTGGTAACTAGCATTCTACTCTCTGCTTCTGTGAGTTTGAATTTTTTAGATTGCACATAAAAGTGAGATGGTGTAGTATTTGTCTTTTTGTGCCTGGCTTACTTCACTTCTTATAATGTCCTCCAGAATCATCCATATCACAAACGTCATAATTTTCTTAGTTTATATTGATGAATAATATTCCTATGTGTGCATGACTGTGTCTGTATACATACATACATAAGAGGATTTTTTAAAGTCTATGGAAAATGGACTTAAAGTATGAGTTTGTTTTAGTGCAAATTATTTTTTGAAATACAGGTATAGTTTTTTCCAAATGTAAATTTTTATGAAATGTAGGAATACCCTCATGTATGTGTGTGTGTGTGTGTGTGTGTTTATTATAATTTTTTTCTGTAATTGGACACTTAGATTGTTACCACATCTTGAGGTTTTTAAAATAGTGTAACCAAAAATGGTTTATTACCTGTTGATGATAATATATATGGTGTTCTCAACTGGACTGGTGTGAGATGTATTTCATGTTGGAAAAATTCTCTTTACAAGCTTCATGATGGATAGCATTTGAATATATAAAATAATAATAATAATAACATTTAAAAACAAATTAATTAAAATAAAATAGTGTCACAATTAACATGGAGGTGCAGATATGTCTTCAAGATACTGATTTCATTTATTTTGGATACCCAGAATTGTGATTACTGGATTAAATTATAATTCTGTGTTGAATTATTTGAGGAACCAACATACTGTTTCCATAATAGCTATACCATTTACATTTTCACCACCAGTGTACAACAATCTCCATTTCTCCACATTCTTGCCAACACTTGCTTTCTCTTGCCTTTTTCATAGTAGCCATCCTAACAAGTGTGAGGTGATATCACTTTGTGGTTTTTATCTGAAGCACCTTTTCATATACCTGTTGGATATTTCTATGTCTTCCTTGAAAAAAATGCCTATTCAAGTCTTTCGATCATCTTAGAATTGGGTTACTTGTTTTAGACTCTTTTGCTTTTGACCTGTAAAAGTTTCTTATATATTTTGGATGCTAACCTTTTCCCAGGTATGTGGTTTGTAAACATTTTCTCCCATTCCATAGGCTGCCTTTTCATTAGTTTTTGTTGTTGTTTTAAATTGCTAGACAGAGGTCATGTGCATCTTCCAGAGAGAAAGGGAGAGAGAAAGAGAAAGAGAGAGAGAGAGAGAGAGAGAGAGAGAGAGAGAGAGAGAACACCCCACCTCTATGTAGAATAGTCATGCTGAAATCCTTTTCCCCATCCCGTCAGTATCCTGGTCACATGTACACATGCACCCAGTGTGTGTTTTTCAAGCTGTCAGGGCCAGAATTTGAACCGTGGTCAGCTAGGTAGTATCTGGCTCCCTATGCATAGGATATTAGAGTATTTCATTGACAAATATGTGTTACATGGCGGGACCTCATTATTATTTTTTATTTGCTGCTGAGGAGCAAATAAGTTTTATTTTAGTTTGATGTAGTCTCATTTGTTTATTTTGTTGCCTATGCTTTTGGAGTCACATAAAAAAAAATCATTGCTAAGACCAATATATTTGAATATTAGGTAAGCAAGAATTCTTCAATAACTGGCTTTTTCCCCTTACATTTATAGTGCATTTGTATTGAAAAGTAATAATTAGGATTAATTTTATCAGCATGGAGAACTAATGACCTACTTAAAATGATATTAATTTTAAGTAATTGTGTTGCTAAGAAGAAGACTTTTTCAATAAAGTGCATTTTCTGATTTTATTATTTTAATCAGATGTTGCTGTAACCTTGTCAAGAATATTAATCAGTATTAATGACCTTTGCATTGTCATTATTTTTTATTGACTACTGAGAGTACACCCAACTCTACAAGCCCTGTAGTTCAAATTCATATAGTCATACTTACCATTTTATTCTCCATAATTCAGTTTAAATGAATGTTATAAAGTGAAATTATTCTTTTAACTTTATATTCAAATAGTATCATTCATAGTTTAAAATAGATTTAGCACTGAAAAAGCAGGTTTTTTTTATCACTTTCTGTTAACTCACTTTGTCTATAGCACTTCTATGTGTGACCTAATTAAAATATGAGCCACTTACCATAAGTACCTAGAGTGGATGTTGAAAATGAAATTGTAAAAGGACACTCATAGATTGTAACATCATATTTTTAATAATGTTTTTGCAGAAAAAAACATGTCCAACAACTGAATTGCTATAATAAATCAGAATATAATGCTATTTTTTGAACCTAAATTTTGTTGATAAATGAAAAATATATGTCATATAGAGAAATATTGTAATATTGTCATATAAAATAAACAGTCCCTGTAAAGTTTATGCTTATTCAATACATGTATACTTCATGCCCGTTAGATGATGATTCATTATTTCTTTGTATTTTAATAATACTGTTAGAAATTATCTTGCTAGTTGATTTAACAGAAAGGTAAAACTTCTTTCCAAGTGAAGAATGCATTAAATTCAAGAGAAAGACATCTTTAAAATAATTTTGTACAGTTTTACCTAATTGATATGGTGTCAAGTTGAAATATAAACATATTAAATAGCCCTGTTTAAGGAACACTATAACTTTGACAACAAAATATCCATTATTATTAATTATGCTTTTGTTTATTTTTGACTATTACCATATTTGTGAAAATTACAAAATTTAGTATTTAAAACAAAAATGTAGACCCCTTTATTGACTTAAAACTGCCTGATACATTTGCTTGAAGTTTAAAAGTTGTAGAATATTATAAAAATTTTGGGACCATGGCAATGTTGCTGGTCTCCTATGTAATCAATCACAGTTCAAGTCCCAGGCCCGCTGGCTTAAACTTACGCCAGGCACGTGTGCATGAGTGCCCAAGTTTCCAAGAGGAGAATGGAGGAGAAGGGATTGCGGCGTGGCCATCCCCCCTGGGGGGTGATTTCTCGCTTTCTGTCTCTCTGTCTCTCTATTTTTCTGGTGAGCACACATAACCTATAGCAAAATCCTCTCAAAAAAATAAAAGAAAAAAAAATTAGGTACACTCAATATTATCATTTAGCACTGAAAGAGTGGTAATACTATCAAAATTTGTGGTATGACTTCCAAAAGTATTTTGCATAGTTTATCTATTTTCAAACAAATTTATCTCAATTTTTGTGAGAGAATATAAAGAAAAAAATGAAGATTATGCTATGAGTTGAAGCAAAAATAAAAATGGTGAAGCAACAATTGTTTAAAACTAAGAAGAATCCTATCCTTGAATGTTCATTCTCAGGATGAATTGTTATTTAATTGGCATATGTCGGATACAGTCTCTTCTTTCCTGCCTTCCAGATATTCATAATCTTGCAGAGGAACTCACCTGGAGACAAACACTTGCATCATGGATTTATAAGTATTATAATGGAAGTATGTATGAGGAATCATGGTGGCACAAAGCATAGAATAATCATTTTTCTTTGGATCATGTGATGAAAAGAATGATTGTTTCCTCTCAGCTTTAAGGGATCACAGACATTAAAGAAGGCCTTCATGACAAGATTTATTGAGATGGTTCTAGTAAGAATATCTCAGACAATGGGAGAAGGGGATTTTAGAGAACAAAGCACTCAAAGGCACAGAAATGAGAAATAGCAGCATGTGACATTCAGATAAAGCTGTAATGAGAAGATAGAAATGGGAATGGGAAAGTTTATGGGCACTCCCCTAAAGAAGGGTTGTACACAATGTAAATGAGTTTAATATTATAGAAATGAAGAGCTAATAAGGGATAATGTAGCTACTTTAGCCGAAGTGTCTTCCCATTCTTGGTAATTATTATTCAATATCATCCATCTTATCAACTTCTTGCAGTTACAAAATGAGTTAAATATTAAAGGGAGGACAAGATTAAAATAGTCTGTAAACGGGACCAGAAGATGGCATAATGACTACACTGCTGGACTCTCACATGGTTAACCACAGTTTGAGTCCCGAACCTGATAGTTTGAAACTCACGCGAGGTACATGTGTGTATATGCCCAAGATCCTGAGACAAAAATGGAGGAGAAAGAATTGAGGCATGGCCATCCCCCGGGGGTGATTTCTCATTTTCTGTCTCTCTGTCTCACTCTGATGAGCATACTCACCCTTACAGAAAAATATCTCTAAAAAATAAAAATATTCTCTCAACCCCAAAGACTTGGGAACTTGAGAGTGAAGATGCCTAATAAGGAAACCATTATGTCTTTTCTTTAGACCATAAAAGAATTGTGCATCTGCAGTGATTTATAAAACAACTAATTTAATAAAAAAGGGAATTGTTATAACTTGTATAAGATTCAAGCCTAGAGTGCTATCAAGCTGCATTCCTATATTCTATATCATTATGATATATTATATAATATTTTAAACTTATTCCCAGCTAATAACCTACATATTGAAGCAATGGTACACATTACAGGATATAGAAAGAGAACCTTAGTTGAAGGGGGGGGGGTGAGTGTTTTAATTTGTGATAGAAAATAAAGAATGATTTGTAGCAATGATGTTCTGAGGATGCCCAACTTGCAAGTCAGTAATATAACAGGCAGAATACTGCAATCACTCTTTCCAGATGAACATTCATCAGTATTCATTTATTATTTACCTGTCATAAGCTTGGTTCTATACACTAGACTCAGTGAGAAGCCCAAAGCAACAAGAAAACAGAGCATATAAAGTCTAGAGGAGGTTATGCAATAGCTGAGAAGACAATACCATGAAGGGTCTTCAAAAAAGTTCATGGAAAGATGTATTATGAAAAACTATCCATAAATTTCAAAAAATTTTTGCAGCAAAATAAACTCACACTTTACCATCATTTTTTCCACAAACTTTTTGAAGTCCCCTTATCTGGTCACTGAAGACCAGATAAAAACATTGATATGTATGTGAGTTATTTCTGTTGTGTGAATTATCTGTATATCTCCTTTGCCCACTTTCAAAAAATTTCAATCTTGATGCTTTTCTCATTGATTTACATATATTGTGATATATTCAGCATGTTCGATAGTAATCATAATTATGTACAGTTGATTCTTCAGTGAATTAATGTAGTACAGATTATACTATGGAAATTTACACAGCTTCCATCTATGAGCCATCACTTTTCTTCTGCTGTTCATTTTGCATGGGTGGTGATAATAACCTACTACCTTCTTTAGGGGACATTAGAAAGATAAATGAACTAACCTTTGTAAAGGGGGTTGAACTCAGAGAAAAGGAATCAGAAGAGTACAATGAGAAAGAACTTATCATAAATCAGGTCTGTGTTGCTTATAATGGAAGGGCTAATAAATCACTCCATTGTTTACTTTCATCTTTTTACATATTTAGCAATTAAGTCTTTTAAGATACCTAGTGTATAATCTGGCAGAAAAAAATAACAGTTCAATGCTCTGAGGCATCTTAATGCACCATTTTTTTAAACAAGCATAGTTTCTATTTTTGGCCATGTCTTTATTTTAAAAAGGACTTCTAAAACACACCTTTTGCACTGAAAGGTTTGTAATGATAGAGGAAAGCACAGGATGTATCTATTTGTAAGTAATTTCAAGGCATTATTTTGTGTGGGGAGGAAACAAAGAAAATGATTTGATTTGAAATGTTTTGAAAGTTCTGAAATGCCTTTTTCCATCAGAATCAAATATAAGAAAATTTATTCCTCTTTTGAATTAATTGTGCACTGCTTTCTTTCCTCCCTGGGGTGATATTTAAGGACCTATGCCTAATATCTCCAACAGTTCTTTCGATTACCAAAGAAAAATGATTCATTTGAACAAGGGGTTTAGAATTTGAGTTTTTTTTTCCTTTTTTTTTTTTTTTTTTTTTCAAGCAGCTTGTGTTATGTGTTCCACAAACATACCAACTTCAGGATTCTAAATTATTTGTTTTAATTGTATCTTCTTATATGTTTAAGTATGCTTGAATTGGAAAGTTTCTCTTTTTTTTTCTTTAATCTTTCCATCCTTTCCACCTTCTACTTTCTTTCCTTTTTTTCCCTTCCTTTCTTTCTGTTTTCCTGTTATAACTCAGGTATTTCTTCAGTTCACAAAACATTTTCTTTAGAACGTAGTTCTATATTGAGGAGAAAGAAAAAGAATGCCTTAATTTTAGCAACAAATATAACCAAATATAATTTAAAATGTACAAGATAAACAAGTATCTCACTTTGCTCCTATAGGAAACAGATTTATTAAATAGCTTCATTCTTCAAACACAAATAGCAGACATAAAGATGCATTATTGGCTGAAGTTCTTATGATACAAATACTTTTTGTAGAACTTGTTTTGTTTATATTAAATTACTGTATATCTTTACAGTGTACAACATGGTTTGTTGCCACATGAATACAGTGCATATTAATCAAGTAAATGACATTACCATACATATTATCATCCACAGATAACTTCATTTTTGTGTCTATTAAATATCTGTGTTTTTATAACCTGATCCCCTCCTTTCCACCCCCTGGATGAGTAGCACTCCATACGGTACAAGGGCCATATTGTTTCAATCCACACTCATCTATTCTTGGACATTTGGGTTGATTCCATGTCTTAGTAATGATGAATAATGCTTCAGTAAGCATGGATGTGCAAGCAGATTTGCAACTGAAAGTTTTCTTATCCTTTGGGTAGATAACTAAGAGTGTAATTACTAGATTGTATGGTAGTTCTATTTGTAGGATACTGAGGAAACACTATACCGTTCTCCACTGTGGCTGTACTCATTTATATTCTCAACAGTTCAGAAGGGTTCCCTTTTCACTGCAGCTTCAGCAGCTCTTATCATTCCTTTTTTTTTTTCTTAGCCATTTTAATGAGTTAAGTGGTATGTTGTTATGCTTTGATTTGCAGTCTCCTTATGATGCTGAGCACTTTTTTCATATACTTTTTGGTTGTTCATATGTCTTCCTTGGACAATGATCTTTTCAGCTTATTTGTTCATCTTTTAACTAATTTTTTTTTGGTGGGGTGGTGGGTAAGCTTTTTGAGTATATTCTAGTTATCAGTCCCTTGTCTGAGGCATAGTTTGTGAATATAGCCTCCCATTCTGACGATTGCCTCCTCACGTTCGTTATTGTTTCTTTTTCTGTTCAGAAGACTTTTAGTCTTATGCCGTCCCACTTGTCTATATTTGGGATAATTGCCTGTGTATCGGGAGTCTTATTTAAGTTATCTTTGTGACTCTGATGTCTCCAAGAGTTTCCCTGTGTTTTCCACTAATAGTTTTATAGTTTGAATTTTTATGTTTACATTTCAGTATGATGTCAGTTATGAATTTGTCGTATATCACTTTTACTGTGTTAAAGAATGTCTCTTCTTTTTTTAAGAATTATTTATTTAATTTTATTTATTCATTCATTTATTTTAATTTGACCAGAGAGAAAGAGATACAGAGAGAGAGAGAGAGAGAGAGAGAGAGAGCAAGCCAACAGGTCCAAGACTCAAACCATGGTTTAATTTGTTTTATACGTTCAATCACTATACATCACTACAGCATGTAAAGTGAATTTATACAACAGGAATATACTTCATACCAGTCCAGTTGAAGATATTATACACATTATCATCAATAGATAATTATTCATTTCTGTGTTTCATTCATGTCTTGCCTTTCTATTTTGCTCCTTGATATATATCCTCACACTCTCCCCCTTCTCCAACTCTCTTCTCACACTTTCTCCAGTATCCATAACCATTTTTCATGTTTCTATATCCTCTAATCTTTCAATTTTCACCATACAGTGTGTACAGTCAGTATATATTAAGTGGAGACATACAATTTATCTCTTTTATAGCCTGGCTTGCTTCACTCAGCTGTAAGTCTTCCATAGTCATCCACTTTCTATCAAATGCCAGGTTTTATCTAATCTCTGTATAGTTCTTTTATTCTCTATTTCATTTATTTCTGCCCTAAACATTATTTCTTTTCTACTGATATTTTCTTGGGGGTTTGTTGTTGTAACTGTTATTTTTCTATTTCCCTGATATGGATCATTACGTTGTCTAGTTGCTACCTCCCTGTTTATTCTTTTTCTTGTACACACTAATTTTTACGAACTTCTCTTTTATGAGTGCTTTTGCTGTGTCCCATAGGTTATGAAAACTTGTTTGTTCATTATTGCTGGTTTCAATGAATCATTGTATTTCCATCTTAGTTTCTTCATTGGTTGTGAAACCATTCAGAAATAGGTTGTCTAGTTTCCATGGGTTTGTGTATTTTTGAAGGGTCTTATGTAGTTGATTATGACTTTGATTTCATTGTGGTCAGAAAAGATGCTGGGTATAATTTCTAACCATTGGAATTTTAAAGGCTTGTTTTGTTCTCTACCTTGTGGTCAATCTTTGAAAATGTTCTATGTGGGGGTGAGAATAATGTGTGAATTTTGGTCATTGTGTGAAATGGTCTATAGATGTCTGTCAAGTCCGTGTGATTCATAGTATCATTTAGATCTTAAATTTCTTTGCTTAATTTTTGTCTAGATGATTTGTCCAGAGTAGACAATAGGGTATTGAGATTCCCAATGATAATTGTGTTGCATTTTATCTCTCCTTTTAGATCTAACACATTCTATTTCATGTGTTGGGTTCCCCAGTGTTGGGAGCATAGATATTTGTAAGTGCTATGCTTCTTGATGACCTACCCTTTTTAATACTGTATAGTGTCTTTTTTTTTTTTCTCTATTACAGTTTTCATCTTAAAGTCTGTTTTGTATGCTATTGGTATCATAAATGGTTTCCATTTGGATGGAATATCTATCTTTTTTCCAGTCTTTCACTTTCTATCAATGTATGTCTTTATTAGTGAAGTGTGTTTCTTGTAAGCAGCATATGGATGTGAGGGTATGCAGCCTAGGTACGGGAGGCAGTTAACAGTATGCCTCACTAATTACTCACTGGAGCTGACTGGCACATGCCTTAATTACCAGGACCTCTGCAGATAAGATCTATAGGGCACAGGAAACATCCTGACCCTAGCTAGGTCATGTGATGCCTATTCTATATAATGTTTATGGTTTATACATTATCCTCTTTGATACATACTCAGACAGCCCTCCTCGGAGTAGCAAAGGAATAACATAAGTAAACTGACTTGACCTATGATGCATAATAGGATCACACACGATAGTAACAAGATTGAAAAACATCTACACTAAGGTCCTTATCTCTAACTGTAGAACTTCAACCACATCCTTGCAAGCTTGCAAAGCTTTACCAAAGCTTGCACAGTTCACTGTGCCTTGTAAAATGTATAAATAAAGAAGCTCAGCATGACTGAACAGCACAGCTTGTCTGTGTCTACCTGCATCTCTGCTTCTGAATCTTCCTCCTTTCTCTAACTTTCTTTCTTCACAGGACCAAGCCCCAAGGGCAGACGCTGACAGTATTACCATCCAGAGAGATGTTATTCTTAAGCTTGTCGGCAGACGCTGACATATATAGCTTCTATTTTCTTTTATCCATTCAGTTAGCCTGTGTCTTTTAATTGTAGAATTTAATCGATTATTATTCAGTGTTATTGATATTTGTGGATTTTCTTTTAATTCTCCCTCTTATGTCTTTTTTTTTTTTTTTCTCTGTCTTTAGTTTTCCTAATATAGTATTCACTTCAGTACTTCTTGAAGAACTGGTCTAGTGTTGGTGAATATTTTCAGTTTTTGGCTATCTGAGAATGATTTTATTTGTTCTTCCTATTTGAAGGATAATATTACTGGATATAGTATTCTTGGTGGAAATTATTTTTCTTTTAATGTTTTGAATGTGTCTTCCCATACTTTCCTTGCCTGCATTGTTTCAGTTGAGAAGACTGATGTTAGCCTAATAGGATAATCTTTGTAAGTAACTTGAAATTTCTCTCTTGCCATTTTTATAATATTAGCTTTTTCTTTGATCTTTACCAATCTAGCTATGATGTGCTTGAGGGAGGATCTTTGTATGTTCTTTTTACTTCTTGGGTCTGAATTTCACCTTGTTTCTCTAGATTGGAAAGTTTTCAGACAGTTTTTCATCGAAGAGGTTTTCAGTGCCTTTAGCAGCTTCTTTGGCTTCTGAAATACCCAATATATGGATAGTTGGACTTAATGGTATCTTGAATTTTTCCATATGTTATCCTCATTTATTTTGGTTATTTTTTCATTGTTTTGGTGGTTTGGTCTATGTTGGGGTCTTTTCTTCAATGTCAGCAATCCTTTCTCTGCATGGTCCAGTGAGCTGTTAATGCTTTTGGGGGACATTTTACTTTCTTATATTGTATTCCTCATTTCTAGGATCTCTTCGATTCTTTTTTAAGGTGTTTATTTGTTTATGGAAGTCATATTTCATGTCCTGGAATGATTTTCTAATTTCCAGGTATTGATTGTCTGTTTTCTATTGCATTTTTTTGTCGCAATGAATGTTCATAATTCCTTTTCTTATATTTCTGTGAATTCTTTTGTTATCCATAGTTGGTGATGGGTTATTGTGTTCCCTTGGGGGAGAGTTACTTTCTTGTTTTCTCATGTGTCTTCTATCTCTGCACTGTTTGTTTTTGGTTTTGGTTTTTTTTTTTTTGGTCATCTGATGATGTTTTTACTTCTTCCTATTTGCTGAAATGGATTCGGTAGTGACAGAGGAGGGACTATCACGCTTAGGTCCCAGGTGTTCTTGTTACAGGGCTGTGTTTTCCAGATCAGAGAAGATAAAGTTTATATAGGTAGCTTCAACAAATTGGCTTCTCTGCCAATCTTTCAGCTCCTGATGAACTGGAAATGAGCTAAGGTGATTTGACTTAGTGAAGAGGCTCAAGTTGTGTGCTGCCCGCTACACAGGGTGTGGACTAGAAAGCCACAAGTCTCAAAGGCAAACCTGAAGGGTCATGTTGCACGAATAAAAAGAGGCTGCTCATACCAGAACCCAAGTCTCCTGGGGGGCAAGTAGAACCCAGGAAGCACGTAGACTACTGAACTGGAGGGCCCCAAGTCCCAAAGGCCCACAAAACATTATTAATCATGAACCTTTGTAAAACCCCTTTGCTTTCTGTTTGTATTTCCATTTAGTCCTTCACTAAGTCATTCATTTTTTAAAAAATTGCCAAAGGGCATGTGCACTTGTTGGACAGAGAAAGTGAGAAAAAAAAAAAACCATGGAGTCACATCACAATCCCTTCTCTATTTCTATCTCCTTTTGGGATGCCTAATGTGTTTCCTAAGCTGCCAGGTAAGGACTTGAACCATGTAGTTAAACATGTGGGATCCTGCCACATTAACTGCCAGGCAAAGGATGGCTCCATTCATTTCTTTGAATCTTCATTTTCAACTTCCAGTACTCTTTATTTATAAGCAGCCTTTATAATGTGTTCATAAGTTATTTGTTTTTCATTCAAAAGACTTCTTTTGAAAATATATAGGTTGATTATTTGGTGTGCACGTCTTTGTAATTTATGTAAATGGAATTTATATAACTGTTGTTAACTCCAACAGATTCCTTTCCATATGCCAGACAGTGTTCTAAGTACTTTTACACTTATTTGTCACAACAACCATATGATGTAGGTACTAAATTTTTTATTGTTAAAATTATCTTTGGAACAGCTGGTGACATAGTAGTTGAGGTGGCTTGATCCCACAGGGTCAGTCACACAGTTTGAGTCCCAGACCCACTAGTCTGAAAAACAAGCTAGAAGCATGTATGCATGCCCAAAATTTGAAAAACTGAAAGAAATGGAGAAGATATTGTAGTGCAACCATCCCCCATGGGGAGTGCTTTCTCACTTTTCCTGCCTCTCTCTGTCTATCTGGCAAGTGCACGTACTCTCTGGAAAACATTAATAGTACTTTTAGTATTTTCATGCGTATAATGTAATGTAGTGAGGAAAACTACACCTGGTTGTCAGATTCATTTGCTACCTAACAATGACTATATTGTGAAGATACTTTACCTGAGGTAAATTCACTATATGTTTATTGTTATTATTTACATTTTTCTGATTTATTGAGGTATGATTGACATATATATATATATATATATATATTTAAGATATATAATGTGATATTTTGATATATGTATAGATTGTGAAATATCTCCAAATCAAGCTAATCAGCTTATCTATCACTTCGCATGATTACCTTTTTTTGGGAAAAGGGACATTTAAGATCTGTTATCTTAGGATATTTCAACTCTACAATACATTATCATTAACTATAGTTACCATGCTTTTCTTTAGGTTTCCAGAATTTATTCATCAAACTAAAAAGTTTACAGGAGGAAACTAAGGCACAACTTGGCCTAGGTCACACAGCTATAAAATAGAAAAGCTGAGATTACCCTTGCGCTTAACCACTGTGTCAAACTACCTCTTACTCTGCAATATTATTTAGTTTCTTAATGTTATTCTGAACAATATCCTGAGAATTTATGTGTGCTTCCATGTAAATATCTAATGGATTCTGTCTAACTGGTGGGAGCCACTTTTGTAGGTTTTGGCAAGTTTTAGTCTTAAGAGATCAATGGTTCTGTCAGTCATGAGTACATCAATATGTATGGGCTAAAGCAGAGAAGGTGATAAGTACAGCTGTAGCAAAAGAAGCATTAAAAAATAATCTATAGGGCTATGATAGTTATTGTTCAGTCATATTAATTAATTTTACCTATATAAGATATATTCCAGAATAGGGAATTCCTGGTAATATATGCCCAACTGGAAAGTCATATATATTATTTTAGTAGATCTGCCATAACAAAGTATCACAGACTGAGTGGCTTAAACAAAAGAAACATGTTTTTACACAATTATGTACGCTAGTAATCCAATATCAAGGTGTTCAAAGCATTGATTGCTTTTGAGGTCATAAGAGAAACATTTGTTCCAGACCTCTCTCCTTGGTTTGTAGATGGCCACCTTCTCTCTGTGTCTTCACATATTCTTCCTCCATATATGTCTATGTCCTAATCTCTTCTTGTAAGAACACTACTCATTTTGGATTAGAACCCAACCTAATGACCCGATTTTAACTTACTTACCTCTGTAAAGTTCTTATGTACATATATGGTCAAATTCTGGGGTACTATGTTTAAGACTTCAATTTAGTCCATAACAATATCTAGGGATATAATGAGACTAAGTATTAAGAAATGTTTCTTTTATAAAAACATATGAAGATTCTTTCAAGAAATATGCACTGGATGTCTCTTATGTGTCAGTAACTAGAATAAGAGACAATAGAGTGAGAGTTTGTTGAGCAAGTACTTTTTGAATGGTAAAATTTGTAAAATGGTTGCCGTTGTTACATAGAAAATTTTTTTTTCTTTTTTTTTTTTTGGGGGGGGAAGGTTTTTGCTATAGGGCGCGTGCGCTTGCCAGACAGACAGAGAGAGACAGAGAGACAGAAAGCAGGAAATCACCCCCCAGGGGGGATGGCCACGCCGCAATCCCTTCTCTTCCATTCTCCTCTCGGGATCTTGGGCACGCACGCACACGCGCCCGGCGTGAGTTTAAGCCACCGGGTCCGGGACTCGAACCGCGGTCGACTATGTGGGAGTCCAGCGACATAGTCATTACGCTAACTGCTGGTCCCGAAATTTTAAAATCACATTGGATAACATTTTCAAAGAGTTCATTCTCAGGTAGACACAAACATGTAACATAGATCCAAAAGAGCAGAGTGAGAACCAAAAAGTGGACTTATTTAATATTCCAGGACAATGGGTTTTCAGAGAATTTAATCTCTTTCATTATTCAGATTTCTAGGTTAATAAGAACTATAGCCAAGGAAGAAGAGGTAGGTTGTGTGAGGGAATGGATGATTTTAAAATAATCTGAACAGAGCAGAGTACCTTATAACTGTGTATCCCATATAGAATTGTTTGTTTGTTATTGGCTTACCTCATTAACTGAGTGACGTAGTATGTCCCAAAGTTACACTAATAAATCCCTGGGTTTAGAGACAAATTCAGGCATTGCCCACAGAACAGTGTCTCCATGTGATTTACCCAACACAGATAGAATAATCGTTGAAATGTTCATGTGATTTTTATTTTCTGAATTGCACAAATATATATACATACATAACAATACCAATGCCAAGCTAAATTCTTGAGATTGACCTATAAAACTTGTTATTCTCAACAGCAAAGCACCATTTTTTATCTTTGATATTTCCTCCCAATTCATAAAGACTCCATTGTGAATGCCTTGCTTCTAACATCCCTCGGAGAGGATTTGTTGCTTTGAGCTCCTTTTGCTGACATTTACTGCAACTATATTACGTTTAAAGAAGGGGTGGAAGAATAAATGTTTTCCATCTAGACAATAGTATGACATAATTTCAAATACAACAGTACATTATTTGCTGTTGTTGTTTTTTAAAGAAATACTCCTTAATTGAAGCTCTTAATATGTTGTATATCTCAGAACTGGCTTTCTTTTAAACCCAACCATTTGCATACTATCTTTCATGCAACAAAAATCCTGCTTCTATAAAAGATATTACTTTTATGTAAGCTTTGATTTGAAATATAAAGATTAAAAAATATTTTAAAATTAAAAATATTTGTACTATACAGAATAGTATTTTCAAACTCTAATAAGAAAATTACATTATAACTGAGTGGGGGAAGATGATGTAATTAAAGAAGCATTTGAATAAAAATTAATTTCCTAGTTAAACATGTTATACTTTTAATCATAGTCTTTATCAGTAATGCTTATGGGTATGAGATAAGGTAACAATGATTTGCACGAGGAATCTTAAACACATTATCCAAAATTGTTTTAAATGTTTGCATTCAGGGAAAAAACAAACTATTTAAAAATATATACAATCAAGGAAGACATTTTCAAATATTCTGTTTCTAGCCTTTTGCACTTATCTTAACATCTAATATACTCTCTAGAGTTGGTAATACTTGCTAGAATGGATTAACTGTTATGATTGTTCAAATTGATTTTGTTGTTTATCAGCTCTTATTCAGCAAATGGCAAGTTTGCTGACATAGCAGTGTACCATAGATTCATCCTCCCAGATTCTATCAGTTCTCTAATTCAGTGGAGGTCTATCACTGATGTTTCAATATGAAGAACTTAATGCAACACACCAAAACCTCTAGAAATTATATTAGTGACTTTCTGTTGTTTTGGGGGATTTGAAAGAAACAACCAGATAAAGATAAAATGCAAAATAGCCTTATTTAGTATTTGAAGACATTTTTACATTATTTTTACCATTTACACAGAAATGTATTAGAAGTTGGAATACTATAGCATACTTCTATGTATAACAGGCTTTCTGAATGGTTTTCTACAAAGGTTGACTTCTGCATGAGTGTTTGTTGTTATTCTGAGTCTTAATTCAAAACAATCAGTTCTTTGTCTTTTTGTTTGTTTGTTTGTTTTTTTGCTGTAGGGCATGTGGGCTCCCAGAGGGGAGAAAGAGAGAGAGGAAAAGTAAGAAGTCAACCCCCAGTGGAAATGGCAATGCCACAATTGCCACAATCTCTTCTCTTCGACTCTCCTTTTGGGATTTTGGACATGCACCCAATGTGATTTTCAAGATTCCAGGTCGGGAACTTGAACCACAGTTGGCCTTGTGGGAGTCCATCACCACACCACCTGCTGGACTCTCCTTGTCATATTGTGGGGAGTTATTTATGACATGAGAACATAAATAACTCATTAATAATGTATATAATTATCAATTATAATAATTATAATGTTATTAACTACATGTTGAAATAATATTTTGAGTGAACTAGTTTAAATAAAAAGTATTACTAAAATTAAAAAAAAACCTTCTTCTTTCATTAGAAAAGACTGTTTTCTTTTCACTCTATGGATTATCTTCACCATTTTTTTTCTCCTGTACTCATCTTCTCAGCCATGTATTTTTTATATATATAATTACTTTATTAAGAGTTCTAGTACTTTACTTTTTTCTTTTTAATTAAATTTATTAATTTACATTCATTCACTGTACATCATTACAGCATACAAAGTGAGATTTTCCATCCAGAGTACACTGTATATTGTCTCAATCAAGCACATCAACATACATGTTACCATCAGCAAATAATTTTCCATTTCTTGTTTCCTGTATATATATCCTTTATTCTCTATCTCTTTTTTTATTTTTATTTTTTCACATTATTTATTATTATTGTTATTATTATTATTATTATTTGTATATACTTTCAATCATATTGTTTGGCTTACAATGAGACCATTTCAATATGTGAACATTTTTCCCCAGACCCGTTGATCGAAATACCTTCAACAGATAACACCACACCTCCCCATCCCGTCAATGCTCTACCTCTGTATCCCTTCTCCAAATGTCTTTCGTTAGGCCCCACTCCTCCACATACACCTCATCTGACATTCACACCCATCTCTTGTGTTTGTTCAACTGTTAGTCAATCAGTTTCAGACATAGAATGCAGACAAATGGTATATGTTAAGTGGGGACATACAGTGTCTCTCCTTCATAGCCTGGCTTGCCTCACTCAGCAGTACATCTTCCATATTCTTCCACTTTCTGTCAAAAGCCAGGGCTCTGTTGGTTTTTATGGCTGAGTAGTATTCCATAGAGTATATGTGCCACAGTTTTTCAATCCATTCCTCCATACGGGGGCATTTGGGTTGGTTCCATGACTTTGCAATCGTGAATAGTGCCGCAATAAACATTGATGTGCAAGCACTTTTCCAATGAAGAATTCTTCTGTCCTTTGGGTAGATACCGAGGAGTGGGATCCCTGGATCATATGGCAGGTCTATCTGTAGATTTTTGAGGAATCTCCAAATTATTCTCCACAGTGGTTGGACCAATCTACATTCCCACCAGCAGTGTAAAAGAGTTCCCCTTTCACCACACCCCAACACTTAATCATTTTTTGTTTTTTTAATATTAGACATTCTGACTGGGGTTAGGTGGTACCTCATTGTTGTTTTTACCTGCATTTTCCTTATGATGAGGGAGGTTGAACATTTTTTCATATGCCTTTTGGCCATTCATATGTCATCTTTAGAGAGTGTTTTTTTTCATCTCCTTCTCCCATCTTTTAATAGGGTTGATCATCTTTTTTCCAAACACCTTTTTTAGTTCCTTGTGTATTCTGGTTATCAGTCCCTTATCTGATGCCAAATTTACAAAAATATTTTCCCATTGTGAGGGCTGTCGATTCACACTAACTACTGTGTCTTTGGCCATGCAGAAACTTCTTAGT
Source organism: Tupaia tana (assembly GCA_026018925.1). NCBI lineage: Eukaryota > Metazoa > Chordata > Mammalia > Scandentia > Tupaiidae > Tupaia > Tupaia tana. Next base: position 26,939,628 of record JAKSZU010000009.1, read on the forward strand.
CTGATGTAATCCCATTTTTCTATTTTGGGGACAATCGACTCTGCTTTGAGGGTCTTCTTTAGGAAGTCTTTCCCTACACCAATGTCTCCCAGAGTTTCCCCAGTGTTTTCCAGGAGCAGCTTTAGAGCTTGAGGTCTTAGATTTAGATCCTTGATCCACCTTGACTTGATTTTTGTCAAAGGAGAAAGGTAGGGGTTCAGATTCATCTTTCTGCAAGTGGAAGTCCAATTTTTCCAGCACCACTTGCTGAAGAGGCTTTCATTTTCCCACTGGATTGACTAGTACCCCTTGTCAAAGATCAGTTGACTGTATGTTTGGGCACTTATTTCTGGGGACTCTATTCTGTTCCATTGGTCCACGTGTCTGTTTCTGTGCCAGTACCATGCTGTCTTTATTACCACAGCTTTGTAATATATTTTTGGGTCAGGGAATGAGATGCCGCCCACTCCACTCTTCTTGTGTAGAATTGCTTTGGCAATACAGGGTCTTTTATGATTCCAGACAAATTTTAAGATTGTCTTTTCCAGATCTGTGAAGAATGTGTCTGGTACTTTGATTGGCATTGCATTAAATAGGTAGATTAATTTGGGTAGAATTGCCATTTTGATTATATTAACTCTTCCAATCCATGAACATGGGATGTCCTTCCATTTTTTGTGTCATTTTCAATTTCTTTTTTAGCTTCTCATAGTTTACCTTGTAGAGGTCTTTAACTTCTTTGGTAGGATTTATTCCTAAATATCTTATACTTTTAGTGGCTATGGTAAACGGAATAACTTTTTTCAGTTCTATCTCAGTCTGCCTATTATTTGTATATAGAAATGCTATCGATTTCTGTATATTGATTTTATATCTTGAAACTTTACTGTAATCATGTATTACTTCCAGTTATTTTTCCATGGAGACCATTGGGTCTTCTATGTATACAATCATGTCATCTGCAAATAGAGAGAGTTTCACCTCTTCTTTTCCTATTCGAATGCCTTTTATTTTTTCCTCTTTTCTGATTGTGTTGGCGAGGACTTCCAGTACTATATTGAAGGGCACTATATCATAGTAAAAGGCTCTATAGATCGAGAAGATATAACGCTTATTAATATCTATGCTCCTAACACAGGAGCACCCAAATATGTGAAGGAAAGACTGTTAGATCTGAAAGGGGAGATAGACTGCAACACACTAATTGTTGGAGAACTCAACACCACATTATCCCCTCTGGACCGATCATCTAGGCAAAAAATAGGTAAAGAGATCAAGGATCTAAATGATACCATAAATCAATTGGACTTAACAGACATCTATAGAACTTTCCACCCAAAAACCACAAGATATAGTTTTTTCTCACCCCGACATGGAACTTTCTCGAAGATTGACCACATCATAGGACACAAAGCAAGCCTCTGCAGATTCAGAGGCATAGAAACTATTTCCAGCATCTTCTCTGACCATGATGGAATTAAATTTGAGTTTAATTTCAACAGAAATCCTCAAAAATACCTAGAAACATGGAAACTAAATAACCTACTCCTGAATGACTCCACTATTACCGAAGAAATAAAGACTGAAATCAAAAGATTCATGGAAGCCAATGACAATGAAGACACGAGTTTCCATAATCTTTGGGACACTGCCAAAGCAGTCATAAGAGGGAAGTTCATAGCAATTAGTGCACATAAGAGGAAGACAGAGAGAAGGCTAATGGATCACTTAACATCAGGCCTCAGAGAATTGGAAAAGGAACAGCAAAAAAATCCAAGAAATTACAGGAGAAAGGAAATAATAAAGATCCGGGCAGAAATAAATGAAATAGAAAATAAATGTACTATACAGAAAATAAATGAAAGCAAAAGCTGGTTCTTTGAAAGGATAAACAAAATTGATACCCCACTAGCGAGACTTATTAAGAAGAAGTGAGAAAGGAACCAGGTGAATCAAATCTGCAATGAGGCTGGTAACATAACAACAGACATAGTAGAAATTCAAAACATCATTAGAGGATACTTTGAACATCTATATGCTAAGAAACAAGATAATCTGGATGAGATGGACAAATTCCTGGACAAATATAATCTACCAAGAATGAGCCAGGAAGAAATAGAAAGTCTGAATAGGCCCATAACAAGCCAGGAGATTGAATCAGTAATAAATAACCTTCCAACAAAGAAAAACCCTGGCCCCGATGGATTCATCTCTGAATTCTACAAAACTTTCAAAGAAGAGTTAACTCCCATTCTGCTCAAATTATTTCTAAAGATCCAAAAGGGTGAATCTCTCCCTAATTCATTCTATGAAGCCTCTGTCACCCTCATCCTTAAAACAGATAAGGACAGGACAAGGAAGGAAAACTATAGACCAATATCTCTGATGAACATAGACTCAAAGATTCTCAACAAGATACTAGCAAATCGTATTCAACAACTTATACAGAAGATCATACACCATGATCAGGTAGGCTTTATTCCAGGAATGCAAGGTTGGTTCAACATACGCAAAACCATAAATGTAATACACCATATTAATAGGAAGAAAGACAAAAACCATATGGTCGTATCGATTGATGCAGAAAAAGCATTTGATAAGATACAACATCCCTTCATGATCAAGACTCTTAGCAAAATCGGCATAGAAGGGCCATTTCTCAATACAATAAAAGCTATCTATGAAAAACCCATGGTGAACATCATCCTGAATGGAGAAAAGCTGAAAGCTTTCCCACTAAACACAGGAAAAAGACAAGGATGCCCACTTTCTCCTCTCCTTTTCAGACATGTATTTTGACCATAATGAGCCCTGATCTTCTCTTTATATTCAAATTTAGATTCTCCTTACTTCTACCCTCTCTGTGTTATAACAAATAATTGATAATTGTGTCAATAACACAATGATAAAATGCATTCTGACAAATGTTTTAAATATCCTAATTTTCATCCAGCTTGAGAGCAAACAAGTACTGTTTCTCTAGTTTATTCCTAATACGTTTTTTCTGATCTCTTGAAGTCTACTCCAGAAACTTTGTTGGACTATTGAACCTTCTTATTTATTTTATCTTTTCCTTTCAACTTATTTCCTGTCTTTGGCAATGTAGAAACACTAAGGATTGTCCATTTAAAAAATACCTTCCTTAAGGTAACAATTCCTTTAATCTATTGACCTATGTTCCTCTCTTCTCTTATCAGCAAACTTTTTAGAAGAGTACTCAGTTTTCACTCCCTAATCCACCATAGTAATTTTATTACCAACTACTTTACTGAAACTGTTGAAGTCATCCCAGCCCTTTTCTGTTGTTTGTAATTTTAAACCAGTGATCTCTCAATCAATAAATCCAATGATCTCTTAAGTAACTCCTCTACTTGATCTAGCTTCAGCAGTTGATCCAAAAATCCTTTCTTCTAGAAACTTTATATGTCATACATTTGTTTTCGAGATTACCTCCTTCAACTTCATTTTCCTACTATACCATTTTTCAATATTTTCTAAACCATTATATTTACCCTGTAATCAAAATGTAGTCTCATTCCTGAATTCTACATCTTAATTAATGTCATCTATTTCTTCCACTGGCAAGCTTCTAGAGTTATCATTGACTTTTCACTGCCCATTAATATCTACATCTTGTCCAGTCGTGCCTCTCAAATATAATTTGAATATTTTATCCTCTTTATTCTACTTCCCATAACTTATCATTTCCCCATTGAACTATTTATTAAAGTATCCTCAGTACTAGTTGTTTTATTAACTTATTCATTTTTTTCTAAACCTTTTTTCCTAATGGTTTCCACAGTTATATTTTTAAATATAATTGAGGCATGATACTTGCCAGCTTAAGGTGTATGTGAAGCACTGAGGCAATACTCTGAAAATTTAGAATGCCATCCTCAACATTCTGTATATACACTTGCCATAATATATAACCACACATACGCACATGCGTACATTCACACACTCAAATGCTCTGTGATTTACAATGGGGCTATGTCTCAATAAAAGTAACATAGGTTGAAAATATCAGATGTCCAAAATGTATTTAATAAACCTAACCTACTGAACATCATAATTTAGTCTAACTTATCTTGAACATGCTCAGAAAAATCATGTTATCCTTCGGTTGGACATTATTCATCTAAGACAAGGCTGTCTTTTTAAAAAAATCATAGAATATCTCATGCAATTTATTAAATACAGTACTAAAAGTGAAAAAGAGAAAGGCTTGCTCCTGGCTGCCTGACATCACAAGAAAGTATCGTAGCATATATCACTAGCCCAGGAAAAGTTCAAAATTCAAAACCAGATGTACAGTGTCTGTTAAGTGTGTATAATTTTTGCACTATTGTAAAGGTGAAAAATGATAAGTCAAACCATCATAAGTCGGGTTCTCTCTCTTTCTCTCTCTATATATATATATACATAATATATATTTATATGAATATATATTACATTATAATATATATTTATATATAATATATAATATATATAATATATAATATAGTTATTTATATATAGTTATTTGCCCATGTTTTTGACACAGAACTCCTAAAACCCTTGGAATTTCCTGATAGGGGTGTCTTTTGTTATATATTGGGTTGTTGGGAAAATCATGACATATTTTTCTATATAAAAATGCGTTATGACTTTTCCAACAACTGAATAGAACAGATATATTTCTACCACCACTCAGTTTATACAAATAAGTGGTCCCTAGGTAGCCTCAGGAAGAGGACTGGTTGGCAGAGGAAATAAGCACATGACTATGGAGTTTGAGCTTTCAGTCCCACACCATCTCCCACCTCCAGAGAGTGAAGAGGGTACTATTGAGTTCAATCACCAAAGGTCAGTGATTTTATCAATTATGCCTTCATGATGAAATTTCATTAAGTACTCCTTTCATTTTTAGTTTTCTTTCTTTTTTAATATTATATTTTATTTTCTTTTAATGTCTTTTAAACATTCGATCACTATACTTCACTTAGCTTGTAAAGTGAATTTTCCAACACAAATACATTTCACAATAGTCCAGAATTGGGGATACTATACACGTTATCATCAGCAGATAATAATCCATTTCTGTGTCCCATAAATGCCTTCTCTCTCTATTTTTCTCCTTAATGTCTTTCCTCACACTCTTCTCCTTTTTTCTCTCTCTTATTAAATACTCTTGAACAGCAAAGTTTGGAGAGCTTCTGAGGTGAGGAGCACAGTGATGTTCTGGGCTGGTGGCATACCTGTGACAGGATATGGAAACTGCACACCTCTACCTTTGACACCTTGCCTTATGTTATCTTTTCTATTTGACTGTTCCTGAGTTGAATTCTTTAAAATAACACTTTCATCATAAGCATAGCATCCTGACTTCTATGAGTCATTCTAGCAAATTACCAAACATAAAGGAGACGGATCACAGGAATCTCCAAATATAGTCTGTTGCTCAGAAGTACAGATGGCCCTTAGAACTTGGAATTGGATGTAAAGTGAGAAAAGTCTTCTAAGACTGAGCCTTTAAGTTGCAAGGTTGTGCTAACTCTGGGTAGTTACTGTCAGAATTAAACTGAATTCTAGGACAACCAGTTGGCATGAGAAAATTGATAATTTTGTTGGAACAACAGCATATTAGGTGCCAGAAAAAAGTAAACATTTCAAGCCAGAAAATGTGGGATTTCTAGAATGGACTTGACTCATGGAAATGTGGTTTGAGAAGAAAAAGGATGAAAAAACAGGGAATGAGGAGTTTAATCCTGGAATGGATTAAGACTTCTGAGGAGATTGGGGTGAATGTATTTTACATATGAGCAGCATGTGAACTTATAAGTTCCAGAAGGTAGAGTTTTATGGGCTGAGTTGTGCCTCCCCCAACTCATATGTTAAAGCCCTAAACCTAGTACCTCAGAATGTGACTGTATTGGAAAATAAGGCCATTAAAGAAGCAAATAACATTAAATGAGGCATATCCAACATAACTGATATAAAAAGAAAAAAAAAATTGGAGAGATTCCACATGGATACTGGGAAGTAGATATTTCAGGGCACAGGCGAAATGAAGATTTTCTACTCATAATTCAGCCTCCAGCAAGCAAAGCTAGTGTGCGATCACTACAGAACAGCAATCCGATTCTAGAACACCTCTGTCTGCTTGCTCCTGAACATTGAGGCTTAACTTCAAGAATTTGAAAGAAACACGCCATTCATCAGATGACAAGAAATCACCGTCGGATCACGAGAAATATGGGAAAACGAGAAAATACCTCTCCTCCAATGGAAAAGAGTAACTCTCCTTCATCCACAAACAGTTCGGTGAAAGTCATGGAAATGTCTGATAAGGAATTTAGAGCATTCGTAATGTCGAAGCTAACAGAGATGGAAGAAAAGAGAGATAATGAACTGCTAAAGAGAAAGGAGAAAGAAGTTGCCGAGTTCCAGGAGATGAGGAAATTCTTGCAAGATCTAAAAGAGGAATTACACACTTTACAAAAGACTCAAACGGAACTGCTAGAGATCAAGTCTATAATACAAGAAGTCAAAATCTCCCTTGAAAGTATTAAAAGCAGACTAGATCATTCAGAAAATAGAATCTCAGATGTAGAAGAGAAAATGGCTGGCTTAGAAAAGTCCACCACGAAGACTGAGAAAATGGCTCAAAAATTTGAGAATGATATGCGAGAAGTACTGGATACCATCAAACGTCCAAATATCCGGATAATTGGCATTCCAGAAGGTGAAGAGACCCATAAGGGCATTGATAATCTATTCCATGAAATCCTGCAAGAAAACTTTCCAAACCTAGAGAGGCATTCGAAGATCCAGTCCCAGGAAATACAAAGGACCCCAAATAGAATCAACCCAAGGAGATCTTCTCCAAGACACATTATAGCCAGGTTGACCAAAACCGCAGACAAAGACAAGATACTAAGATTGGCAAGAGAGAAACATCAAGTTACCTACAAAGGACATCCCATCAGGCTAACAGCAGATCTCTCATCGGAAACAATGCGAGCAAGGAGAGAATGGGAAAATATATTCAAAGTGTTACGAGAGAAACAGTTTCAGCCAAGAATACTGTACCCGGCAAGATTATCTTTCAGGTGGGAAGAAAAGACAAGAACATTCTCAGATAAACAAAACCTGAAAGAATTTACCAGCACCAGACCAGATCTCCAAGAAGTTCTCAAGGGTGTGCTGTATCAAGAAAATTAAACACAGACACACGGAAATAAGAGTCCAAAAACTATGAAAGTGGCCAACTTAATCAGAGGGACAAGTCTGAATTTGAATATTATATCCCAGAATTTAATCAGGAAAATTGAACCAGAACAGAAGATAAAAGTACATGAGACTGATAGGTTCATGCACCTTCCATTTGAACAGAATCCTAACTTGTTTCCTGGCTTTAAGCAAAGTTCCTTGGCATTTCTTTGAGTTAAGTTAAAACTGGTTTTCTTAGTAGTAATGAGTGAACTCACCATTGAAAGTAGTTAGATTATGTAGGAAATTGTGTGATCAATGCAACGTGGGTGGGAAGGGAATGAAGGACAATTGTAGACACCGGAGGTGGTGTGAGAGGAGGTTGGGAAGGGACAGAGGGTCAGAAAGAGGGGTGGAAGTAATTCTAGGAACTAGTAATGGAAAATTTTTTGTAATGTGCATGATTGTATCACTATGCAGTGTGTACTGGATGGGAGATTGCATTTTGTATGCTGTGATGAAGCTTAGGGAAGGAATGTAAATTGAGTTACAAAAAAAAAGTTTCAGAAAAAAAATATATATATATTCAATGACTGCAGTAGGATATGTAGCCACAGCTAGGTGCTACTTTATAGGATGCGTAAAGTAAGACTTGTGTTCATGGAAATGTGGGTATCACCTGTGTTTGCTATGAGGGTATTTGGATTGATTAGGGTCTTTGGCGTTACAATAAAATGTGAGGAGAAAACAGTATAGAAAGCAAACATAGATACCAGAGACTGTGGGAGGAGAGTGGGAAATGGCAGAGGGTAAGAGAGAATCTAGGATGGGGGGAAAAAAGCAAAACATACAGAAGACAAGAAATGGAAGATCATTTGCTGACAATAACATGCTTGTTGATGTGCTTGATTGAGACAATAGATAGTGTAATTTGGATGGAAAATCTCATTTTGTATGCTGTAATGATGTTCAGAGAATGAATGCAAATAAATAAATAAATAAATAAATAATTAAAAAAAAAAATTGGATATCCAGAGAAATATCAAGTGTGTACATAGAGAAAAAAAGCATCAGAAGACATCTAAAAGCTGAGAAACAACTTGCCTTGTAAAATGTAAGGAAGCCCCTGTAAATTCTGCTTATCCTGCAAAGGAAGTGACTGTCCCACTGTAAGTGCTATATAGAACAACTATATGAAGCAGCTGATATGCAAGCCATGTAGGACTGGCTTGACAGGGATGTTTACACATTGAGTATGACTATTACTCAGATAATGGTAAATGTTGTAATTTAAGGAGTTCCTTTTGCATGGGCATCCCACGTAAACTTACTATCGCAAATTGAACAACAGTGTGAGAAGCCTTATTGAATTTGCTGTTTTAGCTCCCTCTTATTGGTCTTATAGATGCTAATAAAGATAATAGGTTAACTAACAAGTGAATGAGTAGAAGTTAAGGAGAGAGACGATGGACTCATTTCTGCATGGTAGAAATCTTTACATGGTTATTAAGAAATAGAATGAACAAAAAAGGACATTGATGGGACTGGTACTAAGGTCTTAACACAACACTATGGAAGCTGATCTCTGGACATTAAAGGATCCAAAAAAAATGAGCTTTATTTGCCTCAGTTTGAAACCATTTAAAAAGCTGTAAGGCAAAGTTTTATAATAGAAGGCCATCTTGATATTTTCAGAGGCAATAGTCAGGCAGATTTATCAAAATAAAGATTGACAAAAGGGCCTTGATTTATCCCCTTGCTGGGGTACCAAAGCCTTATGCACATGAGTAAGCAAAATGATCAAAGAGTGAAAAAGAAGTATTTTTGTCTTCTGTGACATGGAAGCTTCATACAGCATAGTATCAAAATCCATTTGTTAAGTGCTAATTTGGGGTACAATTAGACTGAAGGAGAATAGAAATGCAAACATGATAAGATTACATAGGATTAAGTGAATGTCTGTATGAAAATTGGATTTTGGGGGACCAGCAGTTTGCATAGTGGCTATGTCACTGGACTCCCATGTAGTCGATCACAGTAAGATTCCTAGACCCAGTGGCTTAAACTTATGCCGGGCATGTGTGCATGCATGCACAAGATCCCAAGAGGAGAAGGGATTGTGGTGTGGCCATCCCTCCTGGGGGATGATTTCTTGCTTTCTGTCTCTCTGTCTCTCTCTGTCTTTCTGGTGAGCGCATGCGCTCTATAGCAAAAATCTCTCAAAAAAAAAAAAAAAAAGAAAATCAGATATTTTAAAAAGGCTATATATGAAGAGGTGATATTTCCTTTACCTAAAGATTTAATGGGAATGGATATTATGAAGGATTGGGGAATTATTTCCCACTTTAATACCACAAACCTCTTGATAAAGTCCTGTTTGAAGCTCTGGTTAGGAATCTAAGGGTTGATGAAATTAAAATGAAAGTTTAGACAAGAATTGTTATATTCAAACAGGCTTTATGTGAAGTGGTTGTTGAGTCTCTTTTACCCGAATATAATATGGGGATGGATATTGTAACTCACTTGGGAACATTTCCCTTGTCTACTACTGTAAAACATAAGACATGAAAATTCCTCATTCTAGTAGTTTAATTTGATATACTAAATTCAAATCAATAAGTGTGCCCAAGCTCACACAGAATAGAATGCTGGTAACAAATTCTCTGTACAATATCCCTATGTAGAGCTTAGATTGGGACTTATGGTAAAAGCCTGTGAGCATTTACCTCCCAATAATGACTATTAAAATTTTGTACTGGGACCAGCAGATGGCATAATGATTATGTTGCTGGACTCCCACATAGCCCACTGCAGTTTGAGTCCCTGACCCGGCCGCTTAAAATTCATGCCAGGCGGAGCCAGCAGTTAGCGTAATGGCTATGTTGCTGGACTCCCATGTAGTCGACCATGGTTTGCGTCCCAGACCCAGTGGCTTAAAACTCACACCGGGCGCATGTGCGTGTGTGCCCAAGATCCCAAGAGGAGAATGGAGGAAAAGGGATTGCAGCATGGCCATCCCCCATGGGGAGTGATTTTTCGTTTTCTATCTCTCTGTCTGTCTCTGTCTGTCTGGCAAGTGCATGTGCCTCATAGCAAAAACCTCTCCAAAAAAAAAAAAATTCATGCCAGGCACATGTGCGTGCATGCCCATAAAACCCAAGAGGAGAACAGAGGAAAAGCGATTGTGGCATGGTTGTCCCCCTGGGGGGTGATTTCTTGATTTTTGTTTCTCTGTCTCTCTGGCAAGTGCATGCACTTTATAGCAAGAATCTCTCTAAAAACCAAACCAAACAACAACAAAAAACATTATACTGTAGAACTGTCATTTGAGGGACAAGTACTAGCTTACTGTTGATATTAATGTAAACTGCCCCTATGACTGAAGGACATAAATAATCTTGAAACTCGAAGTACCATGATATCTTGAATATGTTAGATAATGTTCTAATGAAGAGGATAGTGCCCAGACAAGTTTCATAATGAAATAGAAATTAATTGTACAGGAACATGCCCCTGGGAGAGTTCAGAGAGATACTCAGAATATTGAGCAGGTACATTATTTCCCCCTTGGATTGACTTTATAACCACCTGAGAATCCACTGGAATCTATCACTATTTGGAAAGGGTCCTATGAATAGTTCTCACCTAACCAATAAAGAGATGCTTGGTTTATGAACAGTAGTTCCAAAGTGAATGGACAACATTTTGTTTGGAAGGCCACCACTCTGATTAAAGAAGATAAAAATCAGGTTGGTGGGCTGAATTTCATGTTGCTTACTGTGAAGTTCCAGTTTTTACTGATTCATGAGCAGTGGTCAATGGTCTGGTCATATGGTAGGGCAGAAAGGCAATGGAAAAAGTGGCCTATTAAAAGTATGCTTGCCTAGGTCAGCAGGCGGCATGGTGGTTAAAGATGCTAGACTCCCACATGGCTGAGTGCAGTTTGAGTCTCGGACCTGGCAGCTTGCTTTCTCTCTTTCTCTCTCTCTCTCTCTCTCTCTCTCTGTCTCTTCAAATTAAAGCAAATAATTGGGACCAGCAGGTGGCGTGGTGGTTAAGGAGCTGGACACTCCCACATGGTCAACCAGGTTGTTCAAGTCCTGAATCTGGTGGCTTGCTTTCTCACTTCTTCTCTCTCTCACTCTCACCCTCTGTCTCTCTCACTGGTCAAACTAAAAAATAAAATGAATGAATAAATAAAATAAAATAAATAATTATTAAAAATAACAAATTAAAGCAAATAATAATGAGTAAAGTTAAATAAAATAATTCTGTAAAAAATAAAAGTATAACTGTATAGAACATGGCCCTATGAAAATCACTGAGAATTTTAGAGGTCCATTAAAGTAAGATATGTTAATTCTCATTGAAAAAATCTCCACCTGGGTTCATTAAATGATTGGGATTGACAATTAGATATCACATTGTATTTGCCGAAAGTGGCTACTTAGGTCCACAAAATGAGCAGATATAATATAGGACTAGTGTAGCAATGTAGAAATAGACTGAAAATAAGCATGTTCCTCTGCCATCTTTGAGGCACAAAATGTCAATAAGAACTGTTTTGTCTGCCAACAAGAGAGACAGACTAAAGATTCCCCAAGGATGGGGAAGCTCTGAACATAGCTGTCAAGTCAGACTGATGTCACTGGCCCCAGGAGGCTACAAATGGATCCTGACAGAAATAGATACTGACTCTGAACTGGGCTCTGCTTCCTTGATGGCAGATACATAGAGTACCATAAGAGAAGGACTGAAAAAAAGAAAGCATTGCAACAATTTGAGCCACTAAGTCACATTTCTTTAGACCAAGGAATATACATTGTGGTCCATAATGTTTAACAATGGGCTGAGGGATATCCTCCTCAGAATAATACCAGATTTGGAGCTGGCAATTGAAACATTGGTTGCCTAAAACAGGGTGAGGTATAGGCTTGAAGGGCTAGCTTATATGCCTATATGAATGTGTGCTCATACTCAACATGAGGTAGGCCAAATCAGTGCCTCTACTAGATTCTTTGGTGGATCTGGGGAAGAGAAGATAGGAGACATTGCTGGTATGACTATGCAATTCTTCCTAAGAGAGGAGGATGCTGGTTTCTTTACTATTTTTACCAAATCACTTCAACTCTTTTTCCAACATAATTCAATGATCCCAGGATAAAACTTCAAGTGTCTGAAGCAAGGATGATACCTAATCCAAAAACTGTAGCCATATTTTTAAACCTTTATGTCAGGATGTTTAAGGACCTGATGCGTGAGGTTGTATCTTCACCTTGTCTGACAAAATTGAGTTTTGCAGTAAACATAACTATATTGTCTAGTGGTAAAAATAGTCCACTAATTCTGTGCCAATGTAAACCTAACTTTTCTGAGTGGGAGTAGATTAATGGAGAGGTACTTGCTAAACTAGCATTGCTGCCTACAATCTATACCAGCACAGTAGCCAGACCTAATGACCCTTCCAAGGTGGGAAAGGTTGGGTACAAATAGAGAGAAGAAGTAATAGTAGCTAAGGTGAAGAAATGAATAAAAAAGGTTATGTGATGAGAGAAATCCAATACTAGATTAATACCTCAAAAGAAGATTGGAACAAAAGATGATATTATCTTTTATCTCAATTATTCCAGATGCCTGAAATAGTGAAAGAACATTAATACTGAGACCATTTCTGTTTTAGGATCCTGATGAGATCAAATGAAAGCCAGTAAAACTTAATTCTCTGCCCTGGGAGACATTTTCATACAATAAGATGGACAGGTCTAGTGATTAATGACTGAATGGACCTTTGTAATGTAATGTGTCAGGAATTTTTGAATTTTATGAACCTTTTGTTATAAGGGGTCTATTGTCAAAGACCAAGGGATTGACCATGGAATAATAAAAATATATACATATTTGGTTTTTGTCTCTATTTCTGACATAGAACTCCTCAAACTTCTGAAATCATCTGTCTTTTATATTTGTAACAAGACCCTTTCTACCATGCCTGAGTTAAGGCTAATGATGTGACTCCTGGTCACTTTAGGATGGGGGCTGGTTGCCAGAGGAACCAAGAATGGGTTGGAACTTTCAAACTCAAGTAGAGGACCAGGAGGTGAGGACTGAGGATTGAGTTCAATAATAAATGAACAATAATTTAATCAATCATAGTGAAACATCAGTAAATATCCTTGAATGAGGAAGTCTGAGGGACTCCTGGATCGGTGAACATATTCATGTCCTGGGAGGAGAGTGTGACAGGAGAAGAAAAGGAATTTCTGCATCCCTCCAGCATCACTGGAATGTTCTTGAATTGTATTCTTTATTATAAAATTGTAATAGTGAGTGCAGCACTTCAGAGTCCTGTGCATTGTCTTAGTAAATAATCAAAACTGAGGGGGACCAGCAGTTAGCGTCATGGCTATGTCACTGGACTCCCATGTAGTCGACCATCATTCAAGTCCTGGACCCAGTGGCTTAAAACTCATTCCCAAGATCCCAAGAGGAGAATGGAGAAGGGATTGCAGTGTGGCCATCGTCCCGGGGGGTGATTTCTCACTTTCTATCTCTCTGTCTCTGTCTTTCTGGTGAGCACATGCGCCCTATAGCAAAAACCTCTCCATGATAATAATAATAATAATAATTAATAATAATAATAATAAAAACTGAGGGATGAATACTGAGGGACCTTGAATCTATAGATGATTGATCACAAGTGTAAGCAGCCCCAAAGACTTGTGACTGACATCTAAATTGGGAACAGTCTTGTGAGACTGAGCCCTTAACTTCTAGAATCTGCATTAACTGAATAGTTAGTATCGTAGTTAAAAGATCTTGTCCTTGTGATGTCTATGCTAAATCTAGGCACTTGGTGTCAAAATTCAATTGAATTCTGGGACACTCAGTTGGTGTCATAGAATTGAGAATTGTTTAGAATGACAATATATTGGGTGTTTGCCATGAAATGAATGTATCCCTCAAAATTCATATGCTGAAATTCTATGGGCCAGCCTTATGCTTAGTGTTTAAGGGAGTCAGATCTCACATGTCTGACCACACTGTTCAAATCCTGGCCCTGGTGGCTTGAAAAACATGCTGGGCATATGTATATGTGTATGTGCCCAAAATTGTAACAGGCTGGAGAAATGGAGGAGAAAGGATTGCTCTGTGACCATGCCCAATTGGGAGGTGCTACCTCCCTCTCTCTGTCTCTCTATATCTCTCTGACAAGTATATGTGCATTCCGACAAATGGAAAAGATAAAGAAACCCTAATCACCCATATTAGATAGTTGTAGGGGAGCCATTGAGAAATAATTAAGTTTACGTTAGGGCATGATGGTAAAGCTTTCATAACAGAATTAGTGCCCTTATAAAGAAATGAGGGGGGACCATCAATTGGCGTAATGGCTATGTAGCTGGACTCCCATGTAGTCGACTGTGGTTTGAGTCCCAGACCCGGTGGCTTAAACTAATGCCAGGCACATGTGCGTGCGTGCCCAAGATCCCGAGAGAAGAATAGAGAAGAAGGGATTGTGGCATGGTCATACCCCCTGGGGGGGGGTGATATCTCGCTTTCTTCTGTCTCTCTGTCTCTCTTTGTCTTTTTGGTGAGTGCTTACACCCTACAGCAAAAACGTTTCCAAAAAAAAAAAAATTAGAGGACTATAGTTTTCTCTCTCTGACATGATGATACAGCAAGAAGGCAGCCATGTGTGAACAATGAGAAGAGCCCTCACCAAGAATCTAACTGCTTTAGCACCCTGATAGAATTCTAGTCTTTAGGGCTGAGAAATAAATGTTTGTTTTCAAGCCACCCCATCTATAGTATTCTGTTACAGAACTGACTGTCAGGAAAAAAAAAATGCTACATAGCACTAAGTCCTCAGTAAGAAGAATACATGGGTTCAGAAACCATGGGGTGATAGCAGGAGTGGCCCTATTTACCGTTATTCCCAATGACCTATTGGAGTACTTTACACTTCCTTGCCCTACAACTTTGGGTTTAGCAGTGACATTGAAACCACAAAGAACATGAATTTTTGCTGTGTACAAATAAATTATAATATACAGCCATCACTAGGACACTTTAAACTCCTTGTGTTCAGAGAACAACAGCCTAGGAGAGGAGCTATTATTTTTTCGCAGGGGTAATTGACCCTGGTAGTAGAAAGGAGGAAGTCAGACTTTTTTCACACAATAAGAACAGGGAGAATTATTCATGGAATCCAGCTGGTCCATTTGAGTTCTTGGTATTTCCTCGCCCCATTATAGCTATGAATGACAAATGCAGTAACCCTTACTCAAGCGAGGGTTGATTACCAGCAGCTTAGAAACTTCAGGCATGAAGTTTTGCATCACACCACCCGTGAAGCACCCAAGACTCATTGAGGCAAAATCTAAGGATGAGGGCAATTTAAAATTAGCAATGGGAGAGTAAGAAGGTGAGAACCAGCTGTAGCCTTGACACCAACCACAATAATGGGTGTCCTAGTTTGTTCCACTAGCCTTCATCAGCCTTCATCTTCAAAGTATTTCACCAGGAAAAGAGGTTCAGAAGAATAGCAGAGGAGCTGCTGCCCACATTTTCATGGAGAAGTTCATCTATGAAGCAGAAATGGTGGATGGCAACCACCACAGAGGTGTGCTGTTTAGATTCTCTCTTCAAGAGAACCTGATACAAAAAGCAGAGTTGATGAAAGGTCTTCATGATCACACCTTTAAATCTGCTGTGATACTTTTCAAAGACCATTTTTCCTCTGTCGAATTTCCAGCAAATGATTGAACGTAGTGGAGATACTAGAGTCAGTCCATTTCTCCTTGATGCAGGACTCTAAGCTTTAACTGACAATCTTTGCTCAGTGATTCTCACTAAGCATAGCCAAGGCTTTGGCTTTTTTGTAACTTTACCATGCTCTGGACCTCCTTAACCCAATCCTCTCTCCCTTCTCTTCTTTCACAGGTGTCCATCCTGCTTTGCAGTCTGGAAGTTCTTTTTATATGTTCCTGCTCCCTTTTCTCTTTCATAAATAGAAATTTCCCAGAATTAATCTCTTACACTAATTCTATCTTGGTACCTGCTTTTCAGGCAACCAAAACAGACACCATGTAACACAACTATGAAGCCACTTTGAACTATTTCCTAAGTATTATCATTACCATGGCACTATGCCTTTAAATAGCTTCCTCTTGTGTCTATTTTTATGTCTTACCTTTTTTCTCTGTTTGATAAGTCACTAACAAGAAAATTATCACTAAGAATTTTATGGAGGCTGATTCAGGGGATCTTTTAGTAATAAGCCAAATTGCATTGGTTTTCAGTACAGTGAATAAGTGATTGGAAGATAAAACTATATAGAGAACTAGTATATCATACACTGTTCACAACCTTGGCTTTGGAAAAGAGGAAAGAGGAGTAAGTATTAGAAAAAAGTCAGGGTATTAAATTGAATATGAAGGAGAGAAATGGAAAAATTGGTGGAGCAAGTTTGATTAGACTGCAAGAAAGGATGGGCTTTAGAGTTTGGGTAGACCTATTTAAACATCAGAAAGTGATAATTTTATGTTATATAAAGTAAACAAGCAAAAATAAATATGGTGCAGGTAAATTTTTGGAAAAAGAAAAGTTGAACAAACTTTATTTTTTTAAAGAAAGATTTTTGCTATAGACCGCATGTACTCACCAGAGAGACAGAGACAGAAAGTGAGAAATCACCCACCCCCCAGGGAGATGGCCACACCACACTTCCTTCTCCTCCATTCTCCTCTTGGGATCTTGGATACACACACACACACACGTGTCCAGCTTGAGTTTTAAGTGGCTGGGTCCAGGACTCAAACTGAGGTCGACTACATGGGAGTCCAGCAATGTAGCCATTATGCTGCCTGCTGATCCTAGAACTTGAATCTGCTATTTTCTATGATCCCACTGTAGAGCTGGATTCATGGGTGTGCTCAGAATGGGATCACATGGTTGGGGCTATCATCCAGAATTATTTTTAGATTTTTTTTTTTTACATTTAATCACCATAACCTCCACAGCATACAATGAATCTTGTGATTTGCCTCAGATAAAGAACTGATAACCAGAATACACAGGGAATTCAAGCAGCTTCTCCCCAACACAATAAAAATAAAATAATCAATCTAGTTTACAGAAGGTGAAATGAGCTGAACATACAACTCTCCAAGGACAACATACAAACAGCCAAAAAGCATATGAAAAAATGCTTAACATCTTTTATCATAAGAAAGATGCAAATAAAAACCACAGTGAGATATCACCTAACCCCAGTCAAAATGGCTAAGAATTTAAAAATAAAGTGCTGGGATGGCTGTGATGAAAAGGGAACTCTCTTGCACTGTTGGTGGGAATGCAAATTAGTATAGCCACTGTGGTGAACAATATGGAGGTTCCTCAAAGATCTACAAATAGAACTATCCACATATATGACACAGAAATTCCGCTCCTGGGAATCCAGAGGATAAGAAAACACTGAATCATTTTCAATTTTTAATAATTGTATCTTTAAATT
Source organism: Tupaia tana (assembly GCA_026018925.1). Taxonomy (NCBI): domain Eukaryota; kingdom Metazoa; phylum Chordata; class Mammalia; order Scandentia; family Tupaiidae; genus Tupaia; species Tupaia tana. The sequence continues at coordinate 26,957,317 of JAKSZU010000009.1, forward strand.
TGTGCATATATTTTTAAGATTGACATCTCAACTCATGTGTTCCCTGTATCTTTCTAAGCTTCCACATCCCCAGGGCAGATTCTAACTTACCAACTCCCTGACCCTGTTTCTCCAGGCTCCCCCAGGCCTTCTCCTTCCTGACTATAACTTACCACAACTGCCATCTTCTGCTTTAGACAGTGATGGAGTTGCATTTGTTTTCTACCCATAGCAGGGGATTGGATAGGATTATTAGGATAGGTGTAGTTGGATGCATGCTCATAATGTTTTGGGCTAGGCAGTATCTACCCTTTCTCTGCCCTGGCAGCTCAGGAGTACAATCAGCAAGTGGCAGACCTATTGTCTATCTCCAGTCCATGTACTGAGAGTGTCCTCATGTAATAATGGCTGCAATCATTTGGGGGTTGCCCATTCCTTTTGAGTTGAGGCTGAAGACTGTAGTAAGGAGAGATTGCCTTCATTACTCATAATATGGTCATATGTTTCCATTTTCACTGGGTCCCACAAATTATTTAGCCAGATCTGAATTGGTAAAAATTAGAGGCAATATTATTTTATGAGAATGAGAGAGGAAGTGATAGAATGGGGAGCCTGAGAAAATCTGTCTATGATCTAAAGTAGCTTCTGTGAACGTTAGAAAAAAAAGACATGTTTATGACTGCATTAAATGATACTCTAGATCCGGTATTCCAGAACTTTCTATAAAATATAATAACCCCAGTCTACAAATTTCCTAGAGTAACCTCGGAAACAATCACAAATATGATTTTATTGTTAAATGACCTTTTTACTTAAACCCTAACACTCCAATATTACTCCAAAATAAACTAAGAGAATTATTTTTCTCTATTAGATATGTATCCAATTCAAGCATGGGGTGGGACTCTGTACTCTAGTTTACCTCCCTCAATATCGGAAAACAAAGTTTACAGCTTGTCCCCCTACATGGAAGAAGAAAATTTGGAAGAGGAGAGAACATAGGAATGCACTTGAGAGAAGGAAAGAGAAAAGGAATAACCAACTGACCTTACCTGATGGGAGTTGTGTACCTAAGATCTTATTATTTCTGGAACATGGGGGGGGGGATGAAGAGAGAAGAGCCTCAGAGAGAGTAATGCATATGTGGAATTAATCTTCAGAGACGTCATTCACTAATTAAAATGGCCCAATGTAAACCAAGTTGTATTGGCCTGTGAAGGCCTCCCTAATTGCAACTTGAATTTTTATAAATAAATAAACCACAACTTAACTTAGGCATCTACATCCATAACACAAAGCAAGTGGTGGGCCTGTAGCTGAGTCATAGCCCATCACTGTATGCTTCAGTCAGTCACAGACAGTCCACTGTTTGTGTTCAAACTGGCAAATATCAAATTAAAAGCAACCCAGTTGAACCAAACTGAAACTTGATCCAGCTATCTCTTTACCTCACTTCTATGACTTCCATTTTCTTTCTGTAACTTTCCTTATCCTGTCTATAAATATCATGTGACAACATGACAGCCTAGAGTTCAGAACCCAGTCAAAAGGCTGACCAATTAGAATTGTTCTTTGTGCAATTAAATGGTTAAACTCTGTTTTGTCCAAAATTTTTATTTTAACAACAGTAAATGACCACAAAAGTGACCAGTCAATGTAGCAACATCTTCCTTAGGGAGGAGCATAAAGAAATTCTATGTGAAATGATACATGGACTTTGAGTTAATTCTCAGCTGCACCGGAGACCTAAAATAAAGGATATATTATAACTAAGTGAAAGAAGCAGGTGGCTTGCGGGTCAGTTCTATGGGACCATTTGTGATTAGAGATCAAGACTACATTTTGTTTGAGAAATGTCAGTGGTACTCAACAGTGTGGATGAAGGAATAAAAAATAAATTCTGGGGCCAACAGCTGGAATGATAATTAAGTTGCTGGATTCCCACATGGTCAACTACAGATCAAATCCCAGACCTGGCAGCTTGCTTTCTTACTTCCTCTCTCACACACACATGTGCACAAGTACGTATGCATGAGTGTATGGGCCCTATGGCTAATAAAAACCATAATAATAATAATAAAATTAAATAAATAATTCTTAAAAAAATACAATAAGTTGTATTGATCTGGAGTTGGGTTTTTGCCAGGGATTATAATGGAAATAAAGGTGCAGGAAGAGGGACCAGCAGTTAGCGTAATGGCTATGTCGCTGGACTCCCACGTAGTCGACCGCGGTTCGAGTCCCGGACCCGGCAGCTTAAACTCACGCCGGGTGCGTGTGCGTGCGTGCCCAAGATCCCGAGAGGAGAATGGAGGAGAAGGGATTGCGGCGTGGCCATCCCCCCTGGGGGGTTATTTCCTGCTTTCTATCTCTCTGTCTCTCTCTGTCTGTCTGGCGAGCGCACGCGCCCTATAGCAAAAACCTCTCCAAAAAAAGAAAAAAAAAAAAAAAAGGTGCTGGAAGACTGAAAGTATTGTCAAGGGCATGGTTGTGGTTTATGCCATGCGTGGTCTAGATTAACTAGAAGAGAAGTGAGTTACAACTAGTCAGCCACAGGGAAGGGAGGGGAGGTAATGATAGATAAGAGAAATGGCCCACAGGTCAAAAAGAGGTTGATGATCCAAGTTCTAGTCCATAATAACCACTGGAGTGGTAACTGACAATTACTGAAGTTTAGAAGGCACAAGAAGTGAGATGGTGAAGTATTAAAATAACTGGTAATATCTTTGAATGAGCCAACACACAATATATTATAGATGGGAATTTCTTTTGTTTGTTATGATAATAGGTAGCAAGCAATTGTAAAATAAATAAATTTTAAAAATTTAAAAATAAATAAATAAGATAACTGTCCACCTAAGTGATAAGGCCACCATGATGCTGGGTGACAGAGACTGAAATAACTACCAAAGAGAAGGCACTAAGTTGTTAAATATAAACAAAGAAGCAGGGTAAAGTATGGATTACCAAATAGCAGACACTTCTAAGTAGAGCAGCTTTTTAAACAAGGGGGAGGACTTATGTTTGAAAGAAGTGCTGAAGAAAAATGTGGCCAAGTACACTTTGTGATCCTAAAGTTTGTGGAATTAGGGAACATAAACGATCACCATTGGAGATGGTTTGTGGGACAGCTGTATCCACAAGAAACTGTGAGACTTTATTTTAGGAAATGGAAAGCATGTTAGGTACTTAGTTTCAGCAGTATTTGAAATTTCTTTTTTCCTGAGAGATTTTTGCTATAGGACACGTGTGCATGCCAGTGAGACCAAAAGAGACAAATAGACAGAAAGTGAGAAATCACCCCCTAGGGGGAATGGCCACAGAACAATCCCTTATCTTCCATTCTTCTCTCAGGGATTTTGGGCATGCACATACACACACCCATCATGAGTTTTAAGCCACCAACTCTGGGACTTATCCAGCGACCTACCTATTCCTTATGCCATTTGCTGGTCCTGTTATTTGAAATTTTTAACCAAGGGATAAGGTTCCCAGGATGAAATGTTTTAGAATGAAGGGAACCAGTGGGGATTTGAGTGAGGGGAAGGAAATAGCAGTATGGTGATGAAAGGGAAATACTGATGACTGAAAGGGCTTACATTTTGTTTCTAGCCAAAGATGCTAAGAAATCAAGGAATGTCTGATGCGAGCGAGTTATAATGTTTCCAAAAATTTAGTAATATTGTTCCTCTGATGAATACTGGAGATCTTAATCTACTCTAAAATGTAGTCCTAACACTTTGAATTTATAGTGTTTTCAAAATACTTTTATAAGGCTGGTAGGTAATTTAATAACCTAGGATCCCCACCAAATACTGAGAAGAATGCAACCTGTCTGTGAATGGAAGGATTATGGCTTCTCTGAACGAAGACAGCACTGACCTGAACTAATCATGCATCCAAAAAAATCCAAAATGACAGAATTATTTGGGTGATTTTTCCAATGTATTGAATCATGTGTGACACTTAGTAGAATGTAGATAAATATTTGTTTAATAAATGAGTGAATTGATAAGCTTTCAATGCTCCATGACAACTATCATTTACTTTATATGAATAATTCTACCTGCTGTTTTAGAATTTCCTCAGCACACAGCTTATTATTTTCACTGACCCAAGTTAATACTCCATAATTATATAGACAATTCTGAAATTATTAGTGAAGCTATTTCCTACCATAGTTCAGACTTTTAAAATTTTCTCTCAGTGAACTTTGGTTTTATTTTGGTTTATAAAATAATTTCTTTCTTTTATATGACTACTTTGAAATATCTCTCTCTTCCACTAATCGAATATTATGAGGTATTTTTATTCATATTGCAGAACAAAATTCAAATTAATTTACTCAAACAATATTAAAATGTTCTGACTGTTTTGGTTCTACTAGGAGACACAACTTGGCATAGTGCAAATATTGTGGATTGAAATGTCTGATAGGGCCAGCTCAGTAGTGCAGCAGTAATGCACTGCTCAAGTAATGCTGGGTACATATGGATGATATCAGCTTTAGTTTTCCAGTCAACCTGCACATGCTGGAATCATGTGTCCATGATCCTGGCTGATTGGGAAGGCTGAGAGCATCATGGCATAAGACTCTGTTGAGAATGCCTTTCCCTGTCTCCCCTTTCTCCCCTCTCTCCATCTCTCTGTCTCACTCTCGTGGAAGAAATGAATAAACTTTAAGCTTCAAACATTATAGCAATCCATTATTGGTTATTAAAAATACCTTAAAAGACTTATAAATCTTGAGACCAGCAGTTGATGTAATGATTACATTGCTGGACTCCCACATAGCTCACTGTGGTTTGAGTCCTGGACCTGGCAGCTTAAAACTCACTCCTGGGGGGGACCAGCAGTTAGCGTAATGGCTATGTTGTTGGACTCCCATGTAGTCGACCGCGGTTCACGTCCCGGACCCGGTGGCTTAAAACTCACGCTCCGCGCATGTGCGTGCGTGCCCAAGAAGAGAGTGGAGGAGAAGGGATTGTGGCGTGGCCATCCCCTCTGGGAGGTGATTTCTTGCTTTGTGTCTCTCTGTCTCTCTCTGTCTGTCTGGCGAGTGCACGCGCCCTATAGCAAAACTCTCTAAAAAAAAACATCCTGGCACGTGTGCATGTGTGCCCAAAATCCCGAGAGGATAATGGAGGAGAAGAGATTGTGTCATGGCCATCTTCCCTGGGGTCATTTCTTTCTTTTTGTCTCTCTGGTGAGCATATGTGCCCTAAAGCAAAAATCTCTCTAAATAAAAAATAAATTAAAAAAGGCTTATAAATCAAGATTTTTTCATGGATTTTGTGCAATGTGGTAAGATTTTCTTGAATGCAGGTATGTTTTCTTCTAGTTAAAACTATTATAAATGTTCATATACTACTTTAGAGATTTCTAAAATTCAGAAAACATATGATTGTATCTCTCATGTAACTTCCTAAAATCTCACAAGTATTCATCTTTTCTACATAAATGGCTTGAGCTTTCTCTTTGTTGAGTATAATACCATCTATATGCTAATTAATATATGATTATAAAGCTGAGGGAAAATATGTTAATGAAGAAATGATGCAGATAACAGTGTTCTATATACTAAAACTCTGCTTATGTTTTGCTTATCTCAAACTTAAATAACTAAGTCAGTTTTTATTTTTGTTTTGTTTTGTCACAGTGAGCTTGGCAATGTTTATATGCCAAGAACAACAGAAAAAGTTATGCCAGCAAAACTGTTGATTAATGGAATCCAATACTTTGTTCCTCCATAAAAGCAATGAAAAACTGGCAATAACAGTCAGACTAAAACTTTTTTAGAGCTGCACAAAGTAACCAGAGTTTTGCAGCAACCAGAATGATTAACTGATAAAAACTAGCTGAATCTCTAGTGAACTTTGTGTTATCTTAACTTATTCTTGCCCCATTTCCTAATCCCTAGATTGGTAGTTGTATTAAAAATTGGGCCAGCTCTGTATCCTGATGGTTAAAGGAACCAGATGATACATAACCAACTCCAAGACTTGAATGCCAGCTCTGGAGCTTGAAAAACATGCTAAGTGTGTATGCATGTGCCCCAAATCCTGACAAGGTAGAGAAATAGAGAAAAGAAGGTTTACAACATGACCATGCCCTATTGGGGTGGTGGTTTCTCTCTTTCTCTCTCTCTCTCTCTCTCTCTCTCTCTCTCTCTCTCTCTCTCTCTCTCATAAGTGCATGCACCCTCTAGTAATTAAGAAAGAAAGAAAGAATGAAAATTTCTCATTCTTGATAGAGGTACCACTTCTGAGGGGAATTAATTTACAAAGAAATGTGGTTGCTTGTTTAAACCCATCTGGTGGCTCTATGGAAGATCAGGTCCAATGGATTGCCTTCATCTATCCTAAATAAGAATTTTTCCAGTGATGAAGCAGGATGATGTTTCATGTAAATCTTATAAGAAGACATTAGTTACTGCTGCCTGAGATGACGAGTAACAGTAAGAGCAAAAAATATGCTAACATAACAGAATCTGAGGAAAATGTTTGAGGGAATAAGGGATTTAAAAAATCAAAGCATAGTACAGGGTCGTGTTTAAGGGTGAGGTTAAGATTAAGGTAATTAGGGTATGGACCCCATGATTGAATCTTGGTGAGTTTCCAAGGAAAGGAAATGAGACAGATGTATGAACACACACACAAACACATGCTTGTTCTGTCTCTCCATTTGATGACCTCTGTTATGTTATTCAACAGCAAGAAGACCTTCACTATGTGTAACCTCTGAACCTTGCATCTCCAAAATTGTGAGCTAAATAAATCCCTTTCCTTGTCAATTACTTATTCAGATATTTCTATTATTAGCAACAAAGAGCAAACTAGAAAGTTAGAGTGATAGGATTTGAATGGCTAAAGTACAAGTAAATTTTAGGGTAGTGAAATTATTCTGTTTGATATAATAGTGAATACATGTCACTATGCATGTGTCAAAGCCAGTAGAACATTACAACAAAAAATGCAGACCTTAACATAAGTGTACATACACATATTTAAATTAGGTTTTCAGGACATCTTAAAGTGAAATGCAAAAAGTGACAAAGTAATCTAAATTTATTAGAAATGTATGAAGCTAACTCATTGGAGGAAGTGGGGAAAATCATTGATGACCTAAGTGATTTTGGAAATGAGTAGAGTAAGAGTAAAGGTTGGAATGTATAAGACCATGGAGAGCAATTGTGGATATTGAATACAGTGTGAGAGTAGGATGGGAAATGAGGGGGGAAGGGAATCAAGAAGAAAAAAAAGAAGGAAAATATTTAAGGGACACATAAATGGGAAATAACCTGTTGATAATGTGTATGGTAGTGTATTCATGCTGGGAAATTTCATTTAGTATACTGTAAAGATGCACAGTGATTGAATGTAAAAAGAAAAGAAAAGATTGAAGGCAAAGATAAACGTTCATAAACATTCCACGCCAATTGGTAATGTTTTTCCATACATATTAACAATTCTATTTAATCAAGTTTGTTTATTTATTTCATTAGTGATAGAGACACAGAGAGAAAAGGAGAGAGAAAGAGAGAGAGGGAGCACTCCCCCAACAGGGTATTAATGCTGTGACCAATCCCTCAGCCCCCTCAGCAGCCTAAGCTAGCCCCGCATCATGGGAATAGGCATGCCTGTTATACTCAGGGCAGTCTCTGCACATGAACTCAGAACCTTCCCACATGGGTCAGCCTCAGAGCATCATGTTTTACTGCTGTACCACCTTTTATCCTCAACAGTTCTGCTACCACTATATGTGTATATTGCAATTGGAAAATTAAGCTAACACATGTTGGATTGTGGGAGCCAGGCTTCTCATAATTGGAATGGGAGTTTACAGATAACCAAGGGGAGAAGCAAAGGGTGTAGGCAAGCATGATGGGTGTGGTAATGGACAAGAGTTAGAGACATCTGCATTAACCCATTCATAGTTACAGATAGATAGAAATAAAAAATATTTATAGTTATGTGTATATACACAAAGTAGTACACACATATATTTCCTTGCTCTTTCAGCCATGAAAGTGTAAATGCAATGACACCCTAGTAGCAATGAGTAAATCTAGTTCCCATATCTTGGTTTCTAACAATAAAAGGAACCAGTGCTCTTTGGAGAAATGGCTGATGCTAGCACTCAGGCAGAAAATATATAACATAAACCAGAGCAACTAGCAGTGAGTGCCGAAAAGGAAGGAAGGATGTACTGACAAAAGAAAAAGAAAAAATATCTCCATTGATGAGGGTATAACAAACAGGATAACCACTTGGCCAAAGCTTGATCAATTTCAGCAACAATATATTAGTGCTAGATTATAACTCAACATATAAACTTACTAGCCTTAATTCATACTGATATAAACACATGATTGAATAAATAAATGGGAAAGAAGAGACAAGTCATTTCTGTGAGAGAATTCAAATAATGTGTGTTTGTGTGTGTGTGTATATATATATGTATATTCATATACATATATATATATACACATATATATGTATATACATATGTATATACATGTGTATATATGTATATACATATATATGTATATACATATATATATACACATATATATGTATATACATATATATATACACACACTATATCCTCAGATAGATGGCAAAGTTCCCTATTCCTTAAATATGTGCTACAATGGTGATTGTCTTTAAAAGAGTTCAATATGAAAAGGGGGCTAAATGAATAATTTTTATAGTGGAGAATCTTAATAAATACTACCTCAGCTGGAAGATCAAGATTGACATAAACAGTGCTAAATCAAGTTGATCATTTATACTCTGTTTTCTTGTTTTTGTTTTCTGTTTTGTTTGTTTGTTTGTTTGTTTTCATAGAGTTCATGCACTCCCCAGAGAGAGACAGTGAGAAGGAAATCACCTCCCCTCCCGGGTATGGCCACACTGAGATCCCTTATCCATTCTCCTCCTGGGATTCTGAGCATGCACACATATGCTCCCAGCATGCATGACTTTCAAGTCACCAGTTCCAGGACTTGAATCACAGTTGGCCATGTGGAAGTCCAGTGCCCCAACCACCATGCCTCCTGCTGGGCCTGATAATTTGTACTTTTGATGTGATGTGATAAAACTAGCACTTGAGATCTACAGACTTCCTCTGAAGAATATATAACATCAGTTTAACCATATTAGTTTTCTTATATTGCTGTACCAAATTACTATAAATTTAGTACCTTAAAACAAGAAATATGCATTCTCTTACAACTCAAGAAGCCAGCAGTCTGAAATAAATCTTGTGAGGTTAAAGTCAATGTATCAGCAAGACTAATTATATCTGAAAGCTCCAGGAGAGAATTTGTTCCTTACATTTCTCAGCCTCTTGTGGCTGGATGCATTCTTCATTGTCACATTTCTTTCTCTTCTTCTCTACATTTCCCTCTGCCTCTCTTACAGGGCCACTTATGATTACAGTTATTGCCCTCTAAGAAAAACCAGGATAAAATCTCCATCTCAAAAATCTTACCTTAATGACATCTTCAAATTTTTTTGTCATATAAGATTTACTTCAGATGTTCTAGGTATTAGGACATAGATATCTTGAGGCCATTATTCAGTCCACCGCAGTAATCATGAGAAAAAGTATCAAATTCCAGCTGATAAACATTCTACAAAATACCTGGAAAATCTTTCTAAGAATTGTCAAGGTCATAAAAATCAAGCAAAGTCTGAGAAACTGTCATAGCCATGAGGAGCTTAAGAAGACATGATGACTAAATGAAGCAGGATATCCTGGATAGGACATCAAATAGAAAAATGTCATTAGGTGAAAACCAAGGAAATCCAAATAAAGTATGGATTTAGCTAATAATGATGGATCATGACACAGCCACTGTGATGCAGGCAATAGGGATGCTGCTGCACAATGCTGAAGGCCATATTGAAAGGCTCTGGGTAGTGTCCTGCGCCTACTTGAATATGTTGGATATGCTGGATTCCTGTGATCCTGGCTGGCTGCAAGAGTATGGGGAGGATCATGGCACTAGGATCCTGCTGAGAGCACCCGTTTCTCTCTTACCCTTTCTCCCTCATGAAGGAAAAAACCAATACATTAAAAAAACACAAAATAATGGGAACCAGCAGTTAGCGTAATGGCTATGTCGCTGGACTCCCACGTAGTCGACCGCGGTTCGTGTCTCGGACCTGGTGGCTTACAACTCACGCCGGGCGCGTGTGCGTGCGTGCCCAAGATCCCGAGAGGAGAATGGAGGAGAAGGGATTGCGGCGTGACCATCCCCCCTGGGGGGTGATTTCTCGCTTTCTGTCTCTATGTCTCTCTCTCTGTCTGTCTGGCGAGCGCACGCGCCCTATAGCGAAAAACCTCTAAAAAAAAAACACAAAATAATAATATAAATCTTGGCTTATTAATTGTGATAAGCGTGCAATTGTGATAAGCGTGCAATTGTGATAAGCATCTAATGTAAGGTACCAATAACAAAGGAAACTGGTACAATGTATGTGGGACCTGTTTACTACCTTTGCCAGTTTTCTATAAATCTAAATATACTTAAATATATCTAAATATACTCTAAAATAAAAAGCTCATTTTAAAAATTAAAAATATGTTATGTATAGTTTCACTTTAATTACATCAAAAGCACTGTAAATCTAAATAAAGTACAAAAGGAAATATACAAAATGTTGAATGTCAATTTTAATTGATGGTTCTGGTCTAAAACCTGATGTTCACATGGAAAGCAAAAATACTATTAATATAAAAAACTTGATTTTTAACTAAAAAAATAAAGTTCCAATATGTATGTTTACTATAAAATAAGTGCTAGTGAGGCTGCGATGAAAAGGGAACTCTTCTACACTGTTCGTAGAAATGAAAATTAGTCCAATCACTGTGGAGAACAATATGAAGGTCTCTCAAAAATCTATACATAGAACTACCATATGATACAGCAATTCTACTCCTGGGTATCTACCCAAATACATTCAGTCAGAAAAACACTTGCACATCCTTGTTTATTGTAGCATTATTCACAATTGCTAAGACATGGAATCAACCCAAATGTCCAAGAACAAATGAATGGATTGAAAAACTGTGGCACATATACACTATGAGATACTACACAGTCATAAAAAAAAAAAACCAAGAAGACCCTGGCATTTGATATAATTAGACAATTATGGAATATCTGATGCAGAAGCAAGCCAGACTGTGAAAGAGAGGCATTGCATGTCCCCACTTAATACATACTGAATGTCTGCACTCTAGTAGAAATTGAAAGATTGGACAGTATAAAAAACATGGAGAGTAACTGTGGATACTAGAGACAGTGTGAGAAGAGGGTTGACAATGGTGGATGGGAGGGAGAGAATAAGAGGGAAAAAGAAGCAAAACATTTAATGGACACAAAAATGGAAAATTATCTGATGAGGATAATGTGAATGGTAGTATGTTTGATTGGACTAATATGCAGTGTATAGTGTTCATGTTGGGAAAATAACTTTGTATGCTTTAAAGATGTGCAATGATTAAATGTAAAAAAATAAGAAAATAAGAAATGATTATATATATATAGTTACAGAGTGCATGCAGCCACAGAGAAAAAGAGAGAGAAAGTGAAAATACCCCCAGGGGGATTGGCCATGACACAGTCCCTTCTCTCCCATTGTCCCCGTGGCACTTTGGGCACACGTGCACATGCACCTGGTGTGTTTTTCAAATCACCAAATGGAGGTCTTCAACCACACAGTCAGTCATATCCTTAACCACCATGCCACTAGCTGGCCCCCAAATATGGCGTTTTTGTAAAAGTTTATGAATATTGGTCTAACTTATGTGGCACAGTCAATGACATTCTAAACTTCAGAGCTAGAAGCCACATACTGACCATAGTTGGAGTCCCCAGACTGATCAACCTGATAATATTCTGGGGCATGTGCATATATACCCAGAATCCTGGAGGCCTGATAGACTGACTAGAGGAAGGGGATTGTTGTGTGACTGGGGCCCTGTGGAAGGTGCTTCTTTTTTTTTTTTTTTTTTTTCTTTTTTTTTGGAGAGATTTTTGCTATAGGGCGTGTGCGCTCGCCAGACAGACAGAGAGAGACATAGAGACAGAAAGCGAGAAATCACCCCCCAGGGGGGATGGTCACGCTGCAATCCCTTCTCCTCCATTCTCCTCTCGGGATCTTGGGCATGCACGCACACGCGCCCGGCGTGAGTTTTAAGCCACCGGGTCCGGGACGCAAACCGCGATCAACTACGTGGGAGTCCAGCGACATAGCCATTACGCTAACTGCTGGTTCCCGAAGGTGTTTCTTTTTCTAACACATGCATGAATGCACACTCTATCATATTTTGTAAATATTTATTTTTTTTATCCAGCCACATTCCTTTTCATGTGGTTTGAGTCTTAGATATGGCAGCTTGACTGTTGAGTGTGTGTGCTTACATACCCCAATTCCTGAAAGCAGAATGGAGGAGAAGGGAATGCTGCAAGACCACCCCCATGGGTTTCTTTTTTTTTCTTTTTTTAATATTTTTTATTTTGATTTCTTTTATACATTCAATCACATATGTCACTTAGCTTGCAAAGTGACATTCCCTCTCTTTCTCTCTGACTCTCTCTGGTGAACACATGTGTTCTCTGGCAAAAAAATTTTAAAAAGAAACAAGAAAAGTACTAGTTACAGAGTGAGTGCTCAATAAACCCTTGAATTAATGTGCTTGAGCTTTTCAGATTTGCTATCTTTTGCATAGAAAGGGTATATAAGTCAAATTATTACTAATTCTAAAAGTAAAATTTTTATTAAAAAATCAACACTTCAAAATTAATATTAGCAGACTTAATGTTTGCTATAGATGTTTTTAGCTGCAAGTTCTATCTCTTGAATGCTGTTCATTTTACCATTCAGAAAATATGAACACTTTTCATTTTAAACTAGTGGAGATTTAAAGCATATACTAAAATGCTATAAACTTTAGTACAGCAAAATCTGTCTTTTATTTATAGTAAGTCACTGATGATATGTCGTGTTTTTTTTTTTAACTGTACCCACAGTTCAGTTTCTACAAAATTTACACTTTGCTAATCTTTTAATAATATTTCATTTTGGCATGATAAGAAAAAATGTCATTGAATCTGAATACCTTCTCATATTTAATGTTCCCTGATAAACTTACCAAAATATTTTGATACTGCTCTTTTGAGTCCTTTAAAAATAAACTCTAGATATACCTAAATTTTAAGCAGTTCTCAGAACTATATTATATATAACACATGACTGTTTTATATACATAAAAAGATAGCTATATTATAATATATATAAAACAAAACTATATACGTAACAAAATATTTACTTCTAAAATGATGCATTTTACTAATCTAAATTTGTAATAATAAGGGAAGGAATTTACTTGTTTGTTAGATTTTTGTTATTTTTATTATTGCTATATTTTTATATTTTACTTACTGATTTCCAATTTATTGAGATGTGGTCAGAGGATGTGAACTGTATAATATGGATTTTTAGAAATTTACTGGAAATTATATTTCAAAAATGTTATATATATATATATATATATATATATATATATATATATATATATATATACTTTAAAATAATGGCTATTCTTTGTGGGGACCTATACATATTCGTTAGATTAAGTAGATTAAGCTTATTCACTGTAGTTTGAGCTTTATAGCTTTACTTTTTTATGTTTTTTTAATCTCTGTTTTATTATAAAATGTATGCTATATTCATGCATTTTGGTCCAATGTCTTTATAGGCAAGGCATTTTACTTCTTAACACTAAAATAGTTCTCAAATGTTAGTGTGCACCAGAAGTACCTGGAGCACTTGGTAGATCAGAGATCAGTAGCTTCACTCCCAGAGATTCTGATTCAGTAGTTCTAGAGTAAGGCTCAAGAATCTGCATGTCCAATAAGATTCCAAATGATACCGATCCTGCTAGTCTGGGAAACCACATTTTGAGAACCACTGCCCTCAAAGAGTAGATTTTATCCTGGACACTTATAATCCTAGGGGATATAAAAAGAGATATACCAGTGCTTGGACTCTAAAAAAAAAATCCAAGGGTAAGACCCAAGCTATAGTATTTTTTAAGCTTTCACTATGCAGTAAGAATTTGCAAACCAATGACCTAAAACATGAATGCATCAATCTGAATTCACAATGTGTGATTAATATTCATTGAAGAGTAGTTTCGCCACACCTGATTACCTCTAATTTGGCTAGCAATTTCCTCTAACTAGAGTCCTCACAAACCCACATTTCAATCTCCTTATATTTTTCAGTTCTACAGACTTTGTTGAATAACCAGTACATGTAAAACACTGTACTAGCTTCCTCTGTTTGCACGTGTTAGTGTTTCCCTTTTTTTCACATAATCCTTTGTTTTTATTTCAATTAATTCATTATCATATGATCAATAATATTAATAACAGAAATGTATCAGGTCCTATTCTAAAAGCTTTATACGTATTATCTCATTTATTCCTTATAAAAATCTTATGAGGCAGGAAATATTATTTCTATTTTACACATAAGGAAACTGAGGCAAAGAGAATTTGAGTCAATTGCCAAAAATACCATGCTATCATAGTAAGTGGCTTTAATATGAATTTAGGCAGACAATGGGGTTTGAACTACAAAACCTCAAAAATTAAGACAAAGCAGCTGAATCTGGTGGCACCAACAGTAACAAACGGAACTTAAGTGCTAGAAGCTGACTGCTGGTGATAACTGGGTGGCTATGGGGAAATGTGCCCAAGATCCTAGTGAGCTTGAGAGCCAGAAAAAGGGGATCGTGACATGATGAGACACTATGGAAAGTGCCTCTTTCTTTTCTTTTTTTCTTTCTTTTTTTTTTTTTGAGAGTTTTTTTGCTATAGGGCACGTGAACTTGCCAGAAATCACCCCCCAGGGGGGATGGCCAGGCTGCAATCCCTTCTCCTCCATCCTCCTCTCAGGATCTTGGGCACACACACACACACACACACACACACACACACACACACACACACGTGCCCTGCATAAGTTTAAGCCACGGGGTCCAGGACCCGAACCAAAATCGACTACATGGGAGTCCAGCAACATAGCCATTTCGTTAACTGCTGGTCCCAAAAGTGCCTTTTTCTTGTGCACAGCTATGTGTTGTCATCTACCTTGAACAAAATGAATAAACTTTTAAAAAGTAAATAAAATAGGGACCAGCAGATGGCATGGTGGTTATGTCACTGGACATATGGCCAACCCCAGTTCAAACCCTGGATCCAGTGGCTTCAAACTTTTGTCAGGCGTGTGTGCTTGCATGCTCAAAATTCCGAAAGGAGAATGGAGAAGGGAATGTAGCATGCCCGTTCCCCCTGAGGGGAGTGGTTTCTTACTATCTATCTGTCTCCTCCTGTCTCTCCAGCAAGCACATCATTCTATAACAAAAATCTCTCTTAAAAGAAAAATGTATATGTAAAAATATAAATAAAATAAAGACTGTATAGTCAATGGAAAACATACTGTTTATTAAAACTTGTTTTACAGTTTTGCTAAATTTATATCTCATGTTTATTGTTTGTTTTACTATAAATGTTTAGTAAAATATAATTTCATTTTTTTTTAATCCAAATTCTTTCTGGAAGAAAAGGAAGACCATTCTCACTCATAAGCTACATAAATCATATCATTTGGTTCTTTATATTTAAACTGGTAATATAAGATTTATTTATATTAAGCTCCATAAACCAATGTAATAGTATCATATATCCTTGGGATTTATGAAATATGTTGTATGCCAAATAACTTGTGCGCAAAGAACATATGGTGTGTACGAAACATTTTAAGAAAAGTCTTCAGTTTATATAAAATGGCCAAGATATTGCTAATCAGTACCTGTGTTAGTTTGGACTGCCATAATAGAATACTACAGACTAGATTGCTTAAACTGCAGAAGTTTATTTTGTCATAGTTTGCGGCATTTTGAAGTCCAAGGTCAAGGTGCCAGCAGATTCAGTTTCTAGTAAGGGCTGTCTTCCTGACCTGTAGAAGGATGCCTTGTAGCTTTATGTTAGCATGGCCTTTTCCTGATGTGTGCTTAGATAGAAAGCAAAGTTCCTTTTCCTGTAGTACTATCAGATTAGGGTCACATATATATAATCTCATTTAACCTTAATAATTGTTCTGAAATCCCTGTCTTGAGCTACTGTTACCTGGGAGCTAAGGCTTCAACATAAATTTTGAGCAGTGGATGGGGGCAGGGAGATACAATTTGTTTCAAAATAGTACCTAAAACTATTTTATTACAAGAGTGATCAATAATAAATTACATGGATGAAAGTTTTGTATTATAAAGTCTTCAAAATAAAAAAGGAACAAGTGACCATTCTGACAATTGAATAGCTTCTAATACAATTGGGATTTTCTCTAAAGGCAGGCAGGTCCTCACTTTTAAAACTGTGCTTTATGTTACAAAGCTAAAATGAGTTCATAATAATGGGTATAGAACATAATGAAATATAAAAGATTGTTTTGTTTTTAAGTTGCATTGGGTTGTTTTACACATTTGCATAAAATACTGAGATAGAATATTTGGTAGAAGTCAAAACTCAAGTGTAGATAAAATCAATAAATCAAAAATCTTCAGTTTTTTCATTGCTAGATTATTTCATTTGGTTTTAGTTCAATATGTTATATAATTTTAATTTTCAGAATGTTGAGAATATTGGATATAGCTGATAAAACAATGGCTAATCTTTTAAAATAATGCTGTCGATTACAGATGTAGAGAAAGACTGAACTACACATACATTTACATATGCTTGAAGAAACAGATATGTTGAGTTTATAGGTATCCTTAAATTCTGTCCTAATTAAATATAAATAATAGATTGTAGTCATTAATATATTTCTAATGACATATTTCAATATCATTAGAAATAATAATCTTAGAAGTGTCACATATAAATTGACAACATGCTGTGAATCAGTTGAAATTATTACAAATCCAGCTATTTATTCATAGAATGAACCTTTGTCAGAGTTGAAATTTGGGAGATAAAGACAGAGAAAGGTTATATACAAGACATGACAGATTAATGTTCTATAATTCAAATGAAAATTTCCAGTTTAACTGGGAAATTTGAGCAGACACATTTGAATTCCTCTAATCTTACCATGCACTGAATTTTTACATCCTCTCTCCCAAATTTTTATGTTTAAATCTAATTTCCAATGCAATGATGTTAAGAAATGGAGCCTTTGAGAGGTGTTTAGCTGATGAAGGAGAAGCTCTTGTAAATGAGGTTAGTGCCCTTATAAAAGGGACCCCAGAGAATTCCCATGAGTTTTGTTTTTCCCTACTTCCATGTGGGAAAAACAGAAGATGGCTGACTATGAACCAGGAAGTATGTTTTCACCAGCCTCTGTATCTGCTAGCACCTTGATCTTGAAGATCCTATTCTCCATAAACATGAAAAATCAATTTCTATTGATTATAAGGCTAAAGTCTTTGCTATAAAATTGATGCTGAGAATGGAATGCTCCATTAGCAAATACCTAAAAATGTAGAAGAAGCTTTAGAACTGGGTAGTGGGTATTTATTATGAGTTTCAAACAGAATGCAAGAAAAAGCGTACATTGCTGTGAATGGGCCATACAGGGAAATTCTGGAAAGAGTTTAGAAAGAAAAGAGGAGAGCCATAGAGGTGAGCTCAGTCTTCCCAGAGATTTCCCAAGTAACATGAACATAATGTTGGTAGAAATATGAACCCTGAGGGCCATTCTGATAGTCTCAGGTGGAAATGAAGAACATGCTGTTAGAATCACAAAGAAAGATTATCTTTTTTATACAGTGGCAAATAATTTCAATGAATTGTATTAGTGTTCTAGTGTTTTGTGGAAGGTAGAACTTGTGAACAATGAAAATGGTTATTTAGCTGAAGCAATTTCTAAGCAAGGTGTTGAAAGCACAACTTGGTTCCCCTGAATGCCTGTAGTAAAATATGAGAAGCGAAGTAATCGGAAGACATAACTGCTCATCAGAAAGGAAGTAGAACTTTAAGTATGGGGGGGGGGGCGGTAAATCAATTTATTCATATTTTCCTGCTAAAAAAAGAACTTAAAGATTTGTGGCAAAGAAAATGTTTAATAAAAAGATTATCAGCTATCAAAACAGAAGCTCTGGGGCCAGTAATTGATGTAATGCCTATGTTGCTGGACTCCTATGTAGTCAACCTTGGTTCGAGCCCCGGACCCAGTGGCTTAAACTCATACCGGTCGCATGTGTGTGTGCCCAAGATCCCCAGGGGAGAATGGAGGAGAAGGGATTGTGGCGTGGCCATCCCTGCTGGGGGATGATTTCTTGCTTTCTGTCTCTCTGTCTCTCTCTGTCTTTCTGGTGAGCACACATGCCCTATAGCAAAAACCTCTCCAAAACAAACAAACAAACACACAAAATCAGAAGCCAAAGTTATTGTTAAAGACAATGGAAGAATGTAAATAAGTGGATGCCAGTGACTATTGAACTTTGGTGTGTGTGTGTGTGTGTGTGTGTGTGTGTGTGTGCTGTCCACTGACAACTCATCTATCTTATGTGCTCTGCTCCACATGTGTTGATATCAAGCTTCTTGACTACAACAGGTCACTCTGGTAGACTCTAATGCAGTATAGACTACTATAGTGACTTTTCTCAAGTGTGCACAGATAGCATATTTTGACTATGTCCACATGGTGCCATCTCCACCATAATGCATGCTTCATAAGCCTCGAAAACATGACTGATTCCATCTAGACATCAAAGGATGGGAACACACACACACACACACACACACACACACACTGATAGCACCTCCAAAAGGATCCTAATGCTGTGATTCTTCAACCAGCCCCAGATCATGGAAAAACATGTGTCAGCATACTCAGAGACATCTCTAGAGTTGAACTGGAAACCTTCCTAGGTGGTACTGCCTTAAAGAGCATTCTGCTCTACCACCACACTACCATTTGGCCTCAATTTTTTCAAGAAATAATGTTTTTTGTTTATGTACTGGGTTTTCAGAAAAGTCATAACATATATTTTCTATGTAAAAATGCATCATAACTTTTCTGAAAACTCAATATTTCTTCCATGAGAGGGACAGAGACAGAGATACAGGCACTCCAATGTTATCATCATGTTATGATACACCCCCAGTATCACGTTCTTCTTTCTGATGTCACCCTTTTGGAATGAAAAGTCCTATCCTAAGCCTTTCTAACCAATATATTTTGAAAACATGTAACTGATTTGGTTTCATAGGATCACAACTGAAAAGGAAATTTGCCTCAGGATGGGTGGGATAGTTTTTATTTTTATTTTTTTGGAGAGACAGAAAACGAGAAATCATCCGCCAGGAGGGATGGCCACACCGCAATCCCTTCTCCTCCATTCTCCTCTCCGGATCTTGGGCACGCACGTACACAAGACCGGCGTGAGTTTTAAGCCACCAGATCCGGGACGTGAACCACGGTCGACTACATGGGAGTCCAGTGACAGCCATTACGCTAACTGCTGGTCCCAAAATAGAAACAGAGCCTCAGGATGAATCATACTCTAAGTCACATGTATATCTGATATAGATGAAATTTATATGAGACTTTGGACTCATACTTCAAAGTTGATACTAGTATAGGTTAAGACCTTTGGGGCTGGTGGAATAGAGTGAATTTATTTTGCATGCAAGAAGGACATAAATTTGGGTGGCCCATACTCGTGTGTTGATACTTAACTCCCACTATGAAGGTATTTGGATGTGGAGCCTTTGGGATGTAATTAGATCATTAGAGTAGAGCCCTCTTGAAGGAGATTGTCTTATAAGAGGAACCCCAGTGAATTCCCTCACCTATTTCACTGTGTGAGGATGCAGTGTGAAGATGGCTTTCTATGAACCAAGAATCAGGCTTTCATTAGACACTGAAACTGCCTGGCAACTTGATCTTGGACTTTGCAGCCTCCAGACTATGAAAAAGACATTTCTATTGTTTATAAGCCATCCAGTTCATAGTGTTCTGTTCTATCAAATTGAATTGACTAAGACTTACCCAAATCCCAAATATATATTCAAATCACCAAAAGAACATTAAAAACAAAAAAGCTAAAAGCATCTATATCTACACTTTATCTGGGACCAGTGATATATATATATACACCAGAAATATCTTGATCAAGAGAAGCTGGACTGAGAGAAAGCCCCACTAACAAAATGGTTCACTCAATAAAATATAGGGCTCCTTTGCCCAGCTACCCCCCCATTGGCTAAGTAATTGGGAAATGCGTCTTAGTTCAAAGTGATTGGATTTGAATGCAACTATGAAAGGGCAAGACCAATCCTGATCATAACAGTACTTCTTGAATGTGAGGGTATGCAGCCTAGCTGCATGAAGCAGTTATCTGAATGCTTTATTAATTACTCATTGTGAACCGGCTGACACATGCCTTGGATTCCAGGGGCTCTGTGAAAACATATATGAGAAACAGGAAGGATCCTGACCCTGACTAGGTCATTTGATGCCTGTTCTATATAATGTTTATGGCTTATACGTTATCCTGTTTGATGCTCACTCAGACAGCCTTCCTCGAATTTGCAGAGGAACAGCACATTTACAGACAAGTAATTTGGCTTGACCTATGATGCATAACATGATAGTAACAAGGTTGGAAAACATATACACTAAAGCACTTATCTCTAACTGTAGAACTTCAACTACATCCTTGAAAGCTTGCAAAACAGTTCACTGTGCCTGGTAAAATGTATAAATAAAGAAGCTCAGCATGACTGAGCAACACAGCTTGTTTATGTTCACCTGCTTCCTTGCTTCTGTATCTTCCTTTTTTCTCTAACTTTCCTTCATAGGACCAAGTCTCCCAGGTGAATGCCGACAGTATTACCATCCAGAGAAATGTTATTCTTAAGCTTGCCAGCAGACACTGACACTTGAAAACATGCCAGATGCAAAGACGATACAGAGAAATACTCTATAGCTCTATACATGTGGTGTAAACTCTGTACTACGCAAAAGCATGGATAATGTGGGCAAGTAAGCTGTCCCTAGTCTGGCTGACTTGTTGTCCTGCAGCAGATAGCTATAAAGAGGATAAGGTGATTTTATCTCTGGCTGTTTTTTTTGTTTGTTCGTTTGTTTGCTTTTACCTAACTCCCATAGGTTTCTGACCTTTGATCCTCTAATGAAACAATGCTTGTAGGGTTCCATTTTGCTTTAACACTATAAAAGAAGCCAATAGCGGTGTGTGCATGTGTGTGTGTGTGTGTGTCAAAGAGTGAACTTGAAGCTACATAAAAGGTCAGACCTAGGTATTAGAGAATGAAGGACAAAGGAGTTGGTGGGGCTGGTGGGATACTAATTTTGTGAATTTCATTGTTTTATTTATATATTATACATTTTAAAAGTGGTCCTTAATTTTTTTTAAAAAAGGAAATAGAATAAAAATGAAAGTGCATATTAATTTGGAGTAGTAAAAACATTTCCAGGGACCAGCAGATGGTATAGCAGTTATATAGCTGGACTCACACGTGGTCAACTGTGGTTCGAGTTTAGGACTAGATGGTTTGAAACACACCGGATACATGTGTGTGCATGCCCAAGATTCCAGGCGGAGAATGAAGGAGAAGGGATTGTGGCATGGCCATACCTCGTTGGGGGTGATTTCTCACTTTCCTTCTTACTGTGTCTGTCTCTATCTCTCTCTCCCCAGTGAGCACAAGTGCCCTAAGGCAAAACAAAACAAAACTCTTAAAGAAACTTTCTAAATATAACACCACTCTTAAAGATGGCATTTATGTATGACATTCAAATTCTTTGACATCAAAAAGTTAAAATAATAAAAAGGAAGAAACAAAATAAAAGAAATATAAATAATCTTTAAAAATTGAAAGGTCTGGGGACCAGCAGTTAGCGTAATGGCTATGTCGCTGGACTCCCACGTAGTCGACCGCGGTTCGAGTCCCGGACCCGGCGGCTTAAACTCACGCCGGGCGCGTGTGCGTGCGTGCCCAAGATCCCGAGAGGAGAATGGAGGAGAAGGGATTGCGGCGTGGCCATCCCCCCTGGGGAGTGATTTCCTGCTTTCTATCTCTCTGTCTCTCTCTGTCTGTCTGGCGAGCGCACGCACCCTATAGCAAAAACCTCTCCAAAAAAAGAAAAAAAAAATATCCTGTTTATTTTCTCTTCTACTTTCAAATTTTCTCATTTTCTAGAAGTTGAACTTGTTTCCATCTGAACCATTAAAAGACTTACTTAAATGTTATTAAGTTATTAGTATAAATAGTGTACTTTAGCTCCTCTGGATAATACATTTTCTACTCACTGTCCATTTTACTGAATTAATGTATGACCTGACATGGAACCAACAATAAGAAATGGAAATCACATTTACCTCAAATCATTTTGTTTTTAAGTCAATTTGTTAAGCCTTAGAAATGTAAATTGTGTGTATTTATTAAGTCCTAGAATCAATATACCAAAATGATGGGGAAAGTACATATTTGTATTATAGAGCAGTTTTCAACTAACGTTTGGATAATGCATGGAAACTTACTTAAACATAGACATGAGATTTACCTTTAAATAAACATAGTTTAATATTACAGGGAAAGAGTGCCTTGGCCAAATGAGAGTTGAATTCTGCCAGAGTGAAAACATCTGTTTACAACATAGAAGACTTTGTTAATTTCTAAACATTCCTAACATCTCAAGCATCAATGAGAAAAATTCAATCGTAATGTCTATCTTTTCTCTTGTCACAGTGTGGTTCACATTAAAGTACAATGAGAATGATTTTCATGGGAAATGTTTGTTTCATTTGTAAAATGAGATTCATGATTATTCTTGTCAAAGTCGACTTCTAAAATAACTGTGAAACAAAAATAATGTGTATGAAAGCATCTGAAGTATTGAAAAGTATTATTAAAGAACTTTTGGTTTGAATAATATAAATTATATTTTGAAAAGAAATTCTTATTTCTGATGAAGTAATATGTAATCATAGTTATAGAAATCAATTAATACTACCTAGAAATGAGTGTTGTCAATATCTTGCCATATTCCTTTGTTTTGTTTTGTACATGTGAATATTTGTCTATCAGTATCGCGGAAAAATATCTATGTTTAAAATGGAGAGGTCCAAAATCATTTTGCATATCTGCATTTTATTCACTTAAAAGCCATACTATAGTCTAATCCCATTGAAGGTTTTATTTTTAATACTTTTATTATAAATAGCAATATATATACCAGGCATGTGTACCTGCATGCCCCAAATCATCACAAGATAGAAAAATGGAAGAGGAGAAGGAATTGTACCCATGATCACATCTAATTGGGAGATGCTTTGTCTTTCTTCCACTCTCTCTGTCTCTCTTTGGCTAGCACATGTACTGTTTGGCAATTAAAGAAAGAGCAACAAAAATTTCTCTAGTTTGATCACATTTGCTATTATTGCCTTAATATAGTAAGTGTAGAATTGTTAGATTAAAGACATATTTAATCAGGCCTGCCAGTTGTGTGGTGGTGAAGGTGATTGGATCCCATGTGGCTGGCTGAGCAGTTGGAGTGCCAGTCCCAGCAGCTTGAGAAATGTGCAGGGTACATGTGCATGCCTTGGTGACCAAAATCCCAAGAAGAGAATGGAGGTGAAGGGATCGTTGCATAGCCATCTTCCTTGGGAAGTGGTTTTTTACTTTCCCTCTGTCTGACTCTTTCTCCTTGGTAAGCCCATGCACCCTATAGCAGCAACAGACCAAAATAAAGAGAGATATGTAATTTAATTGCCCTCTATAAAAATTTTCACCAATTTATTCTACCTACAACAAATATCTATTTCCTGTCATACTTGCCAATATTTTTTAAATTGCTTTTTTTAATGCTTTGACGCCCCCCCCCCATATATTTTTGTTTTGTTTTGTTTTTTGAGAGGTTTTTGCTACGGGGTGCGTGAGCTCATCAGACAGACAGAGAGAGACAGAGAGACAGCAAGTGAGAAATCACCCCCAAGGGGGATGGCCACGCCGCAATCCCTTCTCCTCCATTCTCCTCTCAGGATCTTGGGCACGCACGCACATGCGCCCAGTGTGAGTTTAAGCCACTGGGTCCAGGACTCGAACCGTGGTCGAATACATGGGAGTCCAGTGACATAGCTATTATGCTAACTGCTGGTCCCTAGATTTTTCTTTTTTTTTTTTGGAGAGGTTTTCGCTATAGGGCACGTGAGCTCGCCAGACAGACAGAGAGAGACATAGAGACAGAAAGCGAGAAATCCCCCCCCAGAGGGGATGGTCACGCCGCAATCTCTTCTCCTCCATTCTCCTCTCGGGATCTTGGGCACGCATGCACATGCGCCAGGCGTGAGTTTTTTAAGCCACCGGGTCTGGGACGCGAACCACGGTCGACTACATGGGAATCCAGCAACATAGCCATTACGCTAACTGCTGGTTCCCTGGTCCCTAGATTTTTTACAAGATATCTTTTGGTGCAACCAGCAGATGATATAATGGTTACATCACTGGACTCTCATGTAGTTGACTACAGTTCAAGTCCTATTTAGGGCAGCTTAAAACTCATATCAGGGGGAACCAGCAGTACGTGCATGCCCCAAATGACTGAGATGAGAATGGAGGAAAAGGGATTGCAGCATAGCCATTTCCCCCTGGGGGTGATTTCTCACTTCATCTCTCTCTGTCTCTATCTCTCTGGTGAACACGTGCACCCTATAGGAAAAATCTCTACAAAAAAAGAGGTATCTTGGTTTTAATTCATATTTATT
Source organism: Tupaia tana (assembly GCA_026018925.1). Taxonomy (NCBI): domain Eukaryota; kingdom Metazoa; phylum Chordata; class Mammalia; order Scandentia; family Tupaiidae; genus Tupaia; species Tupaia tana. The sequence continues at coordinate 26,982,112 of JAKSZU010000009.1, forward strand.
TACAGCAAGGTGAACCTTTTATAATATATTTATGTATAATTTGCATTATTATTTGAAGTCTTCTTTTTTCATCATAGTAGGCATTCTACATAGATTAAAATGATTTATCTTTTATGTATCATAGAGTGTATTTTTTTAGCTGTCTTTAATGTTTATTCTTGGTTATTTTTAATCACACAGAAGTTTTTCTAAAAATTTGGTTATGTGATCACTTCTAGTAACCTATACACATTATCTGGTGATAAGATGTATAATATTTTTGACTGGGCATGTATAAAGTGCATTCATGTTGTGAAAATTCACTTTACAAGCTAAGTGATGTATAGTGATTGAATGTATAAAAGAAATTAAAACAAAATAAAATGTAAAAAATAAAATAAGAAAAATTTTTTGAAAAATCTATACACATATTATTTTTGTGTCTGGCTTCTTTCTTTCCTAACTGATTTGAAATGCCACCTAAAACTAAATTATTGCAGGGGTCAGCAGATGGCGTAATGGTTACATTGCTGGACTCTCACGTAGTTGACTGCTGTTCAAATCTCAGACCTGGTGTCATAAACTCATGCAGGGTTTGTGCGTGTGTGTGCCCAAGATTCCAAGAGGAGAATACAGAAGAAGGTATTGTGATGTGGCCACCCCCCGGGGGATGATTTCTCACTTTCTGTGTCTCTGTCTCTCTGGTGAGTACACATGCCCTATAGCAAAAAACTCTCAAAAAATTATTTATTACTATTATCATTATTTTTGATTTTGATCAGACAGAGAGAGAGAGAGAAAGCAAGAAAGCAAGCCACCAGGTCCAGGACTTGAACTGTGGTTGGACATGTGGGAGTTCTGCCCCTTTAACCACCACACCTCCTGCCAGTCCCTAGAATTGTTTATACACTAATCTTTTGGTCCAAGTCTGGACAGTTCCTTTTTTAATGTCTGTGAAAATCTTATATATTATTAAAGACCCTACTCAAACATCACCTTCTCTGATCAAACTATGCTATTTTCCCATGTGCTCCCATAACTCTATTTTCCATGTTGATATTTTTTTTATTAAATTTTTACTATTACTATTGTTATTATTAATGTAAGGAAAAAGTAGTTTATTAAGTAAAAGTAAATGTACACTCCAGAGAGTTAAGAGCAGGCCTGAATGTACAGAGAAAGAGTGGCTCAAAAGGCCCTGGCAGTTGTTTTCTGCCAGATTTATAATTTTTAATCCAGGTTGTGTGGGTTCATCATTGACTGGGTCTGTTGACTGTTCTCATTTCATTTGCTCTATCAAATTTGGCTGGGCCCACTCATTTCTCATTGGCTATTTCAAATGTGGCTGGGTTCACTGATTTATTTCATTGGCTACATCAAATGTTGCTTAATTAGCTAGACATTCCCCACTAGTCCGCTTACATTTCCTTGGGCAGTGAATTTTCTGCCTTGTTTTTTTTACTAGTTAACCACATGGGTAGATGCCCCAGCCCCCTTACCCACTTTCATTTGCTAACTTTCTCCTGCCTCATTTTTCTGCTAAGAGGAATGATCCCAATAAGTCTTTTTGGGGAGCTGAAGGTGGATCGTTTGTTTTCTATAACTGCTTCGTTCTGTAAAGGGACATTGGACCTATCTATTGGGGATCATGGAAATCTAGCCCTATTTGATCTAGATGGGAGAGCAGGACCAGGGGCAGGTTGTTGAGAGAGTACCCAGGTGTGTTGATGGGAGGACTGTCACTGATGCTAGATGACTCACAGCAGGATTTCAGGATCCAGCAGGGGTCCCAAGTGGTTGTATGGTCATTTGCAATTTTACAGCTTCTAAACAAGAGATAAACTTAGGAGATTTAAAAGACAAGGCCTGAAAAGGAGGGTGAGAATTAGCATTAACAGAGGTCCCAAGAGGGGTAACAGCCAAAGGAAATAGTTATAGATTTTTCTACTAGATTCTTCATGAATCTGACAACTGCTATTGGATTTGTGAAGCAATATGATTAGAGAGACTGGCTTAATGCATCCAGTAGTTATTCTTGGATTGTAACATGTGTTCTTTTAAAACAGATAGGTGCCTGAAATTTTAAGGGAATAGTCACTATTACAGGTCCCAAGCTGGGGCTCTCAGGCCTCAGTGGCTAAATTCTGTTGGAAGAATCTGAGAAGATTAACTGTCCTTCTTGCCAGCATGTTCTTAGTTTATTCAGTTATTATATATAAGACAAGCAACTTGGGCTAAGCACTGAGCTGGTCTTACTCATAGTTATGCCCCTAGTTGTTAGCATGGAATAGGTACTTAATATTTTTCAACTGATTTATTTAAGATTTTGATAAATTCAGGTATCAGTGAGAACATCAGCAATGTTTAAAATGAGGGTGTGAAGATAACCATGATTCACCAACTGTGACATAGCAAAATATTTTCTGCCTTGAAATTGAGGATAATATATAGAAGTATATGTGTTTTAGCATCTTTACACAAAAATGAGTAAAGCAAAACTAGTTAATTTTCACAATACCAATTGTGTTGTAGTCAGTACCTATCATCATCAAATTTATACTAGTTATGGTATCCTGTGGGTAAAACATCCAGGGGTTCCTCTCTCCATGTTGGTTTTAAAAAATGTAGCCACGGGGCCTAGCAGATGGCGTAATGGTTATATAGCTAGACTCCCACATAGTCTACCATGGTTCAAGTCCTAGACCTGGCAGCTTAAAACTCATTCTAGGTGCATGTGCATGCTTGCCCAAGATCCCGAGAGGAGAATGGAGGAGAAGGCATTGGGGCGTGGTCATCCCCCCTGGGGGTGATTTCTCACTTTCTGTCTCTGTCTGTCTCTGTCTCTCTGGTGAGCACACATGCTCTATGGCAAAAATATCTCTCTCAAAAATTTTTTTTAAATGTAGCCATGAGGTGCTTTTAGTTGCACAGCAGTTAAACACAATGCTCTCAAAAGCTAACCCACCTGGGAAGGTTCTAGCTTTTTGTCTGATGACCTTTCTAAATACACTGGAACTGCATGTGCCTGTGATCCAGGGCCAGCAGAAGATAGAGGTGGGTCACAATGTCTGGATCCTATTGGAGGTGTTATCTCTCTGTGTCTCTCTATTTCTCTTTGTCTCACTCATGGATGAAAAAAATGAAAACTTTTAAAAAATGTAGCCACAATTAACAGAATTTTAAAAAATAGATGTAAAAAATAGAAGACAAATATTTATTTTATCCATATCTGAACACATCAGCTATTAGGTTTGTGTGTTCTCTCCATCCATCTATTTGTTACAGTAAAAATGAAATCTTATTAAACATTAATTTTATTTCAGCATTTTGTTTACTGTTATCATAATCATTTTGATTGCTGCAAAATGATTAATCAAATAAAGATACTGTAATCTAATAACTATGTCCTTAATGTTGCATATTCTAAGGATAATTTCACGTGTTCACTATCATAAAAATGCAACAGTAACTATTTTTGTGTGTTTATTTCTCTTGAATTATTTCCATATTCATCCTTTTATTCTACAATAAAATAACATCAATGTCTTCAATATTGATGGGATCAGTTTAAAATCATATTAGAGGGGTTAATATTGTCATAATTTACCTCTACTAGTACCACTGAGTTATTCCTCACATCATTTAATGAGCTCAATTGTGAAATAAAATCTCTAATCCCTTCAAGCTTTACATTTCCATGAGTTTACTGTGTTTCATTGGTTATAAGGCAAACCATTTCTAGACTAAAATTGCAAATTAGTTCAATAGGAGTCCTTTAATTTTTGAGTTACATAAATGAGAAAAATGAAGTTCACCATATAAAAATCCACTAATTATGTTGGAGAAGTCTTTAAAATATAAGGTAGCTATATTTGCAAACAACTTGTGGCAACATGCCCAAAGAATTTCCATTTGAAGGAATAATTATAGTGTTTCTGCAGAAACACTCATGAAGAAAACAGAATTTTAAAATTTACTTGTTTCAGGGTAGGATTAGTGGCGATAGCTAACATGAAGGATGAAATAAATAGTTATCTGAAATGTTTCAGATTATAAAAATGCACCTGCTGTTTATAGCTTAATTTTGGTGGATTTTTTTAAACAATGAGAAATTGCAAATGTTATAATACTTATTAGGACTGTACCAAATAGTATGTTTACAAGCTGTCATATCTTCCTATTCTCTGCAAGTGAGATAATTAATAGCTAAATGACATTTTAAAATTAAACCAATTGTTTCATCTGAAAATGTTATCTTATTTATATATGAGTGTTTATAGAATAGGTAGCTATTGTTCAGCCAAGTAATGTTGGATTGAAACACAATTGACTGAGTAGTTCTTCCTCTAAAAATTGCAACATGAATTTCCTTTTAGCAATCTGAAATGTGAATTATGCTTTAAAGGCAAACACTGTAATCTATTATAGTGTTTGTTTTCAAGTTTATAAATAAGTGCTTAAAATATCATGTAAGGGTCAGTTGATGGCATGGTAGTTAAGACAGCTGGATCCTTCATAGCTGACTGAGTTTCAAGTGCTAGACTGAGAGACTTGGAAAAACACACAAGGCACATGTACATACATGCCCAAAATCCTAAAAGGAGGAAGAAATAGAAGTGAAGGTATTACAACATGATTATTCCCCAAGGGAAATGCTTTCTCACTCTCTCTCTCTCTTTTAGCAAGCACACACACTCCCTAGTAAATTTTAAAAATGAAAAAAATATATAAAATTAGTCTTATAAAATTCAATTTTAAAAATCAAATAGTTGCTATTCTATTAATTGAGCCATTATTATGAGTTCAAGAGAATTTCTTTCTTTTCTTCCTTTTCTTTTGATTTGCTATAGGGTCTTTGTGCTCACACAAAGAAAGTGAGAAATCACCCTCCCCACCAAGGGAGCATGGACATGTCACAATCCTTTCTCTTTCATTTTCCTCTCAGTATTTTGGACATGTACGCACATACACCCAATGTGTTTCTCAAGCTGCTGGATCTGAGACTCAAATTGTGCAATCAGTCATGTGGGCTCCAGCTACCTTAACCACTATGCCACCAACTGGCCCCCATGAGAATTTCTTGAAGAGGCCGGACTTGGATAAAATTCACTCTTTTTCCTCTTCCACTGGCATTTGACTGTACTCTTTTCATGTATTTACTCATTTATTCATTAACAATGGCCACAACAAATACATACTAAATGGGACGGAGAGAATGAGAATGAAAGAGAGAGAGACAAATAAAGATTCTGGAGATACTTTGTAGAAAATTTTAAGACATGGCTCCTGCTTATGTGGAGGCTAATAGTCTAGTTAAATGAAATAAAATAAGCAAATAAAAAATTGAGAGAATTTCTATCTGTGATAAGTACTACAAGGAAAGTAAAACAGGGTGATAGTGGTTATAGTGGAAGGAGTGGGGCCAGTAACATACATAAAATGTTCACAAATGGTCTGAGACCTTGAAATTTTAGGTGAGACCTGAGTGAAGAAAGAAATTCAGCAAGAAGAACATCTGTAGGGGAAGGTATCTCTTCGAAAATATGAAGTGCAGAGATCCTGGGGGAGAAATGAACATGGAATGCACAAAGGGAAAGAAACTTAGTGTCACTAGAACATAATGAAGGGTGAGGAAGAATAGTAAAAGTAGATCAGATTATGTCAATCTTTGTATGTTTTAATAGGCATTTTGATTGGCCTTTCAAACATCTAAGGTATATCACATATATCTTCTTTCTTTCTTTTCCTTCTTCATCTTTTTTTTTTTTTTTTTTTTTTTTTTGGTTTTTGCCCTAGGGATTATGTGCTTGCTGCTCCAGTCAGAGACAGAGACAGAGACAGGGAAAATGAGAAATTATCCCCCTCCCTATCGGTGGATGGCCATGCTGCAATTCCTTCTCCTCTTGGGGTTTTGGGCACACACACGCGTTCGTCATGATTTTCAAGCTGCCAGTTCTAGGGCTCAAACCATGGTTGACCATGTTGGAGTCCAGACCCTTAACCACCATGCCACCTGTTTGTTTTCCCTTTCTTCCTCTTTTCTTTCTTTCCCCTCCCTCCCTCCTTTCCTTCCTTTCTCAGTTCTTTCTGATATCCTGTTATTATATGTATCATATTTAGAATTCTCAGTCTCTGGATGCTAAATTACAATGACACTCCCTTTCTAGCTTCCAGTCATCAGAACAACTAAAATGGCAGGAGGAATCCCCATGTCAACCAAAGTGCTTTTGCATATCTGTATCTCAACGGAGGTCATTTTATTGACCAGGATATAAAAGTAACAATCCTTGAATATTAACCATGTGCCAAATGCACATTGTGCTAGTTTATGTTTGTGTGTGTGTACATCTGTAAAATTATTGCAGTGATTTTATAACTTTTCAAGGTAGAGTTGTTATCATCAATTTTTATATAAGAAACGTGAAAAAGTCAGAAAGATAATTTACCCAGTGTCTTGCAATGGTAGAGAAAGGAAATTTAATTCTGGTGTCATGCTTGAACACTTAGGATGATTATCAGCTTCAGCTATTTTCATCATATTGAAACAAAATGTGTTGATTTACCTGTGGTGTGATCTTTTTTCCCTTTCAAATGGGTTTCAAAAATGAAAAAGATTATATCTATCTCCTTTACTTGTGATTAAGATTTCACCTACGAGATAAATATTTAAAAGGTTCTGGTTGTTCGGAGATTATATTTTCATTCTTTAAGAACCAGATGACTGGTTCTTAAAGTTATCATCTGTTCTACAGCAATAATTCAACATGGGGCCAAGGGCTCTACAAAGCTAGTCTCAAAAGAAGTTGTGAAACATTCATTTCTAGAAATTTTGGGAAATAGTGTCGTTTGCTATTTCTTTAGATAGAGTTACATTTTAAAGCAAGCCATGGAACTAGATTAACTGAAAAGTCTATTCAGATACATACTATTTTTGACCATGTGGTTAGCTAAAAAGAGTAGAAGTAAATTGCTATGTGTTAATAAAATTGTCATTACTTTGTGTCCTATACATTTCCCCAATCAACAACTTTTTTGTTAATTTAGATGTTGATTGAACATATATTCAGCATCACTAATTAGGAGCTAGGAATAGACTATGCTACACGATGAAATTTGTTTACTTTAAAGAGTATGAATACTGACTGTTAAAGAACACATTATTTATGACACTCGTTAAAGACCGTAAGGTGAACTTTATTCGGGAAGACTAGTACACTGTAATGGTATTTTGAAGTAAGAGTGTTAAGGATCTGAATGTATCCCTCTTCAAAAATTTATATGTTGAAACCTAATTTTCAAAAACTGATATGTTGATACCTAATCTCCAATGTGACAATATTAAGAAGTAGGATCTTAGGACCAGTAGGTGGTGTAGTGGTTAAGGTATTGGATTCCCGTCAGTGACCATGGGTTCAAGTTCTGGATCCAGAGTCTTAACAAATCACTCTGTGTGTGTGTGTGTGTGTGTGGACACCCACAATCCCAAGAGGAGAATGGAAAGGAAAAGATTGTGGCATGGCCATCCTCCCTGGAGGTGATTTCTCACTTTCTTTCTCTCCTCTCCCCAGTGAGTGAACATGTCCTATGACAAAAAAAAATAAATAAATAAATAATAAAAAAAATAAAAAAACATTTAAAAAGAAGAATAGGTTAGCCTTTGGAAGATGACTAGATCATAAATCTAGAGTCTTCATGAATGGAATTAGTGCTAAATAAGAGAATTCTATAGGAGATTGTTCTTCCCTTCTATCATGAAAGAACACTACTAGAAGGTTCCATATGTGAGCAAGAGAGAGAGAGAGCCCTTATCAGATAACAAATTTGCTAACACATTGATTTCAGATGTGATCATCAGAGCTGTGAGAGATGAAAAATAAATTTCTGTTGTTTATAAGCCACCCAGTTTATGGTATTGTGTTATGGCAGCCCAAATGACTTGACTAAGACAGAGATTGGGCTTAACCTTCAAATACAAGGACAAGTAGAGATTTATACAAGCAAGATGGAAGTCAGTAGACAGAAAATTTCTAAGAGAAAACATGAGATAAAAGGGACACTGACTAAATTGACTTGAAAAGAGTTTTGTTCAAGTCAGGCTAGAGTGATAATATATCAAATGTGGAGGACTAGAAATTTAATCAGGTATCAAGGATGGGGGATTTTGCTAAATTAATCCAGCTTGATTCTTATTAAAACTGGACTGGACAAAGAACAGAGCCCAAGTTAAGGGGTACTCTATAAAAGAAGCTCAGGGAAACCTGACTCCAGTTTGATTGTCATGACTAACGTGATTTGAGGACTATTGTCATAATAAAATGATTTTTTTGATAAGGTCTAAAAATGGAAAGCCAAAAGTCAGACATTTAAAAAGTAATCAGTTACAGAAAACAATCTGATTTTGTCAAGACATATAAAACTCATTGATAAATTTGGTTAATATTTTGCCCTGGAACTGCCCTATCTGAGCATCAACAATAATAATGTCAGAAAATAATGATGATGCAGTAGATTATTTCATTTATGTCAAATAATTCTTATATGAATAGTATAAATACTTCCAGATTGCTTTGCAGAAAAGTGCCAATTTATCCTCCATTTCCCTTCATTCTTGTTTACTTTATATATAATGTATTTTAAAAATAATTTCTGCAAGTGCAATAGAAAAATTTCTATCTTATATCTATATTTGACTCTTTGTAATCTTTGTGAAATAAAATACTTGAAATATGTTGAATGGTCACTTACTTTAGGAATTGCATTTTCATGTCTCTTGTCCATTTTTATCCTCTTGGGGAGTATTTTTTTGTTGTTATTCAGTATAAAAGAATTATTTACATTATGCATAGTAGCTTATTGTTCATTTTATACAGTGCGAATTGTTTCCCCATTTAGTCCTTTGACTTTATTTTTGTTTATGGTGGCTGTTCTTTTTTCTTGGTATAGGATGCTTTTATTTGCATGTAGTAAATCAACCTTTACAGTTTTGATATCTTTCTATTTTCACATCATTTTATTTTCATCACTGTTTATGAATTTCATTAACTGGTGGTAAAATCTGATCAGAACTCTACTTTCTTGCTAAATTTACATATGTTTTTCTTGCCTATCGATTCCTCTAGCTATATGATGAAATTAACTCCCTTCCCAGCTTTTTTTGAGATTTTTGAGAATAGGGTACATGCATTTTCTGAAAGACAGAAAGAAATTACCCCACAGGATGATGGCCATGCCTTAATCCCTTCTCTTTCATGCTTCTCTCAGGATTTTGGGCATGCAAGCACATGCAACCAGTGGTTGGCCTTGGGGAGTCCAGTGCCTTAACCGTTACTTGCTGGCCCACTTAACTTGAAATGTATAAAATGTGTAATCGAGGGGAATTTTTATATCTGTAACATTTTTAGTGCTTTTCCCTAAATTTAATTTACATCTTTTAAATGATGCATTCCATATTAAAACTATGTTTAAGGTTCTGAAAATATAAGTATTCTATATTTTCAGTTAAAATTATTTCAATATATTTTACATTACTGTGGCTGTTGTTTTATATATATTTGTATATATATATACATGTGTGTGTATATATATATGTATATGTATATATAAAACTTCCTAATTGTTATACCTTTCTGAAATTTTATTGTTGTACAAAGAGCTCTATAGTATGCTGAGGAGGGGTGTTGATAGCTGTGATCTATGTCTTTGTAATACTGTGGCTGGCCTGTAGTTTTTCTTTTTATAAGTGGATACTGTTAGCATTATGAAATTTTGACAATAAATTGTACATTGTTCTTTGTGTCAAGAAAATTGAATACTTATACATGTATCTGTTCTTTGAAGATATTTGAATCACTCAAACAAATCTTTCAAATCTCCAAATTCATTCAAAGTTTTGCATTTCTTTCATGGTTATTAATTTACTCATATTTTTAAAAATTTATTTCTATATTTTTTCATAGAAAATAAATTTATTTAGATGTTTTACATGAAGTGCTAGTAATATAATAATTCTTATAATACTTTAAGTTTTAAAATGCTAATTGTATAAAAAATACAAAACTATGGGAAGAGAACAAGAACCATCTGAACTTTCAACATCCAGATATAATAAACATTAAATATGCTTTCTTTCTTTATTAATATTTTTTCTTTGCTATAGGGCTCATGCACTCACCAGAGACAGAAAGAGGTAGAGAGAGAGAAAGTGAGAAATCATCTGCCACAAGAGATAGTCATGCTACAACTCCTTCTCCCCCTGTCTCTTCTAGGGATTTGGGGCATATATGAATATCCACCTGTGATTTTTCAAGCCACCAATCTGGGAACTCATCCAACGCCTCACCCTCTGCACCACCTGCTGGCCTTAAACATGTTTTCTTACGTCTACCTATAGTGGTACATAAGGTCCAAAACCTCTTCACACACACACACACACACACACACACACACACACATCAAATTAATGGGTTTGTAGGTGTGTTAGTTTTCTGTCATCTGACTATAACATGCAACAACACGTCCTGTATATCTTTGTAAGTCTATAAAGATCTAAAGCATTTTTTCAACTGTTTTCATTAGCTTATAATTTGCATGATATATGATAGTGTCATAATATTCTATGACAATATACCACTTATGAACACGCTTTTCTGATATTTAATCTTTATTTAAAAAGTTAAGATGAAGAGGCTGGTGGGTGGCATAGTGGTTGGGGCACAGAACTCCCACATGGCCAGTGCAGTTTAACTGCCAGACCTGGCGGCTTACTTTCTCACACATCCTATCTCTCTCTCTGTGTCTTTCTCTTAATTATCAAATTAAGTAATGATAATAATAATAATAAAAAGGAAACACAATTCTTTAAAAAAAGTTAAAATGAACAGCTTGATGCATATGTATTTGCTTACTCTAAATAGCAGAAATTTAATAATAGGGTTTCGAGAACAAATAATGTACATAATTTACATTTTGATATCTAATTAACATACTGTCTTCTAGAACTATTTTGCCAATATGTATTCATGTGGATTTTATATGAATGAATTAGTGTTGCTTAAATTTAGCATCACTGTGTTTTTTCAATATTTATTTTAATTAGTATTTTACAGAATTTGTATTTCAATATCTGTACTGTTTTTATTTGATTATTTATAATGTCAATTATGTTTTTTATATTTTAATAATTTACTTTTTTGTTCATTTGTTATTCACAATTCTTATTGTTTATTTTTGTTAGTATGTTTTCTGTTAATTTTACATGCAAATTTTTTTCTATTACTATAACAAATGAAACATCACTATAATGAAGGAAAAATACATACATGTATTTAATATATTATAGTTACTTTTTGCTTTGGAAATTCTTCCTCTTCAGAATTTTCCTGAATGTTCTACCATATTTTTCTTTCTAAAAAATGCTTAGGGGGACCAGCAGTTAGCGTAATGGCTATGTCGCTCGACTCCCATGTAGTCGACCGTGGTTCGCGTCCCGGACCCGGTGGCTTAAACTCACGCCGGGCGCGTGTGCATGCGTGCCCAAGATCCCGACAGGAGAATGGAGGAGAAGGGATTGCAGCGTGGCCATCCCCCCCGGGGGTGATTTCTCGCTTTCGTCTCTCTGTCTCTCTCTGCCTGTCTGGCGAGCGTACACGCCCTATAGCAAAAACCTCTCTAAAAAAAAGAAAAAAAATGCTTAGGCATATATGTAAGGTTCCTTCCAGCATCCCATTTGGATTTGCAAAGGCTTGAAATAATTTTTACTTCTCCATACTAATTTAAATGATATTGAATTATATTTACAATACTCACTACTTTTCTTCAGTAACAAAATATATCAATATATCCTATTGCAGTTTTCTTTAATGTCTCTAAACAGAAGATTATAATATACTTTATGCAGAATATAAACTCCATGATGAATAGAACATTTTGTATTTAATAATATATTCCCAGCACAAAGGAGAGTGTCTAGTCCAGTATACAAACTCAATAAATATTTATCATTGAACTGATGAATGTATGAATGATTACAGGGTTTGTTACACAGTAATTTGTTAAGCTTATTTATGGGTAGTTTATGGTTTTGTTGCTATTGTGTCATTCCCTGTATTGCTCTTATTGTTATTATCCACATATAGAGAAACTTTTGAATGGGGATAACTAAGCATCTTAATATATCTGTATCATTATACTCTGTACATTCCCTACCCAAAACCCAATGGAGGAGTTTTTGGTGAATTTTTACAAAGTGGTTGACATGCTTTGATTTGCAATTTGCATCTGTCTGATATCAGTTTCGGGTATATACTGGATGGAAGCAATGTTAGAGTTAGGGAAATCTGTCAAGGAGCTATCTGCTTAGATCCTAGGAAGAATAGATTTGAGATAATTTATGATGTAGAATCGACTGGACTTACTCACTTATTGGCATGGAGAATGAAAAAAATGTCAGGTATAGGAGGAAAAGCAGGTTGAAAGTCAAAAAAGAAATTTTGAATTGATGGAACCTATATTATATTTGTACAGATACTAACCTATTAGACCATAGGACTATGGTTTGTAAGGAAGGTTCAAGTAAAAGGTATATACTGTGGAAGAAAATCATTAGCTCTAGGCATCAATAAAATCACCCCGAAAATCATGGACATAAATCAGATCATCATGGTTGGAATCCTAGAGAACACCTAAATTTAAAATCCAAAGAGTAACTCATTAGACAAGAATGAGTAGGAAGAGAAATCAGGAGAGCGATATAACAAAGTCTAAAAGAGGAAACTAGTTCACGAACACTCACCAATGGTTTACTCTTTTAACTTTGAGTGACTTACAAGTAGCAGCCTGATGTACAATGAGGAGGGAGCAATTTATAAATGCCTTTAGCACCATTACTTATTAAATATCATTTCTGTAAGATCTCATTCACATAAAATAGGTATGTATTATGAACTTTATATTCCCCTATTCCTTATAGACCTTGCTTGTCTCTAATGCACAGAAGTTGATTAAACTGGGAAATAGTCTGCGGAGGAAAAATGTTTAGCAATGAACTTGGTAATGGAGTCTGTTCTAGTCATAGAATTTTTACAGGTTCTTCTTGAAAACTTAATAGGACAATAGCATATTACATCTGCAGTAGGTTTATTTCACTGCTGAATGAATTGTGCTGTATTTATTTTTTCCAAGCCTTAAAATTCAACTAATACTGAGTTCTTCTTTGCCATCATGAGCTATGATCAACTCTTAATAATATTTTTATATTCTAAATGTTTTGTTCACTAAAAATGTACATGAAAGGGAAAATATCAGTTTAGAAAATGTCATTATTTTGGTCCTAACTCTAACACCAGTTTAAGTAGTATACAAAGTAAAAACACAAGAGAGAAAATATTGTCAATGTAATTGATATCTCATTTACCAGCTCGCTTTCTTCTGGATCTAACATACTCCTTATTTTCACTTCAATTGTCTTTATACCTCACTTGCATGGCATAATATTCATTCAGAAAGTAAAAGAATTACATATTTCTAGGGTGCTTTAATTTGGGGGCATTTGCATATGAATTGCTTATTGACAGGAGTTCTGGAAAACAGTGGAATGCGCTATTGATCTAGTTAGCTTTCTACTAAAATCTAGTTATTAATGCCAAATATTAAAAGATTAAAAGACTCTAGCTTAGGTACACCCCCAGATAGCTCCATCAAAGCGAATATGGGTGGCATGAGAGGAAGTTATGTCAAGAGAACTGCTTTTCTGGTTTAGACATTTTCACCTTTAGATCTAAGTCTGCCCTCTACCATATATGATGCTATATCACAGATATGGAATAGGACCTACTGGTTTTCTGAGGATGGTTGTGAATCTAGATTGTCATCGAAGCTTCTACCTTTAAAATAAATGGGTAGATGATCATTATACAGACTATAGGAAAAGCAGATCTATGTAGAGAAAGTGATGAGTTCAGATTCACGCCCATTTTCATTTCAAATTTGAGTTTAATATGGGATATTCACATGGAAATATTGAGTGGCAGTTAGAGTTTGTAGTTCAAGAAGAGAGCTTGAATCTACAACATTGGGAAGGATTAGCGTATAGGCAGAAATTCAAGTTGTGAATATAAATTGGAGTTTCTTGTTCTCTTTTGGTTTGTTTGTTTGGAGAGGTTATTTGCTACAGGGCGCATGCACTTGCCAGAAAGAGAGCAGAGTCAGAAACAGAGAGACAGAAAGTGAGAAATTACACCCCCCCCCCTCCCCAGGGAGGATGGCCACGCCGCAATTCCTTCTCCTCCAGTCTCCTCTCTGGATCCTGGGCTCACACGCACACGCACCATGCATGAGTTAAACCCACCAGATCCAAGACTCAAACCACGGTTGACTATATGGGAGTCCAGTGGCATAGCCATTATGTCATCTGCTGGTTCCTATTTTGTTTTGTTTTAAGAGGTTTTTGCCTTAGAGAGTGTGTACTTGCTGGAGAGAGAGAGACACAGACATAGAGGAAGTGAGAAATCACCCCCCAGCAATATGCCCACACTGTGGTCACTTATTTCTCCTCCTGGGATTTGGGGAATGCACGCACACACATGTCCAGAGCAAGTTTCAAGACACTGGGACTACAAAGACATAACCACTATGCCACCTGCCTGCCCATAAATGGGAGATTTTAAGGAGACCATCCAGAACAGTACAAGATGGCACATGAGAAACATCAATATCTATTGCCTAAATGTTATTTAGTAATTAAATTGAAAATAGTTCAATGTTTCTTGAGTGCTTGTTTTGTCCAAATTCTGATGCCAAATATTTTATATATATATATATATATATATATATATATATATATACATACATACATACATACATATATATACATACGTATATATATATATATACATATACATATATACATATATATATACATATATATATATATATATATATATATATACGTATGTATATATATAATGTAATTTAACTCTCAAAATTATCATGTGAGATAGATACCATCATTATTATCCTCATTTTACAGCAAAAAAGCAGGTGTTCAGAGAGGTTAAGTGACGTGACCAAGTCACAAATCTAGTAAGCAGTAGAACCAGAAATTTAACTCAGCTCATGCTCTTGACTATTTTCGTGTGAGTTTCAAAAATTTACTGAACAGCAAAGCACAATACAACATATTTGGAATGCAGCAGCAGAAAGGATAGGAGATAACTGCTTTCATGGAGCTTACCTCCTGTAGTGAAACCAAGCCTTATACATGTAAACTCATAAATTAAAATACAAGCCAAAATTGTATTAGAAGGTATGGAGAAAATAATTAGGATAGTATGGGTATAAAGATGTGGGAGATAAGTTATTGGGTTGTTGTAAAAGTCATGATGTAGAAGGTAGTTGAAGAACTCTAATAATGTCTAATCTGAGTATTAAAGAATGAGAAGGAGCCATAGAAAGAGCTTTGTAAAAAATAGGGAACAGGAAGTAAAAAGACCTTGAGATGAGACACAGTAAACTGATGGAAGAGCGATATGAGATGAGACTTGAGAGTACCTACGAGTTAACCCAGATCAGGCCTCACAGACTGCAGTGAGTAATTGAAATTTTATTCTGAGGACAATGGGAATGTGTAGATTAATTTTTAAGGTTTTTCCATGGGGATAGCCACATTGCAGTCCCTTCTCCTCCATTCTCCTCTTAGAATTTTGGGCACACACATGCATACACACACATGTGTGCACACCCCAGATGTGATTTTCAAGCTGCTGGGTCTGGGATTCAAATTGTGGTTATTCATGTTGGAGTCCAGTGTGTTAGCCATCATGCCATCTGCTAGCCCTGTACTGAAGATTTGGCTGTGGAAAGATGATGCAGTTCTCTTCTGATGAGTTTTATTTTCTCAGTGAAGCATAAGCTGATACAGTAAGCTAAGGGTGAAGGTGGAGTGTGTTGGGGGATGGAATCTAATGTGATTAAGCAGGAATGGTGTGAATAGTAGGGTAAGAACTGAAAGAAAAAGATATTGTGGAACTCAGGCAAAGAGTTTCAGAAAGATGGGAATGATCTGCAGTACCAAATATCTTCTAAAGGTTAATTGAAATAAAATAGAAATTTTATAACAGAGTTATTCTTATTCTTAATAAAAATGGAGTCAGTGCAGTGATAAAGGTAGAAGCCAGAGTTCAGTGGCCTGGAAAAGATTTGAAAATGAGAAAATAGGGACTGTGAGTGAAAATGGACTTTTAAAAATTAGTCAAGAAAAGAGAGAAGATGAAAACAGCAAGAACAAAGACTTATTTGAGGGAGGGATGAATTTCATTTTTGTCAAGCAAGAAGATTCAACTACCAATGCCAAGAAGATTCAACTACCAATCCCAAATACCAATCTCTCTCTCTCTCTCTCTCTCTCTCTCTCTCTCTCTCTCTCTCTTGATTTTTCCCTTTATGGTCCAATTAAAATAAACAAAGTTAAATAAAATAATTCTTAAAAAAGAGGATAACAAAAAGATCATCACAGTGCCAACCACCAGAAGTAGGAGCTCACAGACTTCAGCTCACTCTATTATCTATAGGGTCAGAGTCACCGAAGAGGACTTGATACACAAAGCAACAGTTGGAATACTATTCACAGACAGTAAGATCAATGTCTGTATTGTACCCTAATCTCCCATGACCAATGGGTCTCTCCTAATAGCTGACTCAGGGCATTGGACTGAGTCATGCTGCAAGCAAAAATCCTATTCCCTTTACATAGACATACTGGTTGGGTTGAACAGATATCATATGACACACACACTCCAGCAATACAGAAAAGTTCACTGAGTAACCAGAACAGGAAACAGGTTTCGATTAATAAAGAAGAATCTGAGTCCAAATAACAGCTTTCATATAGTGGAATGTTCTAGGTTCAGGGTACCAATTGGGAAATTCTGAAAAGGGGTAGTAGATCATCCAATGGCTTTCCCCCCAACAATTTTATTGTTAAAATAAGAGATACTAGAACCTGTGAGTATAAAGTAAAGAAGTAGGAATTGACGGCATAGAATAGAGAGGGAATAACTGATGGCGTGCAGTCCTGGAGAAATTATCTCGGATGAGGGCAAGAACATAGGTGGAAATGATTGTAAATTTTACAATGTGGTTGTACACTATTCTAAGAACATTTTTAAGAAAAGGTTGACCTTACGACATTTCCTGACGTTCCCCGCTAGATAGAACTATAATACATTTTGTATGCTTCAAAAGTATTCATTAATATTTCAGTACAGCTGAATGTTTTTACCATTAGGTTGTGTTGTCTTATGCAAAGTTGTTTAAGTAGCTCCTTATTCTCCCAAAAAATTTATTCACAAAGAAATATATGTGACTCTTCTTTTCAGATCCATCCTTAAATTACTATTTCTTTCTTATTTCCTATTTATGTCATAAGGAATTAAATATTAATAGATTGTCTTTGATTTAACCTACAGTGAATATAAATGGTATCCTGGAAAAAAAATTTACTTCAATTTTACTTGCTACGCCTCTGCTTAATACCTCATTAGTGCTTTAATTCATGCAGAAAAGGTTAAAATGTACTAAATGTGACAATTCCTAAATGGAAAGCACCGTGCCTCTGGATTACTATGGCAGTAAAGTACAATCATTCTGGAGGAAGAAAAGTGCTAGGGAAGATGTCAGAGTTGGTAGCTGAGTTGAGCGACCATGTGGCCCTCTGTGAAAGAGGAACAATAGAAGTAAAGGGACCTGGATAAATATAATCACATCACTTTTCTGGGAAGTGAGATGCAGAGTGCATTGTGATTTCCAAAGTCACAATTGGAAATTTCACACTGTAGTATCACTTCTTGGGGTACTATAATATGTTCTGGGCTTATGAATGCAAATTGATATAAAGAATTCTGGCAATCACTGTTTTTGATCCCTAGCATCATCTGTTCTCTGGTTAGTTATCCTGTTTAACAATAGGAATTCCTCTGAAAAGGGTATTAGAATAACTGATGAGGCATGTATGATCTCATTCTTATGTTTAAAAACCAAAAACCCTTCCTTATCTGTCATATGTTGGCAGTTGTCATATTGGGCTTTTATGGCTATTTGGAAAGGGAAATGGAAACATAAATATGGAAACCAAAAAATCCATACCTCCAAAACTTTCAATTCTCTTGCAGCAAAAGGAAACTTACAAGTTGAATGAAAAGCAGATAGGGTCCACATCTAGCAAAAGAGCTGAGATAATTAAATACTTTTTCTTTGGTTCTAGTTAGTTTCACACTAGGAATTTACTGTCTGGAAATACTCATTGTTTTGTGGGAATCTTTGGTCAAAGTTGAAAGATTCTACTTTTCTTATCAAGTCACAAATTAACTAATACATTGTATTTATAAGGAGGTAGGCCAACTCCCACAATTGAAAAAACAGATATTAGTGAGACGAATTTTCCCCAAAATTATTTTAATATATGTTTAGGATATTATTAAGTAATAATTGCATATTGCCCTCAATGTTTATCAAAGTTGCTAGTGTGATTTTTTTTGTGTGAAAATGTTTCAAATGTTCATGCACAAATGCAATCACTATATATTTCTACTCTCAATATTTTCAAGTACAGATAAAAAGACATTTTTCCACGTCCAATCAATTCAACATAACTTGATGAGCACTTTTTTCCTTTCATGCACTTCCATCCTTCTTTATATACAGGATGATTGTTTGGGAAGATAGCCAATGAAAATTTTTCTTTATCATTGTGGGCACAAAGGGGGAAAATTTCCTCTTTTTGTTAACAGAAATGTTGCAATTCTTCAAATATTTGAAAAATTTTAAATGTCTAATGCTGCATTCTCCTTTTCCTTTTGTAAATGATTTCCTAGGGATTTTAAATGTCTAAACTTTGCTTTAAAAACCCTAATTACAGTGTACTGACTCCATATATTCACATATAAAAGAAGCATTGTCACATGGCAAATAGTCAAAGCTTTGGTCTACAGAGGTAGCATTTGTCCATTTCAGTCCTTGCACTAGGACATGCAAAGATTGCACACATATACATACACAAAGACTGCAGTTAATATCCTCTCCTTATTTATGCATATACCAAATCAGCCTCACTAGGCATTGATAACAGTCTAAATATTTGTCAAATGTGGCCTCAGTGAATTTAATAAAGTATCTACAACACTATATACATAAAATAACTAAATAAATCTATATTTACTAATTTGATAAAGTGTCCACAGAGAGTTAAATATATATTATGAGAATATGTATATATATATATGTATATATATGTGTGTGTATATGTATGTGTCTGCATCCATATATTGATGGAAGGATTTAAAATAAACTGTTAAAACTAGTCATCATGTGATTATAGGAGAAATTCCCAAATCATGGAATAGATTTCTCATAAGCATCTTCATAACACTCTTGAATTATTTACTTAATAAGAAAAAAGTAAATATATTAATACATAATAAGATGAATAAGTTAAAGAAGAGTTCTGTATGGCATAATTTTGCCCATATAAAATATGTACAGATATGCTGATATATGTATAAAAAGGATAGAAGAATACAACCATAATTTTTAATAGCGCTTCTCTAGAAGGGGAGGAGTATGGTAGAAATTTGTTTTCGGTACACGGTTTGAATGTTTTATAAGCATTATATGTTACATACTGATCTATACATGGTGATCTCAGCTATTGCATGGATTTAGTCATTTTTATAATATACGAACATTTTTATGTAATGGCAACTTTCTCCCTCTTGTCAAATTATGCTTATTAGGGAAATATAATGATTTAATATTCTAAGGATTTGAATAACCTTCTAAAATAATACAATTAATTATATGTATTACAATTTCTGAGGTACAGTTAAGTTTTGAAATTTGCTTCAAAGTATACTTATCTTTTAATACTTATTATGCTTTTATAAATTTTTATTATTTTGTTCATGAAAGTAATTCAACAGGAATGATTAAAATGATACGCTTCAGTTCATAATCAAAAGGACATTGAATGAGTATGATGTATTTTAATGAGAGTCATTTCTGGTAACTAAAACCCTGACTCTCACATTTAAAATACACTTGATAAAACATTACCTTGACAATTTTCAATGTGTCAATTCTATTTAATTTTATATATATGCTTAAAATGAAAATATTTTTAACTTAGGATAGAATGTTTTCAAAAGAATGATTGAAAAATCAAAGCCATAAATAAAAATATTGCTTTAACCAAGTTTAGAAATGATAGCTTATTGAACTTGTCAAAACAGGTGAAACAAAACAAGTGCATCTCATTTTCAAAAAAGTAAAAAATAATCATACCTTTTTCTTTATAACTCTCAAGTTCTGTGGCCCTTTATAATAATTATTGAAGAATATGCAGTTTTGTGAATCTACCTAGGACTGCTTTTCACTGAAATAAAAAGAAATATGATCACGGAAAAATAAAATACTATAGATATGGAAAGAATGAAAAGATATTTTTTATATGCCAGAGGATATATACATACCAGAGAAAGAGAGAGAACAAGGTATTTCCATTATTAGCAACACAACATATTAAAATACCATGTATAGTAGAATAAATTTAAATACTTTATAGTATGATGACAAACACAATCCTTTTTTTTCAAGAGGTTTTTGCTATAGGGCGTGTGCGCTCGCCAGACAGACAGAGACAGACAGAGAGACGGAAAGCGAGAAATCACACCCCAGGGGGGATGGCCACGCCGCAATCCCTTCTCCTCTATTCTCCTCTTGGGATCTTGGGCATGCACGCACACGCACCCGGCGTGAGTTTTAAGCCACCGGGTCCTGGATGCGAACCGCGGTCGACTACGTGGGAGTCCAGCAAAATAGCCATTACACTAACTGCTGGTCCCACAAACATAATTCTTTATTAGAACTTTTGTTTTTCATAGAAATGCACATGGTGAAGGTGTCCTAATTCATTCTCATCAAGTATCTTGCCTAAATTATAAGATAAACATCATAAAGGAAAATCAAATTTTCAAATGAACAACTATTTACTATTAGCTCTATTTTTAAGAAATTGATTGTCATTTTGCTGGAGATTAGGACCACAAGGTTCACAAATTTATCTCTGCACTGTATTCATTATGTGTTAAAATTTTCTCAAAGACTTTACACATTATTTATTAAAACTTTTCTTCTCGCTCTTTCATGGCCATCGCCGAGCAGCAGTGTCCAAATTGAAGTTAAATCCTTTCTGATTTCTGACCGAAGCAAGAACCGTAAAAGGCATTTCAATGCACCTTCCCACATCTGAAGGAAGATTATGTCTCCCCCTCTTTCCAAAGAGCTGAGGCAGAAGTACAACATGTGATCTATGCCCATCGGAAAGGACGATGAAGTTCAGGTTGTGCGAGGACACTATAAAGGTCAGCAAATTGGCAAAGTGGTGCAAGTTTACAGGAAGAAATATGTCATCTACATTGAGTGGGAGCAGCCAGAAAAGGCTAATGGCACAACGGTCCATGTGGGGATTCACCCCAGCAAGGTGGTTATCACTAGACTAAAGCTGGACAAAGATCATAAAAATGTCCTTGAACTCAAAGCCAAGTCTTGCCAAGAAGGAAAGGAAAAGGGCAAATATAAGGAAGAAACAATAGAGAAGATGCAGGACTAAAATAATCATATATACCGTTCTTATTAAAAACTGCTAAAATGAAAAAAATTAAATAAAACTTCTTCTCAAGTTCACCTAATACCAGTGAAGTGGATACACGTTTCCAAGGAGTATAGGAGACTCTAGTCAAAACAGATTACACAGCAGTCACTGTTTCCTTGAATCTTTGGTGTCCTCTTAAAAACATAAATGGATTTTTGCATTTTATTTCATAATACATATTTGTTTAAACAAAAATAAACTAAGATGCTTTCACCCAACTTTGAGGGTAAACTTGGTTTTACAGAATGGTGGATTCTATTTATCTTCCAATTTTGCTTAACTTTGTACCAAAATAATTTTGAGAAGCACAATGCTACGGAATGTCAGAGCCTGAAGTTGAGATTGAAAAAATGACATACTGTGTAATTTCTCTTTAGAAATATTAACGCATGAAATTAATGAGCCATTTAACTTAGACTCCCAAAGAGCCTGAAGAAACTATGCTTTGTGTGACATTACCAAGTGAGAAGCTTACATTGAGTCAACCTATTCTTCTTTGGTCATTTTAATATTGTAATGAAGTATTCATTGTTATATTGGCCAAATCAGAATCCTTATAATTTTGAGTCATTAATTCTTGATCTGTTCTAGATGTAGTTAAAAATTATAACTCCTAAAAAATAAATCCCGGAATTAGAGTGCACAGGAACATTGTTTAAAAATAAAATTTTAATTTTAATTGACATGAAATATGTGTGTTTTTTTGTCCTTCTGTAATGTGTGCATATGTGTGTATGAGAGAGAGCTACAGAAAGAGAATTACTTTGACTTATTTTTGAGGTAAACAGAAAAAAAATGCCTGACCAAATTTTAAATATGTAATTTTCTTCTGTGGTGATAATAAAGTTTCTAATGTCAAAATAAACACTTTATCAGCTTATGAACACTGTTAAATTGTTGGAAATAAACAAATAATTAGTTCATTTTTCTGGGTATATGTGTATATATGTATAAAGCTAATGCATTTTGATGGACTCAAGTAGCTCTACCTAATCAAAAACTCTATAGGAACTATACAGCTATTTGTAATTATCAAAATTGGTTCCTGCTAATCTCTGATTATAACTTTCCTAGTCATAGTTGACTCTTTTTGAGCAACCACATACAGTGCACATACAAGAAACATAAGAAATATGCCTAAAAACCACAAAACCAGCAAATATTAAAAAAAAAAAAAAAAAGAAAAAACGCCATTGGGACCAGCAGTTAGTGTAATGGCTATGTCGCTGGACTCCCATGTAGTCGACCACGGTTCGAGTCCCGGACCCGGTGGCTTAAACTCACGCCGGGCGCGTGTGCGTGCATGCCCAAGATCCCGAGAGGAGAATGGAGGAGAAGGGATTGCGGCGTGGCCATCCCCCCTGGGGGGTGATTTCTCGCTTTCTGTCTCTATGTCTCTCTCTGTCTGTCTGGCGAGTGCACGCGCCCTATAGCGAAAACCTCTCAAAAAAAAAAAAAAAAAACGCCATTAATTTAGTAATTAACATCTACCATTTACTGTGCTAGGAACTTTATTTATATAAATTATTTTATTTACTTAGCGCAACTACTAGCCTGTTTTTCTTTGTGTTGAATAGATGAAAATTGGAGTGCAGAGAAATTTACCTAAGGCAGCATAGCTAGATAATACTGGCTAAAACCAGAGTCAAAACTAAAATCAGCTTCTAGAATTCTTTATCACTAAAATAAAACATATATATACATACACACACACACAAGTTTTTTAGAAAGAATTTTGCTGTAGGACACTTGTGCTTACCAGAGAGCCAGAGAGACAGAACGCAAGAAGTCACATCCCAGGAGGGATGACCACACTGCAACCCTTTCTCCTCTGTTCTCCTCTCAGGATTTTGGGTACGCAGGCACATGTACTCACTGTGATCTTCAAGCTCCAGGGTCTGGGACTCGCCTCCCTTAATTTCCATGCTAGTCTCATCCCTTTTGATTTTCTTTAGGGTGTGTGTTCCGGCCTGAGATAGTGAGAGTAAAAGTGAGAAATCACCTCCAGATGGGATGGCCATGCCACAATATCTTCTCCATTTTTTCCCAGGGATTCTAGGCACGCACTCACACACAGCTGGTGTGATTTTAAAGCTGCCAGGTCAAGGACTCAAACCATGGTTGGCCATGTGGAAGTCCAGAACTTTAACCACCATGCCATCTGCTAGTCCCCTCTTTTGGTTGTCTAAAACAAATAAAAAAGCATATTCTCTGATCTATATCAGCAGTTTCCACTAGGAATCTTCTCTGAAATGCTAGTCAATCAAGGAGCTTCACCACAAAAATAGACTTTTCTTTTTCTACTGCATAAAGAGTATGAAAAATCTTTAAGTTTAAAAAAAGAAAAGAAAAGAAAAAATGAAAGAAAGAAGTGAGAAAGAAGAAAAAAAGAAAACTTAATTAGTTGTTGAACCCAGGAATTTTCTATCGTTACTTTTTTAACAACAGTTGGTTATTAACAGTCTACAAAACACATCCATTTTAGTAGCTTTACTGTGGCTGAAAATCTAAATTCATATCACTTGAATCAATGGTATGTTCCAACTAGCCAAGATAATTTTAAATTTCTACTGGAATCTAAAATGTTCATTTTTCTCTTAGTTTTGAGTTATCTGAATATTTGATAAGGAGAATTTTTTAAGTTCCATTAAAGATTTTGTTCACTATGTTGGATCATACAGGGCAAAGGATACAATCTCAACTTCTGCTAAACTTTTTACCTTCCAAGTAAAACACTGGCTGATTATCTGATGTCTTTGACATGATATTCAACTGTTAATTTACCTAACACTTTTATCACTCAAGAAACATTTTTTTTTTCAAATACTATTGTGTCACAAGAGGTTTTGTCATTTGGTTTATTAAAATCAACCTTAATCTTCACATACACATTGTTGTGGTTTCTTAGTTGAATGCCAAAAATATTTTCCCCAAATATTTGGACTAGTAACTTTTGGTGGGTGTATACTCCACAGACTCTAGTCTTTAACTTGGCCCAAACCAAGCCAGATTGAAACAGAACATGTTAGAATTTATAGAAAAATTAACAACTCTAAACAAGTTAATCTATAAACAAAACTTCAGTTATGCTATATATTCTTAGAATTAGTGACTCTCTTATTACAAATGCTCTTCTGTCTAAGTATTTTCTCTTTCAAAATTAGAAATATAATACTTTTGTTCAGATGCAACTATTCCTGGAAAATATAATGAAGAAGCTCTCTTTCAGGCTCTCTTCAACTTCCCTGTCTTCTTACTCTACAGTCTAATTCTCCTGGAATAGAGCACATGTACAGATTCATTAAATAAACTACAGTTTACAAAATTACTCTAATTGTTCAAGTTAAACAAAGTTCATGTTTTTTTAAAGAAAGCTTTAATACTGAGCAATAAGACAGCATTGCAGGGTGGAGTTAAGTTTCTTGAACTTTCTGATCATACAAGCTTGTGCAAATTGGTGAACCTCTCTTATCTTCAGTTTCTTCATTTTTATAAATGGAAAAAAATAATATGTACCTCATAGAATTTTTGTGACTAAGAAATGCTTTATGCATGCACATTCACACTCACAAACTATGTAATATGTAACACTTAACATATGGTAGGCATTGCTGTTACTAAAATTGGAATACTTACCAATACTTAAATGTATTTTTAAATTATTTTCAATTAAAATAATTACTAATTAAATCTACTTTTAGAAATAGAATGCTTTAATTTTTTTAAATGAAAATTGTTGCATTTCTTTCAGTCTGATAAATACTAAGATAATGAACATCACATTCTTGAAAGAGTGTTCCTCTGTCATACATTTTATTTTGTGATTATAGTGATTAATTTTACAGTGTTTGAAAGTTTATCTTCTGTGGTATAGTGATTTGAAAATATGTCACACTGACATGGAAGTTTGTCAATAATGTGTCAGCATGTTCGACTTGCATAAGATGCATGTGAGAAGTCATTGATAGTTCTCAAATATTTTAGAAAAATGTCTAAATAAAGCAATGAACCATGGAAGTTGCTTTTGTGTTTTTAATAATTTTATTATTTTTCTGATTACATCAGAATGTGAATCTTCTATCATGTTTAAATAATAGTTATAGTGAATTTAAGTAGAATTCTATTTAGTTCAACAGGTATGAAATTATAAAATATGAATGGATCACAATTATTCAAATATAGAGATAAAAACATGTGCATTTTGTTCGGTAGATGTTTAGTTTTATTCCATTTTCCAGATATACCTGGGTAATAATTTTAAGGTTCTATTATATTTCTCTAAAACATTAGAAGTCTATACTCTTACTGACCTAAACCTTCATTTTAACAACTTAATTGAAGTATAATTTACACACTTTGAAAAAATCACTACAATCTAGTTTTTTTTTTTTCCTACCCCATATAGATATGATCATCACTAGTTATAGTTGATCTTATTTTCCACCCTCAGGTGCAGGCAGGTAGTAGTTTCCTTCCTGTTTCTGTAAACTACACTTTCCTGCACATTTCATATAAATGGTGTTACAAAGCATGTGAAATCTTTTTATCTGGCTTATTGCGGTTAGCATGAGGTTTATGAGGTTCATTCATGTTGCAGCACATAGCAGCACTTTCTGCTTTTTTATTGTCAAAGAGTATTCGTCTATATGTCTTTAAAAATAAGAATTATTTTATTTAAATATATTTTATTTATTTATTTATTTAGACCAGAGAGGGACAGAGTGTGAGAGAGAGAGAGAAAGTGAGAAAGCAAGGCACCAGGTCTGGGATTTGAACCATGGTAAACCACGTGGGAAGCCCAGTACCCTTAACCACCATGCCACCTGCTGGCCCCATTAGCTATATGCCTTTAACACATTTAGTGTAACCAATCTTTTTTTTTTTTTTCTTTTCTTTTTTTTGGAGAGGTTTTTGCTATAGGGTGCGTGCGCTCGCCAGACAGACAGAGAGAGACAGAGAGATAGAAAGCAGGAAATCACCCCCCAGGGGGGATGGCCACGCCGCAATCCCTTCTCCTCCATTCTTCTCTTGGGATCTTGGGCACGCACGCACACGCGCCCGGCGTGAGTTTAAGCCACCGGGTCCGGGACTCGAACCGCGGTCGACTACGTGGGAGTCCAGCGACATAGCCATTACGCTAACTGCTGGTCCCAACCAATCTTGAGCTGATATACATTTGAGTTGTTTCCACACTTGACTATTATGAATAACGTTGCTGTAAACATTCATGTTCATAATTTTTTGCATGGAAATGGGCTTTCCTTTCTATTAGAAGTTACCTAAGAGTGAAATGATTGTGTAGTGTGTAAATTTATATTTGACTTCTTAATAATTGTCAAAATATTTCCCAAAGTGTGTGCACAATTATACAACCTCACAAACAATGTATCAGCATTCCAGTTTATCTACATCATCACCTACATTTGACAATTTGGGGAATGATACCTTTCTTGTTGGTATATAATGGAATTGCACTGTGGTTTTGACCTATATATATTAATGACTAATTATATTAAGCACCTTTTTAAGTGCTTACTCACTATATATATCTTTTATTTCTCAAAATGTTCATTGACAATTTTAGCCCATTATTTATTTGAGTTTTTCATTTCCTTTTTATTGAGTTGTAAGAGTTATTTATATATTCTGGATTTGTAAGTCATACAATTTTTCCTTAAATAATTATTTATTTAATTTAATTTATTATGATGATTATTATTTAATGTGACCAGAAAGAGAGAGAGAGAAACTGTGAAAGCAAGCCTCCAGGTCCAGGAATTGAACTGTAGTCGGCCATGTGGGAGTCCAGCACATTAACCACCATGCCACACGCCAGTCTCATAAGTCATATAATTTATAAAATGTTTTCTCTTATATTTTCACTTTCCTTATCATGAATTTTGTAGCAAAATTTCTTCAACTTTGATGAAGGTAAGTTAATTAAAATTTTCTTCTATTGCTGGTATCCTTGGTGTCAAATCTAAAGAATCTCAGGTAACCTAAGGTCACAAACACTCACATACTTTCTTATAGAAATTTTAGAATTTTCAAGCTTAAGTTTACGATGATCATCCATTTTGAGTTTTTTTTTTTTTTCTTTTTGTGTATAGTGAAGTATTGGTTCAAATTCATTCTTTTGTATATAAGCATCATGTTGAAATGATTCCATTCAGGGTTGAATTGATTAGACTCTTTGTCAAAATCAATTGACAATAAATGTAAAGGTTTGTATTTTTTAATTTATTTATTTTACATTCATTCAGTATACATCACCACAGCATACAAAATGAGATTTCCCATACAGAATACACTGTATATTGGTTTAATCAATAATATTACTATACATATTATCATTGACAAATAATTCTTCCTTTCTTATTTCTTATGTATTTTGTGTTTTCTCCCTTGATTCCCTACTTCTCAAGGTAAGGGTTTCATTTTGAACTCTAAATTCTATTTAGCTATTAGGCTAAATTATTTTGTAATGTATTCACATTTTCTGTAAACCTTTTTAAATTCTGCCTGGTTGTTCTATCCATTAATGACAGTGGGGCACTGAGGTCTCCAAATATGATTGTTTAATTCTTATTTCTTCCTTCATTTCTTTCATTTTTGCTTTATGAGCTCTGGTGTTCTGTTGTTAGTGTAAACATAGTTTTCTCAATTATATTTATGCAATAATCACTTCCATGAGGATGAGAAAAATGAGCTCCAGAAAATTTACTTAAAGACAACAAAACCACAGAAAAAAATTTTCAAAACTAACTTTGTGAGAGCTCTGGAAATAAAAAAAAAAAAAAAAAATCTTTGGAAAATAGAACATTTATTTAGGGAAAATAGCTGACTCCTTGTAGGGATAGTGAAAATTTCTGCATTTTTTTTTTCACTTGTCCTGTTTCAGTTATTCACCCTCCCTTTAGCTCTTTGGTAGAGTAGAAAGCCAACAGCATGATGAGGGTAGCTTTAAAAACTAGCAGATTAGCAGCTAATACAGGGGACATACAGGCTTGAGGCTACCCTAAAATCTCATCCACTGAGAATTTTCACTCGTCATCTTATTTGGTAGCTCCCTAAGATCTCAGTTCTCAGTGCTTCTTTTTATTTAACTTGGCTCAGACCTCATTCTGCATGAAGCATATCTCTATGACATTGAAAATAACTAACAGTTTACTGAGGTGGCAATATCAGTGAGGACCAACTAGATACTAACCATAAAACTGAAAAGAAAATAACTAGAGTATCAGATGTTCATAAGGGGTTTTGAAAAGCTCTGACATACACCTGGGAATCCATAAGGCCATGTATATCTCTTGAGCTGTATTCATGCTCAGAAAATACCTGGGAAGGCATTAATCTTTCATCTGGCTGACTTGGAGGTTTTATACATGTAGGAAATAAAGGCAAAAGCATAAGTGTAAATTGCCTGCCTCAGAATTGATAGTTTTTCACAGCACATATACAAAGGACTTTGGTAAGGATGGGAGAGTTTTTGGATCAAAAAAATGTAAGGAAATCTCTGTCTAGTATTTAGCTCACAGGTAACTGTATAGGGCCTTTTGTGGCTACACAAAAATAATCATTCAAGGAAGTCATTAAATAGGAGAGGCAGATCAACAAATGACTTATAGATTGTCCACAATATAATATTTAAAATGTTCTTTTCTATGAGTCATTTATTTTTTGTTTCATATGCAGTTAAGAACCTTTTTAGCTAGATGTAATACCACTGTTCTATTTTTGGTATTGTTGCCTGTGCTTTACGGGTCGTATTGAAAAAAATCTTTCCCTATTTCAACATCTTGAAATGTCCCCTTTACATGTCCAAATAGTTTCATGATTCTGAGCTTTAATGCATTTTGAGTTAATTTTTGTAAATTGTAAGGGATAGGGATCTAGTTTTGTTCTTCTGCAAGTGGATATCCAGTGCTGCCAACATCATTTATTGGGAAATGTTTTCAATTATCAATAATTGTGCCTCAGATAAACCTCATTGGCTATAATACTGCCACTGCACAAAGCTCCAGCATCATTTATTGAAAGGATTCTCTTTTCTCCACTGAATTGTCAATGTCTTGCCTTTGTCAAAAAATGAATATATGCTGTGTGGCTTATTTTTGAATCCTCTATTCTGTTCCATTGGTCTAGGTGTCTTTGTTCCCACATCATGCTGTTCTATCATGCCTTTGCAATTTTTTTAAAAAGGTTTTTGTCATAGGGTAAGTATGCTTACCAGAAAGAGTCCGTGAGAGGGAAAGTGAAAAATCATGCCCCGGGGGTATGGCCATGCCACATTCCCTTCTCCTTCATTCTTCTCCTGGAATTTCAGGTACATATGCACACACATATGGTATGATTCCCACAAGCCACCAGGCCCAGGACTTGAAATGTGGTCGGCCATGTGGGAGTCCAGCACCTTAATCACCATATTACCTGTTGGTCCTACTTCATAATATATTTTTGACATCAGGTAGTAAGATGCCTCCAACTATATTATTTTTGCACAGCATTGCTTTGGTGAGATAGGGTTTTTTGTGATCCAAAACAACTTTCTTGATTGTTTTTTCTATTTTTGTGAAAATCTTCACGGGTAATGTGATAGGAATTACATTAAATTTCTAGATCATATTGGGAAGTATCAACATTTTAACTATATTGATTCTTCTTCTGGTTTTTTTTTTGTTTGTTTGTTTGTTTTTGTTTTTATTTATTTTTTTAGAGAGAGATTTTTGCAATAAGACGTGTGTGCTCACTGGAGAGACAAAGACAGTAAGCGAGAAATCACCCCCTAGGAAGGATGGCTATGCCGCAATCCATTCTTCTCCATTCTCATATATATATGACATGCAAAGAAAATAAATCAGAAAACATGTCCCATAGATAGTAAAATTAAATATTGACTATGCAGGGACAACAAAT
Organism: Tupaia tana; assembly: GCA_026018925.1. Taxonomy (NCBI): domain Eukaryota; kingdom Metazoa; phylum Chordata; class Mammalia; order Scandentia; family Tupaiidae; genus Tupaia; species Tupaia tana. Next base: position 27,012,707 of record JAKSZU010000009.1, read on the forward strand.
GGAATGGAGTTTAAGGTAGTTGGATCCCACATGGCTGACTACATGGTTCAAGTCCCAGACCTGGCAGTTTTCTCTCTGTCTCTCTCTCGTGAGCACACACACCCTATAGCAAACTTTAAAAAAGAAATTAATATAAGTCATCACTGAGGAAGCACATATTTTGGGCTAACTAGGCAACTATTTGAAATAATTTACTATAAATATTTTCAAAAACTAAAGCAAACAATGTCTAAATAAAGAAAATATATTATGAGAAAAATATCTGTGCTGGTTTATTTGTGCTGTAGTAACAGAGTTTCTGAGACCGGGTAGTTTAAAATGAGTAAAAATGTGTTACAATTCTGGAGACTAAAATTCCAGGATTAAGACACTAACCATTGGTGGGAGTCTTTTTTCATCATCCCACAGCAGAAGACAGAAAGGATAAGAGTGAAAAAGAAAGAAAGAGACAAACAAAACATGATAAAAACTCATCTTTTTATAAAGAACTCAAGCCCACAATAATGAACCAACTCTCATTACAATAGCATTATCCATTCACTCTGACCTTATAAGCAGATCACCTTTCATCAGGCTTTATCTCACAGCATTCTTTCTCTACCCCCTACCCCAAAACTTCATGTCCTTTTCACATGCAAAATTTATTAATTCTCTTCCAATAGTCCCAGAGTGTTAAATCATTGCAGCACCAACTCAAAATTCCAAATTCCACAGTCTCCTCTAAATCTGATTTTGGTTAGAATGAAGGCATGTTTCTTACTGAGGGAAATTCTCTTCCAGTGATGAGCCTGTGAGATGAAGTAAATTATCTGCTTCCAAAATACCATAATGGAGCAGGATTAGGATAGGCATTCCCATTCCAAACGGGAGAAATAAGCAAAAACAGAGAAGTAATTCATCCTAAATTCAAAACCCAATGTAGTAAAGGATGCTACATTTGAAGGCTCAGGAATAATCCTTCATTCCATGTCTTTCCTTCTGAATGCACTGGGGAAAGGTTTGCGCCCCTGACACATTGGAAAGCCCTACTGTCATGTCTTTGATGGACTCAGCCCTTCAAGCAGCAGCTTCTGTAAATTGAAAACTCATGGCTATAGCTCTCCCAGGTTAAGGCTACAGTGTTCTTCGTTCTCATCACTGGTCTTATCAATAGAGCTTTACTATACATCGTCCTAGTAAAAATTCTTTATGGTGGCTCTTTCTCTGCTGCAGGTTTCTTTTTGGACCCCTACACTTTTCAATATATACTTCAAAGTCTAGGTGAAGGAAGTTATTTGACCAGCATCCTGGTCCAAACCACTTATGTAATTTTTGAGAAGTTTCAGGGTTTTCCTTCTACTCTTCTTTTGAGCTCTCAATAGAATTACCCTTAGTACTCTTCATTACAATACAGTCTTTTGCTAGGATGTTCCTCAGATTCATTCAGTCTCATTAACAGTTCCAAAGCTACTTTCACATTTTCAGGTATTTATCATAGCAACATTCATTCTCTGGTACCAATATTATGTCTCAACTCATTTGCACTGTTATACCAGAATACTTGAGACTGAGTAATTTATAATAAAAACAATTCTTATTGTCACACAATTTTAGAGGCTGGAAAGTCCAAGATTGAGGGAATGGCAACTGTGTTATACCAAGAGCTTCTGTGTTATACCAAGAAAAAAGGCAGAAAGGAAAAGAAAGGGCCAGAGAAAAAGAGAGACAAAAAGTGAGTGAATTTACCCTCCTTTGTTTGTTTATTTTTTTAGAGAGATTTTTTTCTATAGGGCACGTTTGCTCACCAGAGAGACAGAGATAGACAGAGAAACAGAAAGTAAGAAATCACCCTCCTGGGAGGGGGGTAAATGGCCATGCTGCCATCCTTTCTCCTCTATGCTCCTCTCTAGATTTTGGGCACACACGCACATGCACCTGGTATAAGTTTCAAGCTACCAGGTCCAGGATTCAAGCTGCAGTTGGCCATGTGGGACTCCAGTGACATAGCCATTATGCCATCTGCTGGTACTGAACTTATCCTTTTATAAGGAACCCATTCCCATGATAAGAAACATATTCTCACGATGATGGCATTAATCCATTCAGTCAGCTCTCATGGCCTAATTATCCTCCATTTGGCCTCACTTCCCAGTACTGTTGCATTGGGTATTAAGCTTCTAAAATATGACTTTTGGGGGAGAATTTAAAACTATAACATTGTCTCACCAAATATATAATGTCAATAAAGTCAGAAAATGTATATAAAAATAAATACAATTATGGAATGGAAAAGTATAATAATAGAAAGGAATATTTAATAGAGAAAATTAGCAGCAGATTTAGGCATCCACAGAAAGAATGAGTGAATTTGAGATATGTCAAATGAGATTATCCAGTCTGAGGAACAGAAAGGTAACAGAATGAGGAATGATGAACAGACTATAAGAGACATGTAAGCTATCATCAGGCACACTAACATAGGCATGATGGAAGTTTCTGAAAGAAAAGGGGTCAGAAGAAAGAGGTACAAAGAATACTTGAATAAATAGTGGTTGAAAACTTCACAAATTTGATGAAAAATTAATCTACATACCCAATAAGCTCAATGAACTCCAACTAGGATAAACTCAAAGTGACACACACTTGAACACATCGCAAGCAATCTGTCAAAAAGAAAAGACAAAGAGAATCTCTAAAGCCAAGAGAATAGCAAGTCATCATGTAGAAGGGATATTCAATAAAATAAATAGTAGACTTCTCATCAGAAACTATGAAGACAAGAAGGCAGTGGAAGGGCATATTCAAAATTGCTGACAGTTAAAATTAGCCTTCAAAAATGGAAAACTAATGAGGCCACTCCCCAATAAACAAAAACTGAGGTAATTTGTTTCTCACATATTTGCCCTACCAGAGATACTAAACAGAATCTTATATGGTGAAATGAAAGACTTGAGACAATAAAGGACTCAAACCCACAAAACAAAATAAAAAACACCAGTAAAGGTAACTACACCATTGCTTTATGTAACATATACAAAACATTACAAATTTATTTTTCTTCATATTTATTCTCTTCCAAAATCTGTTTTAAAAGACAAGTGCATAAAACAATCATTGTAAATCCATGGTGATGGATTTAAAATACATAAAGATGTCATTTTCATAACGATAATATATCAAGAGGTGAAATGGGGTTCTATATCATTTTATTTCTCTCTCCTTTTTTAATTGTCAGAAGGTGTATGTGCTTGCCAGAGGAAGAGAAAGGAAGAAAATACCTCCCTAATAAAGCATGGCTGCAATCCCTTCTCCTCTGTTTCTCCATACTGTTGAAATTTCTCCACACACAAACATATGCCTCGCATGCCTTTTAAGTCACTGGGCCTGGGATTCCAACTACAATCAGCCACATGGGATCCAGCTCCCTTAACCACTAGGCAACAGGGATAGTCTGTGAAAGAATATTTTAGAAAATAATTTTATGCTATTGAAATTAAATTGCTACTTATACAAACTAGATTGGGCTAATTTGAGATGTTGTCTGTAAGCCCAAGGAAACCAGGAACAAAGTAACTCAATGAAATATGGTAAATGGAATATTAAGAGTTAGAATAATATTCCAGATAATACATTTAACACAAAAGAAGCCAGTAATGTAATAATAGAGGAGAAAAAGTAGATAAGACATATAAAAAACTGCTTTTCTTGAAATTACCAGCTGAACTTGCTATTGAAAGTAGTTAGATTATTTAAGAAATTGTGTGATCAATAAAATGTGGGGAGGGAAGAATAGAAAAGAACTGTAGACACTAGAGATAGTGTGAGAAGAGGGTGGGAAACGGCAGAGGGTCAGACATAGGGGAAAAAGTATATGTGTATGTATATATATATATATATATATGTGTATATATATATGTGTGTGTGTGTGTGTGTGTGTGTATATATATATATATATATATATAACTAGAAATGGAAATTTATTGACGATAGCATGCATGATTAAGCCACTATGCAGTATATTCTGGATGGGAAATCACATTATGTATGCTGTGACAATGCTTAGGGAATGAATGTAAATTAATTAATTAAAAAAATGTTTCAGGGGAAAAAAACATGGAAACTGTTTTTCTTGAAATTAAAAAAAATGCATTAAAAATACCTATTTGATGACTGCAGTAAGCTTTATTTCCCCAGCTTGGTGCTACTTTATAGTATGTTTATTCTACTCACTGAGGTTTATGCCTAAAGTCAGACTTGTGTTTGTGGATATGTATATATCAGTTGTGCTTGCTACTGAAAATATTTTGATTAATTAAGATTTTTAGTGAATCAATAAAATGTGGGGTGGGGGGAAGGCATAGAAAGTAACCATGGATACCAGAGACAGTGTGAGAGGAGGTGGCAGACAGGGTGGGAGATGGCAGAGGGTGAGAGATAGGGAGTCAAGGATGGAAAAAAAAAGCAAAATATACAGGAAACAAGAAGTGGAAAATTATTTGTTGACAATAACACATATGTTGATGGGCTTGATTGAGCCAATATACAGTGTATTCTGGGTGGAAAACTTCATTTTGTATGCTATAATGATGTATAGTAAATGAATGTAAATAAACAAATTTAAATAAAAAAAGTAAAAAAAAAAAATCAGAAAAATGGCAGAAATAAATTTTGCCTTATTATTAATTACATTAAGTGCAAATAGACCAAACACTGAAAGCAAAAGGCAAACACTGGAAGAAAGAAGAAAATGAAATGGCCATGAATCAACTACAGAGTCTTTAAAAAGATAACAGAAATATGAATTATAAAAAAAGATATATAGATTTCTATTTTTTTTTTGCACCAAGATAAACTCATATTTTAATTCCATTTTTTCAGGAACTTTTTGAAGTCCCGTTACATTTTGTTGTCTGAAATAGAAATATTCTATATTCAAAGACACAAATAGTTTGAAAGTAAATGATGAAAATAAAGGAAAAATATAGCACAGAAATTCTAATTAAAGAAAACTAGATTGCCTATACTAACAAAAGACAAAATAGACAAGCTCAAAGGTGTTACTAGAGACAAAAGATTTTATGGTGATGAAAGAAGAAACCATCTGGATGAAATAACAGTTATAAAGTTATATTCACTCAACATATTTCCAAAATACACAAATGAAATAAACCTGACAGAATTAAATAGAGAAATAAATAACTCAGCAATAATAGTTAACTTCAACACTCATGTTAATAATGGATAAAACAAATAGCCAGAATAACAAGAGAATAGAAGAGTTAAATTACACAATAAACCAACTAGATGTAACAAACAGCTATAGAACAATCCACCCAACAATGGTAGAACACACATTTTTCTTAAATACAAATGAAAGATTTTCCTAGATCGACCATATTTTAGGTTATAGTATAATCCTCAGTAAATTTAAAAGGATAAGATCCTTTTAAAAATTAATCTACATACCCAATAAGCTCAATGAGCTTATACAAACTGTATTCTATGAATGATTGTGTCCCTCACCCCAAATTCATGTGTTGAAATGCTAACCCTCAACATGATGGTATTAGAAAGTGGGGGCCTGTGGGAGGTGATTAGATAATAAGAGAAGAACCCTCAGGTTTGTGAGTTGTACCCTTTTAAAACAGACTGCAGGGAGCTACATAGTCCCTTCTGCAATATGAGGACATAACAAAAACATAATCTATGCAAAAGCAGGCCCTCAGCAGACACTGAATGTGCCAAAGCTATGATCTTGGAACTTTATGCTCCAAAAACCATGAAGAATAGATTTCTGTTTATAAGGGACTGGTCTAAGGTTTTTTGATAGAAGAGTCCAAACAGTCTAAGACACTCTGATTATATGAACTAAAATTCGAAAAGAATATGGAGATTCCTCAAAGACCTAAAAATAGAACTACCATATGATCTAGCAATTCTATTCCTGGGTATCTACCCAATGGATAGGAATGCACTCAATCAGAAAAACATTTGCACATCCATTTTTATTGCAGCATTATTCACAATTGCTAACACAGGGAATCAACCCAAATGTCTAAGAACAGATGAATAGATTAAAAAAATATGGCACATATATACTGTATACTACAGAATAGTTTGAAGCAAAAGAGTAAGAGAAACACGCTGGATTTGATAGAAAGTGGGCAAATATGGAGATTTACTGCCAAGCAAAGCAAACCACACTATGAATGAGAGGCATTCAATGTCCCCACTCAATGTATACAGAATGTCTGCACTCTATGGCATAAACTGAAAGATTGGAAGGTATAAAGGCATGGAGAGCAACTATAGATCATAGTAACAGAGTGAGAGGAGAGTGAGATATGGGGAATGGTGAGAGGGAGGGAATAAGAAGAAAAAGAGAATCAAAACATATAAGGGACACAAAAATAGAAAATTACCTGTTGATATGTATGGTAGTATCTTTGACTGAACAATATTCAGTGTATTCATGATGGAAGAATCTTTAGTATGTTGTAATGATAAACAGTGATTGAATGCTACAAAAATAAAAATATAATAAAATAAATCAACAAAAGAAGGAAATTTGATAATTGACAAATATGTTTTAAATTAATCCACAAATTTCTAGATAACCCATGAACCAAGGAGGAATCACAAGGGAAATACAAAATGCTTTTACACAACATATAAAAAATTATGAGGTTTTAAAAAAGCAATGCTTAGAAGAATATTGATAACTGTGAACATCAATGTTAGGAGAGATGGAAGATGTTGATTCAATAACTTAAATGTTCATGTTAAGAAAGTAAAAATTAAAAAGCAACCTAAAGATGAGCAAAAAGAAGAGAAAAAAATTTAAGGATCTGAAATTAATGAAATAGAAAAGAGATAATAGAGATTTATTAAAGAAATAAAAGTTCTTTGAAGAGAGCAACAAAATTCATAATCCATTAGCTACGATGAACAAGAAAGAAAGAGTAACTTCAGATTACTTAAATCAATTGTGAAGGGTGGAAGACCATGACAGACCTTATAGAAATAAAAAGAGTTAATAAGGGAATATATTATAAACAACTGAATGCCAAGCAATTAGATAGCCCAGATGGGATATATATCTTCCCACAATGACATAAAATACTGAGACTAATACAAGAAAAAATAGACAATCTGAACAGATCCATAACAAGTAAAGAAGCAGAAATACTAATAAAAAAGCAACAAAAAAAGTAAAAGTTTCAAGTGGCCTGAACCCATTCCAGGTCCAGATAGGTTTGCTGGCAAATTCTGTGAGTTAGTTGAAGAATTAACCTCAGTCTTTAACAAGATTTTCCAAAATAGTATGAGTCCATAATTTACAATTCATACAGTGAAGACAATGGTAACCTGATAACAACATCAGACATAAAAAAAATATTTCAATATTTCTTAGGAATATAGAGTAAAAATCTTCAAAAATATTAGTAGGCCAACCATGTGGCCTAGTGATTAAGAGAGCCAGATCCTACATGACTGATGATACAGTTCAAATCTTGGCCCTAGTAGTTTTAAAAAATACACTGGATGTGTGTGCATGTGTGCCCCAAATCCTGACAGGGTGAAAAAAATGGAAGAAAATGGATTGTGTTATGACCACAGCACATGGGAGAAACTTTCTCACTCTTTCTCTCTCTCTTTGTATCTCTCTGGTGAGCACATGTACCCTTTGGAAAATTTTTAAAAAGGAGAAAATATTAGCATAATAGATATAGCAATATATAAATAGGATTATACACCATGATAAATTGGGATTTATCACAGAATGCAAGGCTGACTCACCATAAAAATTATATCATAGCAAATACCATATTAATAGAATTAAGGACACATACCTTGTATGCAGAAAAATCCTTTAATGTCATTAAACATATTTTCATGATAAGAGCATTCAACAAGCTAGGAATAAAAGAAAACTTCCTCATCTTTTAAAGGCCATCTAAGAAAAGTCTTCAGTTTACATCATACATAATTATGAAAGATTGAATGTTTTCTTTCTATAACCAGGAACAAAATAAGGGTGTTCACTCTCTTTTTCTTTGTTACATTGCACTTGAGACTCCCATGAGAAATACAGGCAACAAAAACTATAAAAGTAGCCCAGGTACGATGGTTACAGTAGTAGTGCAACACTCTGCAATTGTTGAAGCTATATATAATAGAATATTGAGGTTTGGTTCTTGCGTTGACCTGTATATGTTGATCATGCCTGTGGCATGACGAGAAAAGTCTGGGAGTGGGGAGGAGGGATCACACCTGGAGACGTTATTGAGGATGTTTGTCTATCTCTGTCTCTTTGTCTCTCCCTCTGTATTCCTCTCATGAAATAAATAAACTTTAAGAGTTTTAAAAGAGGCGATTGGGTACAAAACTAGTATAAATAACTCTTGTGCAGATCATTCGAAATCTTGAAGGTCATATAAAAAATATTTGGGCTTACTTTAAGAACAAGTATAATACAAAAAAATAGTACGGACAGTAGATGGAGAAGATATTCCTTATTATTCACAAATATAATTCTTTTAATTGTAGTTTACCACATACTTTAATTCTAAAGTGTTGAAATAATTGAATTGTGTGGAGATACAAGGGGACTTCAAAAAGTCTGTGGAAAATCAAAATGAAAGGGAACCAGCAGTTAGCATAATGGCTATGTCGCTGGACTCCCATGTAGTTGACCGCAGTTCAATTCCCAGACCCAGTGGCTTAAACTCACGCTGGGCGCATGTGTGTAAATGCCCAAGATCCCGAGAGGAGAATGGAGGAGAAGAGATTGCAGCATGGCCATTCCCCCTGGGGGGTGATTTCTCACTTTCTGTCTCTCTGTCTTTCTGGCAAGTGCACACTCCGTATAGCAAAAATCTCTCTCAAAAAAAAAGAAAATCAAAATGAAAGTGCTAGTTTATTCTGGTGCAAAAGTATTGAAATCTTTGCATAGTTTATTCATAATGCACATTTTCCATGAACCTATTGAATGCTCCTTGTATTTATAATGGTGTGCCCATCATAATATAATCCTAAAATATGCTTCAAATATAAACCTAAATACATTTTTCTTTGTATGTATTCAGTACAAATACTCTTGGGAACATTTGCCATGAAAGAAATCTACCTGGGGAAATTGTACTTCTCCATTCTGATTTAAATTAAATATGTAGGGACCAAATGGTGGAGCAACAGTAAAACTCAATGCTCTGCAAGACAAATCCATATGAGAAGGTTGCCAGTTCAACTTCTGGGACCTCCCTGAGTACACCAGTCACATATGTGCCTGTGATTTGGGATGGCTGAAACTGGGGACAGAGTTTGGGGTAGAAGGTGGCATCAAGATCTAGACAAGGCTGCTGTCTTTCTCTCGTTCTAATTCATGACACAAATAAATAAACTTTAAGTTAAAATGTAATGCATAATCAGAAAATATCTTCTGTGATTATTTTTTTTCATACCATGCCCAGAATTCTTCATTGAATATGGTACTGTAAGAATTAGTTCCAACAGATTTAGCATTGGTCTGGGCTGTTTTACTGATGTAAAAAAATGCACCTGCCTGGAACTGATCCCTGGTCAACGTATACAATTCTTTGCTATGGTTAAGTACTAGAAGGTTCAGAAGAATTTGTTTCTGCTAGTCAGCATTGTTTGTTGTTAACAGTGAGATTGGTGTCTTCCGCCAGGCCACAGTGAAGTTTCTGAAGTCTCTGCAATTAGGGATGATTACGTAGTAAGAATGGACCGTAATTGGAAGCACCTATGAAAGTTTGTACCCAGCCTTTTAGACCTAATGCTATGAGGTAGCCTTTGATTGTGATTCTTTACCTTTAATGTGGTCATGATATCATACTATATTTCTGCAACAAACATTACATTTGTCAACATTGCCATCTTGGATCCCAACAGTAGTACTCAATGAAACCTAACTTCCATCTTCAGAGTAGATATTTATTTCTTACAGAGTGGATTTCAAACTCTTCAGTGCAATTACAAAGGCATATGAAAAAAAATTCAATGTTTCTTGGGACCAGCAGTTAGTGTAATGACTATGTCGCTGGACTCCCATGTAGTCAAGCGCGGTTCGTGTCCTGGACCTGGTGGCTTAAAACTCACGCAGGGCGTGTGTGTGTCCATGCCCAAGATCCCGAAAGGAGAATGGAGGAGAAGGGATTGCGGCATGGCCATCCCCCCTGGGGGGTGATTTCTCGCTTTCTGTCTCTCTGTCTCTCTCTGTCTGTCTGGCGAGCGTACGCGCCCTATACCAAAAACCTCTAAAAAAAAAATTCAATGTTTCTTATCATAAGAGAAATACAAATCAATACCACAGTGAGATACCATCTAACTCCAATCAGTACAGCTACGATCAAAAATTTAAATAATGGCAATTGTTGACAAGACTGTGGTGAAAGGGGAGCCCTCCTACACTGTTGGTGGGCATATATATTAGTATAGCCACTGTGGAGAATGATATGGAGCTTCCTCCAAAATCTACAAATAGAACTACCATATGACCTAGTAATTCCACTCCTGGGTATCTACCCAATGGATAAGAATACACTCAATAGGAAAGACACTAGCACATACATGTTTATTATAACAATATTTATCATTGTTATGACATAAAATCATAAATGCCCAAGAACTGAGGACTGGATTGAAAAGAATCTGGCACATATACACTATGGAATACTACTCATCCCTTACAAATTAGATCTTTTGATACAAAGTGGATGGATATAGAAGACTTTAGGCTAAGCAAAGGAAGCCAGACCATGAAAGACAGACTTAGTATGTCCCCACTCAACATATACTGAATGTCTGCACTTCATGGCAGAAACTGAAAGATTGGAAGATATGATAACAGAGTCAGCAAGTGTAGATACCAGAGACTCTATAGGAAGGGATGGTCAGTTGACGGTGAGAGAGAGCAGCTCAGGAAAAAAAAAAATTAACAGACACAAGGAAGGAAAGTAATTGTGTATAGTAATATCTTTGACATGCTTGACATACAATGCATTTATGCTTTTAGAACTCATAGTGTGTGTTCTAAAAATGTACAATGACTAAATGTAAATATGTAATATTTTTTTAAAAAAAGGCCTTTCTTAGCATGGACCAATTTGTCTCTCCAAATGTATATGTATTACTCATGCCAGCCCCTCACACAGTATATTTTTTTCTACCTTGTATTTTCATAGAAAGTTGTTCAACCTGGAGACCAGCAGTTGGCGTAATGGCTATGTCACTGGACTCCCATGTAGCCGACCATGGTTCGAGTCCTGAACTCGGTGGCTTAAACTCACGCTGGGCATGTGTGTGTGCATGCCCAAGATCCCAAGAGGAGAATGGAGGAGAAGGGATTGCAGCGTGGCCATACCCCTGGTGAGTAATTTCTCGCTTTCTGTCTCTCTGTCCCTCTCTTTCTGGAGAGCACATGCAACCTATAGCAAAAACCTCTCCAAAAAAATTTAAAAAGTGGTTTGCCCTGCTATTGTAATACTACTGGATTGAATCACAACTATTTTTAAATATTTTTTAACCTACCCAAGCTTAATACACCATCTGCCACACAGCAAGTGCTCAGTAAATGTTAGATGGATGGATACATGAAAGATTGCCCTTAGGTCTGACTTTTCTGCTCTTGAAATAACGTTTCTTTAATAACAAATAGTACAAAGTGATATATAAAAAAGATATGTTTGTAGAAATACATTAGAGCATGAAACTGAATATTTCTGACTATCTACCTACTTTACTATTATTCATAACTAGTTTGACTACCAGCAAATTCTATCCCACTCTTCATTTATTACCACAATTTAACTTGGTTATCACATACAGCAGAACCCTTCATATAACTACAGTAAAAGTGTGGCTCTAAACGTGCCCAGGGTAGTTTAATGAATTATAATGTGATATTGGCCCAGGGGCTCAGTCTAAAAATTACAGAATGGACCGTTAGCTGATCTGAAAGGAGAGTACAATGGAAATTTTAAACAATTCACTGATAATCACCCAGGAGGGATTTGGAAAGTATGCTTTTATAGATAACATTCACAAAAAATATTTAAAATTAATGTTTAAAAACCTTCAGCCAAATTTGTTTTAATCCCTATAATATGCAGAGTATTACAGTTTTCTTTTTAACAGTGAGGTTTTGCATTAGGCTTTCATGTTCAAGTAAAGTATTGAAATGGAATGGAAATTTATACAGTTACTTTTGTACGAATAATTTCAAGACATTAACCTGGCTCAAAAAATGACTACATTCAGCCAATGAATACTCTCTTGACATTATGATTCGGTACAATCATTGCCCAAGAAGCTATGCTCCATTAAAAAATGTCTTTTTATTTCATTCCCACAGCAATCTGATTTTTAAACTAATGGAGATATTAATAGTAAAAGAGTTTTAACCCTCTGCAAAACAACAGCATCGACAAAACAACAAAATATTTGCACACAAACTGCTGTTTTGGGTTATTACAGCAGGAGTTTAAAATTGAAAGTGCTGTTGCAGAAAACATAATAGGTGACTCTGACAATAAAATTTAACAAGTTCTGCCCATAAATTAAGGACTGGCTGATAAAATGTTACTTTTTAATCTCTCGAGTTAACTCAGGTGTGTTTATATCATTAACATTGCATTTTAAAAATGACAGTTCAGTTTTACTATGTATAGTTCTTGTGGTTTTCCTAATGTGTTCTACGGAAATATGCACATGGTTTTCCCTTCTTAATCCCTGAAATGCAGAAATTTAATTTCAGCTCTAGCTTCTGTAATTTATTACTCAATACATAAGAGAATAATATTTTGGTTGTTAGTTTATTTTACATGTGTGTTGGTTCCCCTCTTTTAAGTCATGGAGAATGAATATTCACCCACTATTCCTTTCTCTAATGCGTGAATTGTTCATGTACTATGCAATTTTTGGATGTAACTATAGGTAGCCACGGCTGTTATTTTAATATGTAAACAGTCAAACCAAAATTTTAACTGCTTTTTATAACAGCCTATACTTCATCTCCACCTTTTCAAAGTTCCTACCAACCCAGAGCTGGAATAGCCCTCTGTGCTCTGACTGCTCCTAGTGAATACCTCTAACAGCTTCAGGACACTTGGAATCCACATGATCTGTTTATTCATCTGCCTCCTATACAAACGAAATTTCCAAGGGAAAAAAACTCATTTTATTTATTGTGTTATTAAAGTCCTAGAACACAGATAAACATCTAAGAAATGATAGCTACTGTATCATTCTTTGAATGGACTTGGTTATTGTAATGGTTAATTTTATGTGTCAACCTGGCCAGGGGGTATGGGGCCCAGATTAAACGTTATTTCTGGGTATGTCTATGAATATGATTCCTGATGAGATGAGCATTTCAATTGGTGGGCTCAGTAAAATAGATAGCCTTCTTTAATTTGGTTGGGTTTCATCTATTCTACTGATGGTCTGAATAGAACAAAAGGCAGAGGAAGGGGAGATTAGCTCCTTTTCCTTGGCCTTACTCTTTTAGCTGGGACATCACAACTCATCTTTTCCTGACCTAGAACTAGAATTTACATTTTAAATTCCGGTGATTTTCAGGCCTTCGGACTCAGACTAAATTATGCTATTGGATTTCCTTGGTCTCTAGCGTGCAAATGGAGAATTGTGGGAATTCACAAGTTCCATAATCATGTGAATTATTTACTTATTTTATATATACACACAGGTCACACAGGTATGCACGTGCTTGTACATATACACACACATATATATGTACTTTTTCTCCAGTTTTGTTTCTCTGGAGAGCCCTAATAGAGTTATTAAGTTACTCATTTATAAAACCTTATGTGTTTATTCTAAGTTCATCTTAAATACTCTTATAAGAGTTGTGCCTACAGTAATATCAAGAAGATACAACACATATAAATATCTATGCACCTAACACAGGAACCCCCAAATATGTGAAGGAAAGACAGTTAGACCTAAAAGGGAAGATAGACTGTAATACACTAATTGTTGGAAACCTCAACACTGCACTATCTCCTCTGGACAGATCATCTAGACAAAAAATAAAGAGATAAAGGGTCTAAATGTTACCATCAATCAAATGGACTTAACAGACATCAATAGGACTTTCCAACCAAAAACCATGAGATACACTTTTTTCTCATCCCCACATGGAACCTTTTCGAAGATTGACCACATCATAGGGCACAAAGCAAGCCTCTACAGATTCAAAGGCATAGAAACTATATCCAGCATATTCTCTGATCATGATGGAATTAAACTTGAGTTTAATTTCAAGAGAAATCCTCAAGAATACTCAAATATATGGAAACTAAATAACCTATTCCTGAATGACTCCAGAACTACTGATGAAATAAAGTCTGAATTCAAAAGATTCATGGAAACCAATTACAATGAGGACACGAGGTTCCATAATCTTTGGGACACTGCTAAAGCAGTCATAGGAGGAAAGTTCATAGCAATTAGTGCACATATAAGGAAGATGGAAATAAGGCAAGTGGATCACCTAATATCGTGCCTTAAGGAATTAGAAAAGCGACAGCAAAAAAATCCAAAAACTCCAGGAGAAAGGAAATAATAAAGATATTAGCAGAAATAAATTAAATAGAAAATAAGTGAACTATACAGAAAATAAATGAAAGTAAAATCTGGTTCTTTGAAAAGATAAACAAAATCAATACACCACTAGCGAGACGTATTAAGAAGAGAGAAAGGAACCAGGTGAATCAAATCTGCAATGAAGCAGGCAAAAAAAAGCAGACATAGTAGAAATACAAAACATTATTAGAGGATACTATGAACATCTGTATACCAAGAAACAAGACAATCTGGATGAGATGGACAAATTCCTGGACACATATAATCTACCAAGATTGAGCCAGGAGGATAAAAAAAGTCTGAATAGGCCCATAACAAGCCAGGAGATAGAATCAGTAATAAATAACCTTCCGACAAAACAAAACAAAACAAAACAAAACAAAACAAAACAAAAAGCAGCCCTGGCCTTGATGGCTTCACCTCTGAATTCTATAAAACTTTCAAAGAAGAGTTAACCCCCATTCTGCTCAAGTTATTTCTAAAGATCCAAAAGGGTGAATCTCTCCCTAATTCATTCTATGAATTCATTCTATGAAGCCTCTATCACCCTTATTCTTAAAACAGATAAGGACAGGGCAAGGAAGGAAAACTATAGACCGATATATCTGATGAATATAGATGCAAAGATTCTCAACAAGATACTAGCAAATCATACCCAAAAACTTATTAAAAAGACTATACATCACAATCAAGTAGGCTTTATTCCAGGAATACAAGGTTGGTTCAACATAAGCAAAACCATAAATGTAATACACCATATTAACAGGAATAAAGATAAAAACCATATGGTCATATCAATTGATGCAGAAAAAAAGCATTTGATAAGATACAACATCCCTTCATGATCAAGACTCTCAGCAAAATAGGCATAGAAAGGTCATTTCTCAACACAATAAAAACTATCTATGGAAAACCAATAGCGAATATCCTCAATGGAGAAAAGCTGAAAGCTTTCCCACTAAAAACGGGTACAAGGCAAGGATGCCCACTTTCTCCACTGCTTTTCAATATAGTAGTGGAAGTCCTCACTAACACAATCACAAAAGAGGAAAAAATAAAAGGCATTCAAATAGGAAAATAAGAGGTGAAACTCTCTCTTTTCGCAGATGACATGATTGTATATATAAAAGACCCAATGGTTTCCATAAAAAAAATTTCTGGAAGTAATGCACAAATACAGTAAATTTGCAGGATAAAAAATCAATATACAGAAATCTATAGCATTTCTTTATATGAACAACAGACAGACTGAGATAGAACTGAAAAAAGTTATTCCATTTACCATAGTCACAAAAAGTATAAGATACTTAGGACTAAATCTAACCAAAGACGTTAAAGACCTCCACAAGGAGAACTATGAGAAGTTAAAAAAAATAAGTGGAAAATGGCACAAAAAAGTGGAAGGGCATCCCATGTTCTTGGATTGGAAGAATTAAAATAATCAAAATGGCAATTCTACCAAAATTAATCTACATATTTAATGCAATGCCAATCAAAGTACCAGGCACATTCTTCATAGATCTTTAAAAGACAATCATAAAATTCATCTGGAATCATAAAAGACCCTGTATTGCCAAAGCAGTTCTACACAAGAGTGGAGTGGGTGGCATCTCACTCCCTGACCCAAAAATATACTACAAAGATGTGGTAATCAAAACAGCATGGTACTGGTGCAGAAATAGACAGGTGGACCGATGGAACAGAATAGAGTCCCCAGAAATATATTCCCAAGCATACAGTCAACTGATTTTTGACAAGGAGTACCAGTCAATCTAGTGGTAAAAGGAAAACCTCTTCAGCAAATGGTGCTGGAAAAACTGGATTTCCACCTGCAGAAAGATGAATCTGAACCCTACTTCTCACCTTTGACAAAAATCAAGTCAAGGTGGATCAAGGATCTAAATTTAAGACCTCAAACTATAAAACTGCTCCTAAAAATACTGGGGAAATTCTGAGAGACAACGGGGTAGAGAAAGACTTCTTATATAAGACCCCCAAAGCACAGTCGATTATCCCCAAAATAGACAAGTGGGATTACATCAGTCTAAGAAGTCTTTGCATGGCAAAAGACACATTAATTAGTGTGAATTGACAGCCCTCGGAATGGGAAAATAATTTTGTAAATTATGCATCAAATAAGTGACTAATAACCAAAGTACACCAGGTACTCAAGCAGCTGTTTGTAAAAAAGATGATCAACTCTATTAAAAGATGGGAGGGAACCAGCAGTTAGCGTAATGGCTATGTCGCTGGACTCCCACGTAGTCGACCGCGGTTCGCATCCCGGACCCGGTGGCTTAAAACTCACGCCGGGTGCGTGTGCGTGCGTGTCCAAGATCCCGAGAGGAGAATGGAGGAGAAGGGATTGCAGCGTGACCATCCCCCCTGGGGGGTGATTTCTCGCTTTCTGTCTCTATATCTCTCTCTGTCTGTCTGGCGAGCACACACGCCCTATAGCGAAAAACCTCTCTCAGAAAAAAAAAAAAAGATGGGAGAAGGAGTTTAAAAAAAAAAAAAAAACACTCTTTAAAGATGCCATAGGATGAGACCAGTATGTGGTGTGATGGTGAAAGCGCTGGACACTCCCTCATGGCTGACCACGGTTCAACTCCTGGACCTGGTGGCTTGGTTTCTCACACCTCTCTCTTTCTCACTTTCTCTGTACCTGGTCAAATTAAAATAAATAAATGAATTAATAAAAAAAAATTTAAAAAGATGACATATGAATAGCCAAAAGGCATATGAAAAAATGGTCAACATGCCTCATCGTAAGGGAAATACAGATCAAAACAACAATGAGATACCACCTAATCCCAGTCAAAATGTCTAAGATTAAAAAACAAAATTGATAAGTGTTGGCAAGGGTGTGGTGAAAGAGGAACTCTCTTACACTGCCAGTGGGAAGGTAAATTGGTCCAGCCACTGTGGAGAACAATTTGGAGATTCCTCAAAAATCTACAAATAGTACTACCATATGCTCCAGCAATCCCACTCCTTGGTATCTACCCAAAGGACAGAAGTATTCTTCATCAGAAAAGTACTTGCACATCAATGTTTATTATGGCCCTATTCATGATTGCTAAGACATGGAACCAACCCAAAAGCCCCTGTACAGATGAATGATTGAAAATCTGGCACATATACTCTATGGAATACTATTCAGCCATAAAAAGAAAATCCTGGCTTTTGACAGAAAGTGGAAGAATATGGAAGATTTACTTCTGATTGAAGCGAGTCAGGCCATGAAGGAGGCACATTGTATGTCCCCACTTAACATATACTGAGTGTCCGCACTCTATGACTAAAACTGATTGACTAAAGGATGTACAAACACAAGAGATTGGTGTGAATGCCCGATGTGGTGTGTGTGGAGGAGTGGGGCCTAAGGAAAGACATTTGGAGGAGGGGTATGGAGGCAAAGCATTCACGGGATACGGAGGTGCGGTGTTACCTGTTGAAGATATTTTGATCAACTGGACTGGGAAGAAATGCTCACATATTGAAAAGTTCACTTTGGGGACCAGCAGTTAGCATAATGGCTGGACTCCCATGTAGTCGACCATGGTTCCAGTCCCGAACCCGGTGGCTGAAACTCACACTGGGCGCATGTGCATGCATGCCTACTATCACAAGAGGAGAATGGAGAAGGGATGGCAGCGTGGCCATCCCCCTGGGGGGTGATTTCTTGCTTTCTGTCTCTCTTTCTCTCTGTCTTTCTGGCGAGCGCATGTGCCCTGTAGCAAAAACCTCTAAAAAAAAAAAGAAAAGAAAGAATTGTTCACTTTGTGAGCTAAATAATGTGCTTGAATGTATAAAAATTTTTAAAAAAAATTAAAAAAAGAGTTATGCCTAGAGTAATCAATGATTTCTAGAATTTGATGGAAAATTAACTACAAAACAGATGAAGTAAACTGTGTAGTATAATAACAAATTTAAAGAATTTTTTGCACACCAAGTTAGGAAATTGATTATTTTTATTTCAATTACAGTGGACCTATCTCCTAATTAATAGAAGTTTATAAGCATCCTTTTTATAGCTTCTTGAGAAGATATATACTACTTTTTTTACCTTTTTTTTTTTTTTTTTTTAGTGGTTTTTGCTATAGGGCGTGTGCGCTCACCAGACAGAGAGAGACATAGAGACAGAAAGCGAGAAATCACCCCCCGGGGGGATGGCCACGCCACAATCCCTTCTCCTCCATTCTCCTCTCAGGATCTTGGGCATGCACGCACACGCGCCCGGCGTGAGTTTTAAGCCACCAGGTCCGGGACGCCAACCGCGGTTGACTATATGGGAGTCCAGCGACATAGCCATTACGCTAACTGCTGGTCCCAAGAAGATATATACTGTTAATTTTAAGACAAACACTCTCAATATTTATATACTCACTATATAATTGTTCTAAAGGCTCATTTAATTATTTTCTTATTTAATCTTTATTTAATGATTATTTAATTATTTCTTCTTTAATCATTGCCTTAAAAAATTAAGGCACACCATTGCCTTAAATAATAGAGGTACACTTTTACTTCTTTGCAATGATCCAAAAGCTTTATTTTCAGCATTGACTACAAGTTTGTAAAGCTATAAATTGTTGTCTGTACATGTGTTCAGAGGAACTAGAAGAGGTAGCCTTTGTGTGGTAGGCAGAATGATGCTCCCTTCCTCAAATATGTCCTTGTCTTACCTCCTAAACCTGTGAATATGTTATTTTACATAGCAAGTGAAACTTTAAAGATGGAATTTACGTTACAGGTCTTTAAATATAGGGAGATTATCCTGGATCATGTAGGTGAGCCTAATGTAAACATGTGGATCCTTAAAAGTGAAAAAGGAATGTAAACAAGTCAACTAAAGAGGTCTGATTAAAAGATGGCAAGAGAAATCCTAAGTTTGAGAGGGACTGGACACATTGCTGCTGGACTTGAAGGAACAAAACCATAAGCCAAGGAATGCCAGTGATGTCTGGAAGCAAGGAATTACCCTTATTGAACAGCCAGTAGAAAACAAAATGCTCATTCTGACAAACACAAGGAATTACATTTTGCCAATAACTGCAATGAAACTGGGAATAGATTTTCTTCTAAAGCTTCCAGAAAGGAACCCAGCCTTACCAATGCTTTGATTTAAGCTCAGTGAGACCCATGTAAGATTTATGACCTCCAAAACTATAGAAAACAAATTTGCGTGTTTTTAGTTGTTAAATTCATGATAATTTGTAATGGGAGTGGTAGAAAACCAATACAGATGGCTTATTCTGAAGAAAGAATAATAATAGCTACTACTTAGCACTTAGTATGAGCAAGGCATATTAAAGCTGTTATCTTATTTAATAGTAATAATAATACCTTTATTTATATAGATAAGGAAATCAAGTCACAAAGGCTAAATAATGGATTTTTCAAACAGGTTGTCTAACTCTGAGCCAACTATTAACCTGTGTGCTATTCTGCTCCTCGACAGGACTAGAGGAAGGCATACTGGGTTAGTGCTAAAATTATAAAAATAGTCATTTATTGAAGGTCGTAATTCATTATTAGGATTATGAATCTACTATGTAGGTTCTCTACTGAAGTTTGTTTATGTCATGGAAATAAACTTAGAACCAATATTGTACATACAAAGTTTATTTTTTAATTTTATTTAACTTTATTTATCCATCTACTTATTTATTTCAATTTTACCAGAGAGGGACAGAGCAAGAGAGAGAGAGAGAGAGAGAGGGAGGGAGGGAGGGAGAGAGAGAGAGAGAGAGAGAGAGAGAGAGAGAGAGAGAGAGAGAAAGTGAGAAAGCAAGCCACCAGGTCTGGGACATGAACCATAGTCGGTCATATGGGAGTCCAACACTCTTAACCACCACACCACCTGCCAGTCTCACAGAGTTTATTTTTATGTGAGTTCTCCCCTTTTAACAGATTTTAAGAGTATGATACATTATTTTTATTTCAATATTTATTTAATTTTATTTATTCACTAATTTATTTTAATTTGAACAAAGAGAGACACAGAGAGAGAGAGGAAGAAAGAAAGGGAAGTCAAAAAGCGAGCCACCAGGTCCAGGACTCGAACCATGGTCAGTCACATGGAAGTGTCCAGCGCCTTAACCACCATTCCACCTGCTGGTCCCCGAGAGTATGATACATTATCAACTATAGACATGATGCTGTACAGCAGATCTCTAAAACTCCTTGTTGTCTAGCTAAAACTATGCACCCTGTAAAGCAACTGTCCATCTTTCCCTCTAGGTCCCTGGTAACGATCATTCTACTCTATATTTCTGCCTTAGCCTGTTTTAGATTGCTCATATAAGTGGAACCATATCGTATTTCCCTTGTGATTTACTTATTTCACTTAGCATAATGCCCTCCAGGTTCATACATGTTGCCAAATATTACAGTATTTCCTTATTTTTTATCCAAAAGTAATACTCCATTGTATGTACATGCCACATTTATACATATTTGTCCATTCATCCTGTGATAAACACTCAGGTTGATTTCACCTCTTGGTTACTCTGAATAAAGCTATAATAAACATGTACTTGCAGATATCTCTTTACGATTTGGATTTCAATATTTTTAGGGAAATATCCAGAAGCAGGACTACTGAGTTCTATGTTCTATATTTAATTTCTGAGGAATCTTCATACTATTTTACATAGCAGTTGCACCATTTTACATTCTTACTAACACTGTACAAGGGTTTCAATAGCTCCACATCCCAGAGATCATTTGTCATTTTCTGTTCCTTTTTTGTTTGTTTTTGTAGTTATCGTAACAGGTGTCACAGCATATATTACTACGATTCTGATTTACATTTCCCTGATGGTTACTCATTTTGAGTCTTTTCACATACCTGTTGGCTATTTATATATCTTCATAGGAGAAACATTTATTCCAGTTCTTGGCCCATTTTCAAAGGGGTTATTTGTTTTCTGTTGCTGTTGATGTGGTTGCTATCAAGTTAGTTTTTGAAAGTATTTTCAATATTAACCTCTTAGCAGATGAATGGTTTGCAAATATTTTGTTTCATTTGTAAACTGGCTTTTCATCATCTTGTTTCCTTTAAGTCAACCAAAGCAACTTCGTTGCTCAGAAATAAGTAGCAAGAATCAAGAGAAGCCTCGTATCCATGACAAGTCAGTTCATCCAAGGCTCAGGAAGGGTACCTGGAGCAGGTAGATGCTCATCTGCATGTGACCCATTCTACACTGCAGCTACAGGACTCTGAAAACATCTCACTATGGGATTTATAACTCAAGCACCTGCCGGCATGCTGAGTGCAAGTGTTGCAGGACATCCTGTTCCAGGAGGGACAAGTACAAAGCCCAGGGTGTTCTGAAATATTCCTCCTTATCTCTATGCTCTATGTTCCCAGCACAGGCTATAGTTATTCTCAAAATCACAAGCAGGAGAGGAAGAGCCAAGACACCCTAGGTCATGCGTACAACTGTTCTTTCCTTCTAGATAAATCAATCTGTTGGTGCATAATGTTCCTAGCAGCCTCTTAGATCCTTTTTATTTCCACAATATCAATTGCAATGTCTCGACTTTCATTCTGATTTTATTTATTTGAGATTTCTTTCTTTTATTCTAAGGTAGTCTAGCATGGAATGGTCAATTTTGTTTTTCCTTAAAAGAAAAAAGATCTTAGTATCATTGATTCCCCTCTCCCATTTTCTATTCTTTGTTTTTTTCTGTAATAGTCATTTTTTTTTTCCTTATGCTAACATAGGGCTTAATTTGTTCTTCTTTTTCTAGTTCTTTGAGACATAAAGTTAGACGTTTTATTTGAAAACTTGCTTTTTTTGTAAAAAAAAAAGTACATATTTTTATCGTTATAAACTTTCCTTTTAGTACTGCTTTTACTGTATGCCATAGGTTTTAGTGCATTGTGCTTTTATTTTCATGTGTCTCAGCTATATTCTAAATTCCCATTCGATTTCTTCTCAACCCATTGATTCTTCAAAAGCATATTGTTTAATTTCCACATATTCTTGAATTTTCCCATTTACCTTCTGTTATTAATTCCTAGATTTATTTCATTGAGGTCAGTATTTATTAACATACAAAAGCTCAACTTGGTTCTCTCATTTCCAAGCTTATGTTATCGATATCACAGTTTACATCTTTGTACATTATGTATCTATTAGTATATTTTATGTTTGTAATATTAGGTGATAGGAAAGTCATGATATATTTTTGTATGTTTTTCTGTACAAAAATGCATCATGACTTTTCCAATGATCCAATATTTAGTACTTTTTCTGTTGACTCATATTTTTTAAAGATTTATTTAATTTTATTATTATTATTACTTTTTTTTTAAATTTGCTATAGGGCACAAGTGTTCACCAGAGAAGGAGAGAGAGAGAGAGAGAGAGAGAGAGAGAGAGAGAGAGAGAGAGAGAGAGAGAGAGAGAAAGTGGGGAAGCAAACCACCAGGTCTGGAACTCGAACTGCAGTCAGCCATATGAGAGTCCAGTACCTTAGCCACCACCATGCCACCTGCTGTCCCCTCTGTTACATCATATTAAAATTAAATTGCCTATCATAATTAAAATGTTACATTATTTCATATTTTTCTACATATTTATTTTTACCAAGCAGTTTTATACTTTAATATGCTTTTATATTATTCTTTAGCATCCTTTTATTTAAACTTGAAGAACTCACATTAACATTTCTTGTAAATCATGTTCAGTGGGGATAAACTCAACCTCTGTTTATTGGTAAAAAGTTTTTGTCTCTCCTTTTTTGAAAGACAGTTTTATTAAATATAGTACAAGGAGTCTTCAAAAATTCTTGAAAAATGTATATTATGAAAAAATCTATGCATGGATTTTAAGTTTTTTTTGCACCAAAATAAGCTCATATTTCAATTTCAGTTTCCCACAAACTATTTGAAAACACCTAATGTTCATGGTTGACAGGTTTCTTCTTTTAGCAGTTTGAATATATCATCCCATTAACTTCTGGCCTGCAAGGTTTCTGCTGAGAAAATCCTAATACTCTTAGCATGTTAACTTGTATGTGACAAGCTGTTTTTCTCTTGTTGCTTTCAAAATTCTCTTTGACTTTTGACAGTTTGATTATAATGTGTCCCAGTGTGAATTTCTCTGGGTTCATCTTATTTGCAGTCAATTGGGCCTCTTGCCTCTACATGTCTAGATTTGGGGAAATTTCAGCCATTATTTCTTTAAATATGCATTCCACTTCTTTCTCTTTATATGCTCCTTTCGAAAATCCTATAATGAGTATATATGTCTGCCTGACGGTGTCTCATAAATCCATTATGCTTTCTGCACTGTCTTTTTTTTTTCTTTAACTTCTCTAATTGGATGATTTTCAATGACCTGTCTTTAAGTTCTCTGTTGAATCCCAATGGTGAATTTTTTAAAAATCAGCTACTGTATTTTTTTACCTCCAAGTTACTGTTTTTTTTTTTTAATACATGTTCTATCTTTGTTGATATTTTCTCTTTATTTATGCATTATTCTCCTTACCTTGGATATTATTTTGATGTTTATTTAGAATTCTCTGCCATACAAATCATATATCTCCATTTCATTATGGGGTTTTTCAGATTTACTTTGTTCACTTGTTTGGGGCATAGTTACCTATATTTTCATTTTACTTGACTTTCTTTGATTTTATCTGCAAACTAGAAAAACGTCTACTTCTAATCTTCATAGACTGGGCTCCTACAGAAGCTCTTTATCAATCAGTTAGGTCAGAGATTTGGAGGAGTTTTCAGACTCTCATGCTGTTCCAACCTACTTTCTTTGTTCTCAGTGACCATAGAGTATTAAGAATATGTCAAGACTCATCAGCACTTTGAGACAAATAAATTGAAGTTTTTCCTGTTGAAAAACTCCAGAAAAGTTATATCACTGGAAATTATCCAGCTCTTTTCGTTACTGGAATAAACTGGGATCTGGGGTGGTTTAAATCTATTTGCTCTGGGCTGATTCAGGTAGAAAGGCTATAGTCACCTCTAGTTCACACCTCTGTCTTTGATCTCACTGTCCCTTGGACATGTGGAGTATTTGAGGTCCTGTTAGCATTCCATGACAGGAAAGACAGATGTTAACTCCTGATCAGTCCCTGGGGACGTTGTGGACACTGGAAACAGCCCAATTATTTCTTTACCCAGAGAAAAGCTGAGAGGTGAGATTTTTGTCTTTTCACTCTGTTCTGAGGTAGAAGGATGGTGTGTAGTGAGTCACATATTAAATAGATATTTTTGTTCTCACTGGTTCTTACATTAGCTACAGTATTCCTGTGCCTATTAAGAAGACTTTGAAACAATCAAAAGACAAGCTAATCTGTGATGCTTCCAAAAATATCGAGGTGATGAATTTATGATCTTACTCTTTTTTTCTCAGAAAGAAGCTGGAATCTTGGAGTTTCCTCTGTATCATATAGTGCTGAACCGAGAGTATGGACTATTGTGAGAGGTTAGCTCTAATTTTCTTACTGGCTCCAATGTGTCTGATATTGTGCTCATCCAAGATACAGGAACCTTTCAACTAGTTTCTGGATTTCTCATAAATAAAATTTGACTGTATTTTGTTTTAGAATCAGTGTTTGTGGGAGGAAGCAAATCCAAGATTTCTTATTTTGCTATCTTGCTGACATAACTACACATCGCTTTGGTAAATATACAAAATGCATTATTATTAATTTTTTGGAGAAGTTTTTGCTATATGGTCCATGCATTTGCCAGAGAGACAGAGAGAGACAGAGAGACAAAAAGCAAGGAATCACCCTCAGGAGGGATGGCCATGACACAATACCTTCTCCTCCATTCTCCTCTCAGGATTTTGGGCACACACACACATATGCCTGGCATGAGTTTTAAGAAACTGAGTCTGGAACTCACACTGTTGTGGGAGTCCAGCAATATAACCATTACACCATCTGCTGGTCCCAAAATGCATTACTTTAAAAAAAATAATTCAATATGTATTGAGTACTTATTACAAGCAAGGTGCTATATAGATAAATAGCTATGGATAGATATAGATACAATTTAAATTTGCTATAGGGCATGTGGGCTCCCTGGAGAGAGACAGAGAGAGAGAGAGGGAAAGTGAGAAATCCCTCTCCCTTTAATGCTGCAGTCCTTTCTCTGCCACTCTAGTCTCTGGATTTTGGGCACTTGAGCATGCATGGATTCATACTCAGTGATTTTTTTTCAAGCTACTGGGTCCAGGACACAAACCACACAGTTGGCCATGTGAGATTTATCCACCTTAAACTCTACATCACCTGCTGGCCCCACAGATACTATATTTAGTTAGTTACATGCATCATCTATTTTCCTACTGATAACTTTATGATAAATATTTTAATATGTAGAGACAAGAAGATAACATAATAGTTACATCACTGGACTCCCACATGGACGACGTGGTTTGAGTCTTGGACCCAGAGACTTGAAACTCATGCTGGGTGCATGTGTGCGCATGCCCAAAATTCTGAAAGGGGAATGGTCATACCCCCAGGGAGGATAATTTCTTGCTCTCTGTCTCTCTGCTTCTCTCTCTCTCTCTCTGGCAAGTGCATATGCCCTATAGCAAAATAAAATATTTCTTAAGAAAAAGATTTTAAGGGACCAGCAGTTGGCATAATGGCTATGTCGCTGGACTCTCATGTAAATGACCACAGTTCAAGTCCTGGACCCAGTGGCTTGAATTCACACTGGGCACGTGTGAGTGCATGCCCAAGATCCCGAGAGGAGAATGGAGGAGAAGGGATTGTGATGTGGCCATCCCCCCTGGGGGGTGATTTCTCACTTTCTGTTTCTCTGTCTCTCTCTGTCTTTCTGGTGAGTGCACACGTTCTATAGTAAAAACCTCTCCAAAAAAAAAAAAAAAAAAAAGATTTTAATATGTACCTCTAGTTTTCAGATTATGCCATCTCCCTGGCCTAGTAATTGAAGGAACCAGATCTCACTTGGCCAAACAGTTCAAGTCTCAGCCCTAGCAGCTTGAAAAACATGCCATATGCCTATGTGTGCCCCAAGTTCTAATAGGGTGGAGAAATGGAGAAGGGATTGTTGTATGACCATGCTCCACTGAAGGGTATGCTTTCTTGCTCTCCCTCTATCTCTGTCTCTCTTTCTTTCTCTGGTGACTGCACATGGCCTTTTGCAGAAAACAAAAAGAAAGAAAGAAAAGAAAGAAGAAAGAAAGAAGAAGAAAGATGGAAAAAGAAATCTCTCTGGATTGGAAGAATTAATATAATCAAAAGAGCAATTCTATACAAATTAATCAATATATTTAATGCAATTCTAATAAAAATACAAGAGATATTCTTCACAGATATAGAAAAAGCAATTGCAGAATTTGTTTGGAATCATAAAAGACCAACCAAAAGAGAGAGACAAGAAAATAAATGAGAATAATGTACAGGAAATTCTAGACACCACTAAATGCACAAGTATTTGTATAATAGGTATTTCAGGTGAAGAAGCTGATAAAAGCATGGAAAAACTTTTCCATGAAATATTATTTGAAAACTTCACAGATCTAGAGAAACATGGATAAATTCAGACTCAAAAGACAAAAAGAACTCCAAACAGAATCAACATTAAAAGATCCTCCGCCAAACACATCATAGCAAGATTGATAGTAATCAAAAACAAAGACAATAATCTGAAAATGGTAAAAGAGGACTGTCAAGTTACTTACAAAGGTTATCTATTAGACTAATACCAGACCTCTCATCTGAAACAATGCAGGCAAGAGAACAATTGGAAGACATATTCAAAACATTATAAGAAAAACAGTTTCAATATAGAATACTAAATCTGGCAAGATTATCTTTTAAATAGGAAGAACAAATAAAATCCTTCTTAGATAAACCAAAACTGGAAAGAATTCACCAACACTAGACCAGTTCTTCAAGAAATACTGAAGTGAGTATTATATTAGGAAAACTGAAGAGAAATTAACAGAAATAAGACAACAAAAACAACCAAGAAAATGGTTAATAAAATGGCATGGAAAATTTTGCAAATATGGACAATAATGTTTAATTTTAATGGACTAAATTCTCCAATTAAAAGATACAGACCAGTGTCAGAAGATGGCATGGTGGTTAAGGTGCTGGATTCCCACATGGTCGACCATGGTTCAAATCTTGGGTCCAGTGGCTTGTTCTCTCACTTTTTCTCCTTGTGTCTCTGTCTGGTCAAATTAACAAATAATAATAAATTAAATTAAATAATTCTAAAAGATAAAAAAATGACACAAACTAGCAGAATGAATACAAAAAGAAGCTCTCTATATGCTGCTTACAAGAAACAAGCTTCAGGGCCAGGAGATGGCATGGTGGTTATGTCACTGGATTCCCA
This sequence comes from Tupaia tana, assembly GCA_026018925.1. Lineage (NCBI taxonomy): Eukaryota > Metazoa > Chordata > Mammalia > Scandentia > Tupaiidae > Tupaia > Tupaia tana. Next base: position 27,040,677 of record JAKSZU010000009.1, read on the forward strand.
CATGGGTGACCGCAGTTTGAATCCGAGACCTGATGGCTTCAAAACCATGTCACTTGCATGTGTGTATGTGTCCAAGATCACAGGAGGAGAATGGAGGAGAAGGGATTGCAGCATAGCCTTCTCCCTCTGCAGGGTGATGTCTCACTTTCCCTCTTACTGCCTCTGTCTCTACCTCTCCCTGTAAGAACATGTGTCCTTAGGCTAAAATCACTTAAAAAACAAAAACAAAAACAAAACAAGAAACACACCTCACTGATAAAGACCTACATAGACTAAAAGTGAAGGGCAGGAAAAAGATATTCCATGCAAATGGAAACGAAAAAAATCTAGAGTTTACAAAAGACTTTATAATTTTTTTCCAGTGGATTACATTTTGTATCTAGTCTATTATTGTTAAATTTTAGTTTCGTTTTATTGTGATTTATTGTGACAAAAAACATGTTGACTGCTTCCCTTCTGCTTTTAAATATTAGCTTTTAATTAATAGTGTAATAAATGCTTCAATTTCATGGACATCTTATAATGGATTTTAAAAAAACCTCGTAATTCCTGTTTGAAGGATATTTTTTAAAAAGTAATTATCAGCTGTAGACAAGAGCAAAGATTTTAATAGAAATCTTAAACTTGGTATCAAGATCCTAAAGCATCTCTTCAAAGAATTGTAATGGGATAAAGATGGTCTAATTGGTATGATCCTGAAGACAAAGCATAATCAAAGGGACAGCTTCCTAGAGGTGGAGGTGGTCTGGTCCAAGCAAAAATAGCTGGGTTAAGAGTAAAGGTCATGGCAATAGTTTTTTGAGATGTTCAAGACATTTTACTTGTTGACTTTCTGGAGGGCCAAAGAATGATAACTGTTTATTATGAGTGTTTTGAGAAAGTTAACTGAAGATTTACCAGAAAAATGCCCAAGAAAGTTTCACCAGAGAGTTTTTCTCCATCCAAACAATGATTTTATTCATTCCTCTTATCAAACAAGGGCAATTTTATAAGATGGGAGATCACTACTGTCCTCATTTGCCTCCTTCTAACTTTTTGTTTGTTTGTTTGTTTGTTTTGTAATCTTAAAAAATCTTTAAAGACACTTATTTTTCATCAGTTAGTGTAAAAGAGACTCGGGATTTTGGGCACTCATGCACATGCACTCACCAGTTTTTCAAGCTGTGAAGTCTGGTACTCTAACCACACAGTTGGCCATGTGGGGATCCAGCCACCTTAACTACCACACTATGTGTTGGTCCCAAACTTCAGATAATTTAAACTCTCTATGTATTCTTTTTTTTTAAAAAAAAAGAGAATTGTTTAACCATATATAAAATGTACAATTTATTAGCAAAATACATAAAGGGAATGCTTGTTGAAGGCTTACTATTGAGTTTTTAAAGTTTTTTTGTATATTTTGGATATATCCTTTTCAGATGTCTGGTTTGCAAATATTTTTGTCCCATTCTGTAGATTGTCTCTTCACTCTGCTGATTGGTTCCTTGGTTGTGCAGAAGCTTTTTAGTTTGATGCAGTCCCATGTGTCTATTTTTGCTTTTGTCCTTAGTTCTCTTGTGTTCACATATTAAAAAATATCATTGCCAAAAAAAAAAAAAAAAAAGTAATTCTCGGGAACCAGCAGTTAGCATAATGGCTATGTCGCTGGACTCCCACGTAGTCGACTGCGGTTCGCGTCCCGGACCCGGTGGCTTAAAACTCACGCCGGGCATGTGTGCGTGCGTGCCCAAGATCCTGAGAGGAGAATGGAGGAGAAGGGATTGTGGCGTGACCATCCCTCCTGGGGGGTGATTTCTCGCTTTCTGTCTCTCTGTCTCTGTCTGTCTGGCGAGTGCATGTGCCCTATAGCGAAAACCACTCCAAAAAATAAAGTAATTCTCAAAACAATTTACACATATCTACGTTATAGTGATTTTTAGAACTTCATGCTTGACAAAGTGGAAAGTTTCAGTGAGATGCTTCCTTGATCATGAATACTTTTATTATATTTATTTAAATAAATATCCTATGAATTTCCCCAGGAAAATTCAAAAGACAGCTTATTATCTTGCCTGTAAATTTCTTTATCCCAAAGTTTAAAAAACCTAAAAACTTTTTAAATTTTACATGTGCAGTGTTCTCTAGTAAGCTATAAATCACCGTTCTTTTTACTGCCTCTTATTTAAATATTACTTCTTGTTTTTTTGCTGGCAAAACCTGTGTTGCCTCAGTATGTAAATACTTACTGTGATAATTTTCATGTAGTGAAAGAAGAACAGATTTTAATAGTATTCCTCAGCTACTAAGCTGGCCTATATTTACAAAGTCAGAAGTCTATAAAATAAAAGCAAAACAAAACAATCAAGAAAACCACAATGAATATTTTCAAGGTGTGAATTATAAGATAGAAGTTAAGTTCTATTTCCCAGTATAGAGTAATAAATAACATTAAGAAAAAATTAGGTGTGAATGGTGCATATCATTTAGTGTATACTATTACTAATGTACATTTCTAGTGTGTCCTGTTCTGTGTTCTTAATTAACGTTTCAACATACATTGCTTTCACTCATGGTATGACCCTATTAAGCCAATATGATAATTTGGAGTGAGAATATTAGGTACACCAGTCTACTATCAAACAACTTGGTTAATTACCCACATTTCCCACCCACCTCAAGGCCACTGAATTAGCTGAACTTGCTTGTATTGTATGAGAAATAGGTCAGATTATGGTCTATCGTTAGATAAAATTATCGGGCTATTAGAAAAGTTATGATGCATTTTGCATAGAAAATATGTCATTTATAAGGGTCATTCCTCAATATAATAAAGTCATATATGAAAAAACCTATAGCTAACATTATCCTGAATGTGGAAAAGCTAAAAGCTTTTCCACTAGAAACTGGTTCTAGACAAGACTTCCCACTTTCTCTACCGTTTTTCAATAAAGTGCTGAAAGTCTCAGCCAATGCAATCAGAAAAGAGAATAATAAAAAAGGCATTGGAATAGACAAAGAAGACTTGAAAATATCTTTATTTGCAGATGACACGCTGGCATACTTAGACCCAAAGGTTTCCATGAAAAAATTTCTCGAAGTAATAAACGAATACAGTGAAGTGTCAGGATACAAAATCAACATCCAAAAATCTATAGAATTTCTATATATGAACAACAAGTTGAACAAAGTAGATCTGAAGAAAGGAATCCCTTTTACCATAGCCATAAAATGTATACGATACCTAAGGATAAACCTAACAAAGGAAATCAAAGACCTTTACAAAAAAATTATGACAATCTTCTAAAAGATATTGAAGAGACACAAAAAAGGGGGAAGGGCATCTCATGTTTCTGGATTGGAATAATTAATATAATCAAAATGGCAATTCTACCCAAGTTAATCTACATATTTAATGCAATTCTAATAAAAATACCAAAGATATTCTTCATAGATCTAGAAAAAGCAATCGTAGAATTTGTTTGGAATCATAAAAGACCTCATATAGTCAAAGCAATCCTGTGCAAGAAGAGTGGAGTGGGCAGCATATCACTCCCTGGCCCCAAAATATACTCTAAATCTGTGATAATCAAAAGAGTATGGTATTGGCACAAAAACAGACAGGTGAACCAATGGAACGGAATAGATATCCCAGAAATAAACTCCAAGGCCTATAGCCAACTGATTTTTGACAAAGGTTACCAGTCAATCCAGTGGGAAAAGGAAAACCTCTTTAGCAAATGGTGCTCTAAAAACTGAGTATCCACCTGCAGAAAGATGAAACTGAACCCCCATCTTTCACCATGAACAAAAATCAACTAAAATGGATCAAAGGTCTGAACCTAAGACCTGAAGCTACAAAACTACTGGTGGAAAATACTGGGGAAACTCTGGGAGACATTAGGGTAGGCGAAGACTTCTTAAATAAAAATTCCAAAGCATGGGCAATACAATCCCTAACATGGACAAGTGGGACTATATCAGATTAAGAAGTTTCTGCATAGCAAAGGACACAGTAACTAGTGTGAATTGACAACCTTCAGAATAGAAAAGTATTTTTGTAAACTATGCCTCAGATAAGGGACAGATAATCAGAATACATAGGGAACTCAAGCTGATTACCCAGAAAAAAAAATGATTATCCCAATTAAAAGATGGGGAAATGAGCTGAACAAAAATCTCTCTAAGGACATGAATGAACAGCCAAAAATCATATGAGGAAATTCTCAACATCCCCCATTATAAGGGAGATGAAGATTAAAACCACAGTGAGATACCACCAAACCCCTGTCATTATGGTGAAGATTAAAAGTACAAAAAGTGATATGTTTAGGCGGGGTTGTGGTGAAAGTTGAACTCTCCTACACTGTTGATGGGAATGTAAATTGGTCTTGCCACTGTGTAAAAGAATATGGAGTTTTCTCAAAGATCTACAAATAGAACTACCATTTGATCAAGCATTCCCACTTCTGGGTATCTAATCAAAGGACAGGACAATGCTCAGTCAGAAAAGCACTTGCACATCAATGTTTATTGCAACATTATTCATGATCGCTAAGACGTGGAACCAATCCAAATATTCACAATCAGATGAATGGATGGAAAAAGTTTGGTACATATACTCTATGGAATACTATTCAGCCATAAAAACAAGACCCTGGCATTTGATAAAAGTGGTCAAATATGTAAGATTTATTGCTGAGTGAAGCAAGCCGGGCTACGAAGAAAGATATTGTACTCATCCATTTAATATGTACTGACTATCCGCACTCTATGGTAGAGATCGAAATATTGGCATGCATAAAAGCAGTAAAAATAGTTATGGACACTGAAGATAGTGTGGAATGGGGGTGGGGGAGAAAGGAAGAGTACAGAGAAGAATAGCAAGAGAATAGAGAGGCATGACATTTATGGGACGCAGAAATGTTTTATTACCTGTTGATGATAACTTGTATAGTATTCTCAACTGGACTGATCTTAGAAGTATTTTATGTTAGGCAAATTCTCTTTAAAAGTGAATGAAATATAGTGATTGAATGTTTAAAAGATGAGAATAAAAATAATAATAATCTGAAAAAAATGGAAAGTTCTTTGATGATTGTTGGTGTCCGCCCTGGGCCTTGGCTTGAGCTGAATCATGATCAGGAGGCTGCTGGTGAGGAAGAGAAAGAGGAAGCCCTTCATCTCAAGAGGACTGGGGAATCAGAAAGAATGAGACAAAGAGACAGATTAACAGTGGACACAGGCAGCCTGAGCCTAGGTAGCCTAAGCAACTTGTGCCACAGCTTGTGCTGCCCAGACAAACTGGGCATCTTTATTTATGGTATGAGGCAACACTACATATGTATATTTTACGACATTTCATAGATTTGTGGCCAGGTTACAGACAATAAGAAGCAGATAAAAAATCTGTAAGAGCTTAGACATACTAAACTGGGTACATCTGGGTGTATCCCCTGATGATAATCACATCATGGAGAAATCCCATTATCTTCATTTCTAATGGAGAGAAGCCTACCTTCAGGTGTGGGGAAGAAACATAAGGCTAAAGAAACTCTCCATAAGGCGGGCACCACCACGCTCAGAGAAGGCTAAAGAATCTTACAGATGCAGAGCAGGGATTGGACTTTGCTCATTGGGGTCAAGATGTTTCCTGAATTCCATCAGATGTGTCTGTTGGAACGCCCCTAGCAATTTCCATCCTTTGCTCTGCCTACAGCGAGGGTCAAGGAAAGGACAAGTTGAAAGGTTCTGCCAAAGCCCAAAGGGACAGGGTGTTTGCTCAGAGCATGTCCCCACACCTCAGGGCCTCTCTCCAAACGTGTCCCTACAGATGATAATTTGAATAGCAATGTCTTTGTCTTGACTGATATGCATGGTAATCATTCTGTAAATAGAAATGTTATATACTGTAAAGATATATGTGATTATTAAAAAGTAGCAAGAAATAAAGAGAAAAAATGACTTTTCCAATGACCCAATATTTCATCTCACCTAATCAGTTAGGTTAATCATCTCTAGTCATTTTAGATGAAGGCTGTGAAAGATGTTTCACCTGGGTATTGGGGAACTCTTTCTCACTATTTGCTATATGAATATATATATATTTTTTTCTGTAGATATTTTTACAGCAATTATCTGATGCGTTAATTTTGTATTGTAAAAGATGATGTAATTATCCTATGCAGCCGCTCTGCACGCTTTTTAGGAGCAGGTGGATATAAATAATAAATAAAATGATGTTAAGGGTAGTGTGCTCATCTATTCAGTTTTCATTTTACATTTTTTTCATTGCCAGAGGATGCATGAGCCTTGCTAGACAGAAACAGAGTGACAGAGAGAGAAAAAATTGAAGTCCCTCCAAAATGGGATGAGGTCATGCTACAATCCCTTCTCTCCATTTCTCCCTCCTGTCAGGTTTTTGGATATGCATGCACACATTCCTGGCATGTTTTTCAAGCTGCCAGGGCTGAGATTCAAACCAATCAGTCATGTGGAATCTAACTTCCTTAACCACTAGGCTATGGAACTAACCCCTATCCAAGTTTTTTAAATACAGTACAATTGGCTGTCCACATCCACAGTTTCCACATCTGAGGATTCAACTAACAGTTGAAAACAGTCAAGCCATTGTAAATACTATGAAATTGGGGAGGGACCAGCAGTTAGCATAATGGCTATGTCACTGGACTCCCACGAAGTCGACCGCGGTTCAAGTCCCAGACCTGGTGGCTTAAACTCACGCCGGGTGTGTATAAGTGTGTACCCAAGATCCCAAGAGGAGAATAGAGGAGAAGGGATTGTGGCGTGGCCTTCCCCTCTGGGGGGTGATTTCTCGCTTTCTGTCTCTCTGTCTCTCTCTGTCTTTCTGGCGAGTGCACGTGCCCTACAGCAAAACCTCTCCAAAAAAAAAAAAAAAAAAAAAAATTGGGAGATGGTAGCTCCCTAAATAAAAGACATTGAAAAAATTTTCTATGTATTTTCCTTTTCACTTATATGTGATGCTAAGATTACTTTTTAGTACTCGAGATATGATTTAAAGCATATGGGAGGATTTCATAGCTTATATGCAAATACTGCACCATTTTATATAAGGGACTTTAGGATCCTAGGACTTGGGTATTTACAGGAGTCTTGCAACAAATCTTCCTTAGATACCACCCACACATACAGACATACAAAGACATAGATACACAAAAGGACTTCAAAATGTTCATGGAAAAGGAAATTATGTAAGAGTTTATTTTATTGCAAAAATGTTTTAGAATTCATGCATAATTATTTTCATAATAAACATTTCCTATGAACTATTTGAAGTCCCCTTATATAATTATGAAAATGTGTCTTCTTCAAAATAATATGTGTCCTTCAAGAAAAGCAACTGTTACACAAAAACTGAAATGTATAGAATTAATCAAACTCCATCTTTTATTTATCTTTCATTAACTTCATTGGCATTATAAAGTGATGACATTACAAATATCTGAATAAGTGCATTATTAAAAATAAGTTGCATATTGCTGCAAAGGGTCAGCAAGCAGTTTAGTTCTGGGATAAGCAGTACTATTTAATGAGCTAGGCCAGCATTTCTTAAAGTGCTCTGCCTGGATCACTAATTTCATAGGATGCTAATAGGCATTGCATGGGAAAAACATAATTCTACAAGGTTATATTCTGTTTTAAACAAGTTTCATTTCTGCAAGCTCACTGTGAGCTTTAGTATGTTACTGTTCACTGTGAATCTCTAGCAATGTGCTATACTGTGTAAGATTTCTCAGACTTACTTGACTATAGAATCCTTTGTTTTGCAGAGCATTTTTAAGAATAAGTGGCCCATGAATCACTAATTGTGAAATATTGGTTTTTACATACTAGAAAGAGAATCTTAAAGTGGAAGTATAAGACAGTAGAAAGACAAAACAAAATAAGCAACCAGCAAGCAACCTAGGAATAACTAAGTGTCTAGCACAATGCTTGATGAATATGTGTTAATAAATATGCATGAAATGAGTGGAAAGGTGAATACATAACTGTTCAGTCTCTTTAGTGATTAGAGCATTACATTTAGAAAATTAAAGTCCAGTTTTACTTTTTTGTTGTTGTTGTTGTTGATGCTGCTGTTTGTTTATATTTATTTATTTATTTATTTATTTATCTCCATGAAGGAGAAAAACTGGGAAAGACGGTGAGAGAGAGAGATAGGGAGAGAGAAACAGAGATAAAACACTCCCATCCGGATTATAATGCCACAATCCACCACCAGCTTTAGTCAGTTTCCAATCACAGATATTTGAGTGGCCAGCATCCTTAGGCAACATCCAGAAATCTTCCTATATGGCTCAGTGTCACATCACAACACATTAAATTATTGTATCACCATCTGGTCTTCAAAGTCCAGTTTCATAGTAAAAGAAGCATTGGTTTGGTGGTTAAACATACTTAAGTCTAATTCTGTAACTCGGTGCCTCAGACAGATTATTATTGACTAATTAATAATCCCAAGGCTTAGTTTATCTCCTAGGTGTGAATAATACTAATTTTCAAGTTGTTATAAGGATCAAATTTACTATAACACTTTAAAGTTGCTTGGCACAGTGTAGGTATTCAATCAACATTGGTTTCCTTCCTCTACAACAAAATTAAACTTTGATTCTAAATTATTGTGGAGAAAAATATTATAGGTATTGAAACAACAACGAATCTAATTACAATCTCTACTATGTATTTACCAGCTGTGTAGTCCTTTATCATCCTTAGTTTCTCTAAGTTTTAGTTTTTTTCTCTCCTTTTCTTCTTTTTCTTTTCTTTTCTTGTTTCTTTTCTTTTCTTTTCTTTTCTTTTCTTTTCTTTTCTTTTCTTTTCTTTTCTTTTCTTTTCTTCTTTTCTTTTCTCTTTCCCTTCCTTGTCTTATTTTTTTTCTTTTTTGGTTTTTGACATAAGGTGTGTGCACTCACCAGAGAGAGACAAAGAGGGCCACTGAGAAATCACTCCTCAGAGGGGATGACCACACCACAATCCTTTCTCCATTCTCCTGGGATTTGGGGCATGTATGCACATTCATCCATCATGATTTTCAAACTGAGACTTCAACCGCAGTTGGCCATTTGAGAGTCCAGCTGCCTTAACCACCATACCACCAACCAGCTAGCCCAATTTTGCCTGTTTTTAATCTTTCCGTATTTTTTTCCAGGTTTTTTTTATTTTCATGGGACGTGTGCACTCGCCAAAGAGACAGAGAGAGGGAAGGTGAAAAAGCATCTCCCAAGGTAGATGGCCATGCCACGATCCCTTCTCCTCCATTCTTCTCTTGAAAATTTGGGCATGTGTGCATGCACATACACCGGATGTACGTTTCAAGCCACTAGGTTCAGGACTGGAACCATGATCAGCCATGTGGAAGTCCAGTGCCTTAGCCACCACACAATCTGTTGGCCCAGCTTCGGTTTTCTTTAAAATAGTAATAAAATTACCAAGCTTGAAGTGTTATCATAATGATAAAAACATAAAGTACCTGGCAAACAGCTTGAACAAAGTAGGCCCTCAACACAACAGCCATTATTCTTGATTTCTGAGGGACTCTGGAATGGAAAACTTATTTAATAAGCATAGAATAGATTATAGAAATTCTTTAAAAAAGAGGTTTTTGCTATAGGTTGTGTGCACTCACCTAAGAGACAGAAAGTGAGAATTCACCCCCTCAGTGAGGAAGGCCACTTCACAGTTCCTTCTCCTCCAGTCTCCTGTCAGGATTTTGGGCAAGCACACACACATGCACACACACACACACACACACACACAAACACGCATGCACACATGCCTGGTGTGAGACTTAAGCTGCCAGATCGAGAACTTGAACTGTGGTTGACTACGTGGGAGTCCAGTGACATAACCATTAGGCTATCTGGTGTCCCCAGATTATTCTTTAGGATAAAGAATTCTTCTTATTCCCCAGAAATTCTTTAGGATCTTTGTAGGTCATGATTTGTAGAAAGCAAGTTTATTTTTTCTTCATAGATTGTATTGAACGGGAAAATAATAGTTTGTTGCAAACAGATAACTATTTCATCGACCTTATAGAAAATTCATTACCACTCAGACTATAGTCAGTTTATAATTACTTTCTCTCTTTTACTAGCATACACAACAATGTGAAGTTTAGGAAATACAGTAATAATAATAAACTAATTATCTGGGAGAATGAGAACTGTTGATCTAAAGGCAAGTTAAGAAAGTGATAATGATTAAAAAGTTATAGTTCCAACTTTGTTAGAATGTGTGTGTGTGTGTGCGTGTGTGTATATGTGTGTGTGTGTGTATATATATATATGGGTTTGTGTGTGTGTGTGTATGTAAATTAGTTTTTTTTGCCATAGGGTGCAAGCACTCACTGGAGAGAAACAGAGAGACAGGGAGAGGCCAAAGCGAGAAATCATGCCCCAGTGGGATGACCATGCCTCAATTCCTTTTCCATTCCCTTCCTGAGATTTTGGTCATGCCAGCACTCATGCCCAACATGATTTTCAAGCTGCTAGGTCTGGGACTCGAACTGTAGGCAGCCATGAGGGAGTCCAGTGCCATAACCACTACTCCATCTGCTGGCCCCATGGATTGTTTTTTACTTGAACATTTTTCCTTTGATTTTTAAACTTTTATGTTTTTAAATACACATTTTTCTTCTCCTTCAAAGCAAACTATATAAGATAAAATCACATTTCCTCCTACACATGCATGTGCAAATGTACCCATACACATGCATACACACACATCCCTTTACTACAGCTAATAGTCAAATAGATTTTATTTAGTATCTTCCAGATTAAAAAATAATCTTGGAAAAACTGACACTTTTTCAACTACTCTATTGACTGCAAGGCAAATTCTTTCAGTTGAGTTATAAAGTGCAGGAAATAGAGGTTTATAATGGCAAAGATGACAGACTTTTAACTAGAATGACATCAACACACCACTATAATTTTACTTTTTGTCTAATTTCGACAAGATTCTCTATATATCACAGTTAATGGCACTCTGGGGGCTTCAACATTCCAAGAGGGGCCACATAATTCAGTTGACGTCTGGTGAGTATCCAGTATATGTGTCAAAAAGGAGGAAAGGAAGGGGTTGGCATTTTCCACAAATGCCAACAGTCAGAGTTGTACTGAGAACAAAGCAGAAGCATTGAGAACTAAACAATAGCCAGTGGCACAGCATTCTGTACAGAAAATTTTTCTGACAGACTTGTCAGTTCAACTGCTATATCAACTGTGGTTTGTGATTGATTTATCTTATTCTTTCTTTTAAATCCTTCAACTCTTTAGGCCACATTTACAGTATGTTTTCCTATATGCAGAGGACAATGGACTATAGGTGCTACATAAAAATATCCACTATTGACATGTAAAGTGTTATGTTCATTAGATCATTCTTCCAGGCTGTTTTACCTCACCAAGTTAGTACTATCTCATTGTTTTGCCAGATATATTAAAATAAAGCATATTATAAAGGGATGGCATGATTATATATGTTTTTTTTCTTTTTTTGTCTCCTAAACAAGAAAATAACTTCAAGGGAACATGTAAATGAGTTGGCCCTATGTCCCTGAGAGGGCAAGGCAAAACTTTGTTGGTGAGAAATCTATTTGGATATTTGGTATCCTGATGAAATAAAGTCCATTGGTGCAGAACAAATACTCACAGGATGAGTATCTTAGCATTCTCTAAACTCAGTAGAAAATTGTAAAACTTTGACTAGCAATTTGTGAGGCATAATACAAAACTTTAGAAATAAAAAAGAAAGAAAGAAATAATACCTCCTTTAGTGAAGTTAAGAACTTACTCAAAGAAGTGAACAGTCTGACAGGAAGGAGGCATAATAATTGTAAGGGAGGGGAATTGAGATGTTAATGTTCTATTCCTAAATCTGGTTGATAGTTGCATGGGTGGGCTCACTTTATGATCATTAATTGAACTCTACATATATATTTTAGGCACTATTATGAGTGTGTATTATATGTCAAAATGAAAATAAAAATCTAATTGCACTGTAGAAATAGCAATAGAAGTTTAACCTGCAAATTGCAGAAGAGGAAACTTTTAAAACACAGCCAACTGATAGTACAAAAATAATGGTATTTTCTATATATTGTTAGTAGATAAGTTAGTTTTCTTTGCAGTTTCTTTATTATAAGATGAATGAAAATCCAATTTTCCTGATATATAGGTGTTAATAACTCTGTAAAAGCTAACTTTCTTTAAATTTTATAATTTAGTCTCATGAATTATATGACATTGTTGGATACATTGCTAATAAACCCCAGGGGAGAGATGGCAAGAAGATAGTGGAGTAGATCTCAGTTTGTGCCCTTAAAAGAACAATTGGACAACTATTTATGAACAAAAATAGCCGTGGAGAGTACATTTAAGAAGCTGAAACAACTCTCCAGAGGGGTGGGAGAACCTGAGAATAATCACAATAAAAGGGTAGGAAGAACAGTTTCATTTTTTCTGCATCATCTCATCCCCTAAGCCAACATTGCTCAGTGCCAAGAGAGACACCCTCCGGTTTTAAGATCCTCTTATAGGAGAAAGAACCTGTGTACCAGTTTTCCTAGCTTTTGGGGACACTGCAATATCACCCTACTCGGATTGCTGGGGAGAACAATATAACTGATATATCTGTACAAAGAAAGGTGGAAGTTATCAGGATCAGCCACATAACAGGTGTCACCAGAATCTTAAATAGCCTGCTCTGTCATGAACCCCTGCAAACTTCATTGTTGAGAACTTCAAAAGGCCTGTGACCAAGACGCTCCTCCTACCACTTTCAGCACCAAATACTGTACAGTGTTTAGCACAGATCCTAGTGGCCTGCTCTGCAGTGGACTCCAGCAGCTTTCTTCCCTGAGGATATGGAGGATAACCAGCAGAGTTATCACTGTAAGTTTCACTGCCAAGGGCTGGAGTTTCCTAACTTTACATACTGCACCTGCCTGACCCACTTACCTTCATCTTCTCTCCTCTCAAGAGCCACCACAGCAAAAGCTTCTGCAGGTACCCTGGCCCCAGGATCTATCAGAGCCACTACACAAGTGCCTGCAAATGGCTGTTCCCTCTGCCACTGGTGCTGGGTCCCTATCCTGCATGCATAATAGCTAATCCTTCAGCAGTGTGCATGCATGCAGGCAATCTCAAACATGCTGCTAGCCCCCACCACCATGTAGGTGCCCCTAATTGACCCTGAAGCTATACGCAAGAAAACTACCTCTCCTATATCCTACAGCAGTATTTACACATACAGCCAGCCCCAACTCCTATTGCTGACCCCCATTGCCACACTTGCATGGGCGATTGGCCCATATATATGTGTGCATGCACACCACCAGTTCCAGTCCTCACAGCTGTGTGTGCACATATGTCTTTGGTTCCCATCATCATGCTCGTTCTTGCAGTTGGTCCCTGCAGCTGTGTGCTTGCAGGATGCCAGCACTGACTCCCATAACAATGCATATACTTTCATCTGGACACTGCAACTGAGTACTAGCACACTAGTGATTCAAGCTGCACTTCTATTTTTTTTTTTTTTTTTTTTTTTGAGAGGTTTTTGCCATAGGGCGCATGTGCTCGCCAGAAAGACATAGAGAAACAGAGACACAGAAAGAGAGAAATAACCCTCTAGGGGGCATGGCCATGCTGCAATCCCTTCTCCTCCATTCTCCTCTCGGGATCTTGGGCATGCATGCACATGCACCCAGCGTGAGTTTAAGCCACCAGGTCCGGGACTCAAACCACAGTCAGCTACATGGGAGTTCAGCGACATAGCCATTACACTAATTGTTGACCGCCAAGCTGCACTTCTGAGAGACCTAAACTTTTGTAGCCAGACTCAAGGGCACTACTCAGGACCATAATAACTCATACCCACGATGGACTGCCCATTCTCCCCCACTGCTCTTGCCACCAGTGATGACACAATTGCCAATATCATAGATTCTAGTAGCCTGTTCCAGTGGAATAATACAATTCCTCTGGACTCAGAATCATCACAAGTCCTCACAGTTGATCCCTGATTCCATGACTCCTTCCCAAGTGGCAATATTTTTCTTACCCACAGCCAATCCTTAAAGACTATAAACAGTGGGACCAGCAGGTGGCATGATGGTTAAGCTACTGGATTTCCACATGGCTTACCACACATAGAGTCCCAGACCCAGAGGCTTCAAAATTATACCAGGCATGGGACCAGCAGTTAGCATAATGGCTATGTCGCTGGACTTCCATGTAGTCGACCGTGGTTCGCGTCCCAGACCCGGTGGCTTAAAACTCACGTCGGGTGCATGTGCGTGCATGCCCAAGATCTCGAGAGGAGAAGGGATTGCGGCGTGGCCATCCCCCCTGGGGGGATGATCTCTCGCTTTCTGTCTCTCTGTCTCTGTCTGTCTGTCTGGCGAGCGCACGCGCCCTATAGCAAAAACCTCTCCAAAAAATAAAAATAAAAAAGAAATATGCAAACTACTAATAGTGAATCATAAAACTAGGAAATTTCAACAAACTAATAACAAATAAGATTATCGAATCAGTAATCAGATGTCTCTCAACAAAGAAAACTTCAGGGGCAAATGACTTCACTGGTAAATTCTCACAATGCTTAAAGAATAACTACAGTCTTAAAACTCTTCCAGATTCATTTTATAAGCCAACATTGACCTGATACCAAAATCACATAAATATACTGCAATAAAACAAAATGACAGAGTATTATCCCTGATGAACACAGATTCGAAATCTTTAGCAAACTACCAATAAACCAAATTTAAAAACACATTCAAAATACCATACTTCATAGTTATTTGGGATTTATCTACGAGATACCAAAAAAAAGGGCAAAACTCAATCAATGTGATATACCACTTTAACAGAATGAAAAATAAAAATCACACGGTCATCTCACTAAATGCTGAAAAGTATTTGACACCAGAGAGGGTGGGAGAGAGGGAATCATGGAGAAACAGAAAGAAGCAAATATTTTAGGGACACAAAAATGGAAAATTATCTGTTGATGATAATGTGTATGCTAGTATCTTTGACTGAATAATATACAGGGTATTCATAATGTGAAAATTCATTCAGTACACTTAATGATACACAGTGATTGAAGGTAAAAAGTATATAAAAAAGCATTTTATAAAATTCTACATCTTTTTATGATAAAAGTTCTCAATAAATGGGGTATAGAAGTTTTGTATCACATCATAATAAAAGTCACACGTGACAAGACCACAGTTAACGTCATACAAAACAGTGAAAAGCTTAAAGCTTTTCCTCTAATTTCAGGGAAAAAAAAAAGATGTCCACTCTCACCACTTCTACTCGACACAGTACTTACTGCAAGTTCTAGACAGAGCAGTTACTCAAAAAACTAAACAAATAAAACATTTTTCAGTTTAAACTGGAGACAAGTAAAGTTGATTTTTTTTGCAGGTGATATTATCTTGTAAAAAAAAATAACAAAACAAAACAAAAAAACTAAATAATTCCACCAAAAGTCTGTTAGAAGGAATTCAGAAAATTACAGGATACAAAATCAAAATTTAAAAAAATCAGTTTTGAGTACCAGCAGATGGTGTAGTGTTTATGTCACTGGACTCCCACATGGCTGACTGTGGTTTGAGTCCCAGGCCCAGGCCCAGGCCCAGGCCCAATGGCTTGAAAATCATGCTGGGAGTCTGTGTATGTATGTCTAGGATTCCAGGAGGAGAATGGAAGAGAAGGAATTGCAATATGGCCATCCTGCCTGGGGGACGATTTGTCACTTTCCTTCTCACCATGTCTGTTTCTCTCTGGTGACCTCATGGGCCCTAAAGCAAAAAAAAATGAAAAGAAATCAGTTTCATTTCTGGATATTAACAATAAAATATCATTTTTCCTCTCCTAGCATGAAATTTATTTATTTATCTCTTACATGAATAAGAGAAACAGATAGAGATAGGAAGAGAAACATCCGCAACAGAAACCTCATCCATCTCAGTCTCAGCCAGCCCAGGTCATGGACGGGTGCATGGGAGTTCTCTGGATGTGAAATCAAGTTCCTCTGATGTGGGTTAGCCCCAAACAGCACTGGGTCACCAGTCTGTCACAGTCTACCCCTTAACAAATAAATCTATTAAAAAGAAATGAAAAATTCTATTACAATAACATCGAAAAGAATAAAACACTTAGGAACAAATTTGTTTGATGAGGTGAGATCTATAAAATATTGATGAAAAGCATTGAATAAGACAGAAATAGATTGAAATATATCCTCTGTTAGTGGATTGGAAGAATTAATATTGTCAAAATTCTCATGCTGTTTATAGCAATTATTGATTCACTGCAATCACTGTCACAATTTCAGTGGCATTTTTGCACAAATAAAGAGAACAATGCTAAAATTTAAACCAAAAAAAAAAAAACCACAATAGATAAAGCAAACTTGAAGAACAAAAACAAAGTTGGAGTCAGGACATCCCTTAGTTTAAAATTATATTGCAAAGTTGTAGTAATTAAAACAATATGGTACTAGCATAAAAACAGACATGTTGATAAGTTGAACAGTATAGAGATCTAGAAGTAAACCTGCACATAGTTGGTCAATTAATTTTTGAAAAAGGTTCCTAGAATATACAATGAAAAAAAAGATAATCTTTTCAAATATATCATTGAGAAAACTGAACATTAATATTCAAAAATTAAATTGAACCCTATCAAAAGTCATCCAAATAACCAACTCAAAATGGTTTAAACCTTAAATATAAGACTAAAAACTATATATATATATATAACAAAACACCTAGGAAAACAAAAGGGAAAGCTCTATGACATTGGTCTTGATAATATTTTTTAATTTGACACCAAAAGCAATGAAAATAAATAAGTGAGCCTATATCAGACTAAAACATTTCTGCACAACAAAGAAAACAGTCCAAATGGAAAGGTGACTCAGGTTAGAAGAAAATATTTCAAAACAGTATATCTGATAAGGGGCTGACACCAGAAATATATAATGAACTCATAAAACTCAATAGTAAAAAATAAATAATCTCATTTAAAGATGGTCAAAGGCCATGAATAAATAGTTTTCAAAGATAACATACAAATGTCCAGCGGTATGTGCAAAGATACTCAACACCACTAATCAAGGGAATGCAAATCAAAACCACAACAAACTATCAGCTCATACCACTGAAGACGGCTATTATGAAAAAGTCAAAAGATATCAACTAATATTGAGAATATGGAGTAAAAGGAATCCTTGTACACTGTTGGATTGGTTCATCCTTTATGAAAAATAATATGGCAGTTCCTCAAAAAATTAAAAATGGAACTGCCATATGATCTATCAACCCTGCTTCTGGGTACATATCCAAAGGAAATAAAATGATTTTTTCAAAGAGGTATTTTAACTTCCACTTTCATTGCAGTGCATCACAATAGCCAAGTTATGTAAAAGAAAAAAAAACCTACATGTATTATAGTAGATGAAATTATGAAGTTGATCAAGAAAATGTGAGAGATTCACAGACACACACACACACACACACACACACACACACACACACACACTATTCGGCCTTTAAATAGGTAGAAATCCTGCCATCTGCAACACAGATAAACTTGGATGTTGTTAAGCTAAGTGAAATAAACCCTGTACAGAAAGACAAATACGGTACCATCTCACTTGTATGTGAAATCTAATGTAGTCAAGTTCACAGAAGCAGAGAGTAGAATGATAGCTCTCAGGGAATAGATTTGGAGGAGAGGGGTGTGGATAAAAAGGGAACTATCAGTTCATGGTAAACTTTAAATTATAAGACAGAAAAGACAGAGAAACCACACCCCCTCCCGGGGGTATTACCGCACAGCAATCGATTCTGGAATCTTAGGCACACACACATACACACACACGCCTTGTGTGAGTTTCAAGCTGCCCGGTCTGGGCCTTGAACTGCAGTCAGTTATGGTTAAGTCCAGCATCTTAAACACTATGCCACCCGTAGGTCTCCCACATAGGTATTTCTGTAAATCTTAGGAATGTCTCACATGTAGTTACAGGGAACATCATCAATAGGTAGAATCACAGGCGTGTGGCCTGCTTTACTAAAGGCTCAGCAATCTCTGTTAGCTTCACTGTTTGTCACGAGGCAGAATATTCTCCTGGATTTTATTCCTGCTCCAGCATCTTCCCTGCTCTGCCTTTGCTGTCAGGAGGCAGTCCCTCACTAGAGACAGCATTAATTCACTGGCATGCTTACTATGTCGAAGTTGCTTACTATTTTGTGGTGAAGTATAGGGAAAAAGTTCTCTCAGCTTCAAATATCATCTTTTATTGGAAAAGTAGATTATAAGTTCTATGAAGGTATAAGTTATATCTGTTTTTCTTTAGCAGATATTTTAACAGACAGCAATTTCAAGGTTTTATTATAATCCTTGGAATGGATTCAGACATAATCCAAAGTAAAATGAAAGCATCATGAGGGAAGTAACTATATTTGTTTCATTCATGGTGTTTATTAAATATTTCCTTAAAAACTGAATGAGAGGTACAATAGGAGAGAAATGAATGAATTCAACACTGCAGTACACTTGGAATTGCTCTTTTCTAATATTACCATAGCTTTATAACAATGCCAATTTCATGCTGGTCTCTGTCTTGCCTTAGAGTAAGTTCTTTCCTGGTAAGTTCTACAATTGTCATACCAATGGGTTCTGTCAAGTCTGCCTCATTTTTCACTACATATTTATGAATTCCACATAATCTTGACTTGAGATGTATCTTTACACACCAATATAATTTTTAAGTAATGCCAAAATGCACAGCTATGGGAAACAATTGTTTACTTTTATATTAATACCACATTGGAGATAAGGGCACTTCAAAAAGTTCATAGAAAGGTGAAATTAAAATATGAGTTTATTTATGTGCAAAATTTTTTAAATCTATGCATAGCTTTTTTTATAGTATGTGTTTTGTATGTCCATAAAATCTTTGATGACCTTTTGTATAGTTAGAATTTTACAATAATATATTTCATTGTCTGTCTTCCTGATCTGTAAGTGTTTCCAGTCATTTGATTCTATTGTGTCTCAGTACAGTATTTTTTTGTATTTATCTTGCAGTTGACTAAGCATAATGTATAAATCTGCATCTTTATTAAATTTGGGAAATTTTCCATTTACTTCAAATATTTTTCTGTACCAATATTTTTCTCCTTTTCTTCAGGAATTTCAAACACAGAAATATTAAAGTATTTATATTATTCTAAAGATCTGTTCATTATTTTAAATCCTTTTCTTTCTATTCTTCAGACTGTATTACTTTTATCGATCCATGTTCTAGTTAACAATTCTTCTCTAGTATCTCCATTCTGATAATGAGCCCATCTAATTCATTTTTTTGGTTTCAGGTATTGAATCTTTTATTTCTAAAACTACCAGTTGGTTCCATTTTCAGTTAAACATGTATAACTGAATATCAAATTTTGAGTTGTTTACCTCATAGAAAATTATTATATTAGTTGCTTTAAAGTTTTTGTCTTATAATCACAGCACATTTGGTTTGACATCTGTTCATTGTTTTGTTGGCTTTTTTTCCCTTGAGAATTGGTCCTGTTTTCTTTTTCTTTCTCTTTTTCTTTGTATTTTTCTTTTTTTATTTCTCTTTTTTTTTTTTCCCCATAGGGAGTGTGCACACTGGAAAGAGAGAAACAGACAGAGAGAGGGAAAGTGAGAAAGCATCTCCCCAGGAGGGATGGCCACACTGAAATCCCTTCTCCTCCATTCTCTTTTCAGGATTTTGGGCATGCATGCACACATGCTCAGAGCGATTTTCAAGTCACCAGGTCCAGGACTCAAAACACTCCATGTAGGAGTCCAGAGCCTTAACCACTACATCACCTGTTGGTCCCTCAAGATCATTTTAAATTGTATGCTATGATACCCCAACTCATCTTAAAATCCTTTGGAGAAATTTGTTTTCTTCTACAAGCAATGGACTAACTTAAGTCTATACTACAAGTTTTATCTTTCTGCAGGTAGTGTTATGAATGCCTTTTGCTATGCTCTTTGGATCTACTCCTCACATGAACCACTGGTAGGGTTAATGTGGGGCATGGGCAGTGGTTTATATTATAAATCCAATGTCAAAGCCTTTGGCTATGCTTCTTTGGCTTTGGGTGTGTTCCACACATCTGCATCTTGGAGGTGAGCCTGAGGTTTAAGTAAGTTTATGCATGGAATTAGGGAATTCACTTTTCCAACTCTCTCATCTTGGGATTTTCCCTATGGCAGATCTCAAGAACACATTAACTGTTTCTCTGACCTAAAATCTGCAGTTCTCTCAGAGTTTTAGTCACTGGGACATGTTTGCAGCTCAATATAAATTGGCCTATTCTCGGGGAGAAACAGCAAGAGAATAAAAAGGAAAAAAAGAAATCATGGAGATTCTCTGAACATCCTTTGCAGAACAGAGGTCCCCTTTCCTGTCTCCTTTATCAAGTGGATTTTTTCTTGGGGCTTCAAATACCTCTGAGCTTCAATAGTGCAATTTATCTGCTGACGCTGGTCTCAGGATGAGTATGACAAATAACAAGGGGTGGGGATGGTAGAGGATTTCTCCTCCCCTCCCCTTCCATATCTCCCCTACTCTCTCCCTGGTACTGTAGTCAGAGAAAAAGTTCCTCTTTTTTTTATTTCCTCCATAGTTGGTAGTTGTAATCAGAGTTAGATTGTAGCAGGCATACTTCACTCAGCACTAGAAGACTTCTTACTCTTTTCTTCTAAAATGAAAAAATTGGACAACATTTGTTCAAAAGCTAGTGTGAGAGCCGGCCAGTAGTTCCGGACACTAGGAAGACTGAGGCTGCAGGCTGGACCCCTCTGAACCTTCGTGCATCCACACCGTTCCTCCTCCTTGGACCCCAGGTTGGTTGTCTGGGACTTTAAGGCGAACTCCCACCCCACCCCACCCGCAAACCAGATCGAGCTGGCCAGTAGTTCCGGACACCAGGTGGACTGAGGCTGTAGGCCCAACCAACCTGGTCCTGTCACTCATCCTCTGGCTCTTTCCCACTAGCCTTTGGACTCTCTGAATTTTGGTGATTTGAATAGCATGGCGCGCGAAGTGCGCTGCGCAATTTCCTTTTTTTGTTTTGTGTTTCTTTGCTCTTGAGGTGTTGCTTATTAGGTCAGTTGGAGGCTCACCCCTCCTAAGAAACAGGGAGGATTTTGGGCCATCCAGGACTAGTGGCAACAGTTAATGGTAATTGTGAGCAACAGGTAGGCCAACCATAAGAGAAATCATCAATTTTCTAATCCTGTACAACTTTGAACACTCAGAGATACTTTAAGTAAGTTAGGAAGCAACATATCGATTACCTGATGACTAGGAACAATTGTAGAGGCTCAAGAAATATGAGCAACCAACAAAAGGCCTCTCCCTCAAGGGAAATCATCAAGCCTACATCACCCACTGTCAATACAATGGACGTCATGGACATGTCTGATAAGGAATTCAGAATATATGTAGTGACCAAGCTAACTGAGATGGAAGAGAAAAGAGACAAGGAGCTCCAGGAGATGAGGAAGTCCTTTAATGACTGAAAGAAGAAATGGATACATTAAAAAAGAACCAGATGGAACTTCTAGGATTGAAGAATATGATACAGGAAATCAAAGCCTCCCTTGAAAGTATTAAAAGTAGGTTAGACCAGGCAGAAGATCAAATATCTAATGTAGAAGACAAAACATCTGACCTAGAAAAAAGTATCAAGAAGATTGAGAAAACTACCATGAAAAATGAGGATAATAAACAAGGAATACTGGATACCATCAAGTGCCCCAACATCCAGATAATTGGTATTCCAGAAGAGGAAGAAAATAATAAGGGCCTAGATAATTTATTCCATGAAATCCTGGAAGAAAACTTTCCAAATCTAGAAAGGCATTCAAATATCCAGACCCAAGAAATACATAGGACCCCGAGTAGAATCAACCCAAGAAGATCCTCTCTAAGGCACATCATTGCCAGACTGGCAAAAACAACAAAGACAAGATACTAGAGTTGGCAAGAGGGAAATGCCAAGTTACTTACAAAGGTCACCCCATCAGGTTAACATCGGATCTCTCAGTGGAAACAATGCAGGCAAGGAAAGAATGGGGAAGCATAGTCAAAATGTTGAGTGAAAAACTATTTCAACCAAGAATACTATACCCGGCAAAATTATCTTTCACATGGGAAAAAAAGACAAAAACATTCTTGAATAAACAAAATTTGAAGGAATTTACCAACTCCAGACAAGCTCTTCAAGAGGTTCTGAAGGGAGTACTACACCAGGAAAACTAAAATATCAGACAGACAGTTATATGAGAAAAAAAAGCAACCAAGAAAATGGCTCACTTAATGATAGGATCAGGTATGGAAATATCGATAATTGCATTGAATATCAATGGATTAAATTCTCCCATTAAGAGACATAGACTGGCTGAATGGATAAGAAAATAGAAACCCTCTATCAGTTGCCTACAAGAAACACACCTTATGGATAAAGACATACATAGACTAAAAGTAAAGGGCTGAAAAAAGATATTCCATGGAAATGGAAATCAAAAAAGGGCTGGAGTAGCGATATTGATCTCAGACAAATTAGATTTCAAGACAAAACCTGTAAGAAGAGACAAAGAAGGGTGTTATATAATAGTAAATGGGGAAATCCAGCAAGAAGACATAACCCTTATAAATATCTACGCACCCAACTAAGGTGCACCTAAATATGTGAAGGAAAGACTGCTGAAGCTAAAAGGAGAGATAGGGAGAAATACTATAATTGTTGGAGATCTCAACACCCCATTATCTCCTATAGACAGATCTTCTAGACAGAAAATAAATAGAGAGATACAGGACTTAAATGATACTATAAATGGAATGGGCTTGACAGATATCTATAGAACTTTCCACCCTACATCCACAACATATACATTTTTCTCACCCCGACATGGAACCTTTTCAAAGATAGATCATATATTAGGACACAAATCAAGCCTTTACAGATTCAAAGGCATAGAAACTGTACCCAGCATCTTCTCTGACCATGATGGAATTAAACTCAAGATTAATTTCAAGAAACAACCCCGAAAATACACGAACACATGGAAACTGAACAACCTACTTCTGAGTGACTTCTTCACTACTGAAGAAATTAAGGCTGAAATCAAAAAATTATGGAAACAAATGATAATGAGTACACAAGTTTCTATAATCTATGGGACATGGCAAAAGCAGTCGTAAGAGGGAAATTCATAGCAGTTAGTGCACATAAGAAAATAATGGAAAGATGGCAAATAGATAACCTAACATCATGCCTCAGGGAATTAGAAAAACAACAACAAACAAATCCCAAAAATGCCAGGCGAAAAGAAATAATAAAGGTTCGAGCAGAAATAAATGAAATAGAAAATTAATGAACCATACAGAAAATAAATGAAAGCAAAACCTAGTTCTTTGAAAAGATTAACAAGATTGACTCACCATTGGCTAGACTGATCAAGAAGAAGAAAGAAAGAAACCAGATAAATCAAATATGCGATGAAACAGGCAATATTACAACAGACATAGCAGAAATACAAAATATCATTAGAAGATACTATGAGTGACTATATGCCAACAAACAAGATAACTTGGAGGAGATGGACAAAAATCCTGGATATATATAATGTACCAATATTGAATCAGGAGGACATAGAGAACCTGAATAGACCCATAACAAGCCAGGAGATTGAATCAGCAATAAATAACCTCCCAACAAAGAAAAGCCCAGGTCCAGATGGCTTCACTTCTGAATTCTACAAAACTTTTAAGGAAGAGTTAACCCCTATCCTACTAAAATTATTTCTAAAGATTCAAAAGGAAGCAAATCTTCCAAATTCATTTTATGAAGCCTCCATCATCCTCATCCCAAAAACAGATAAGGACATGACAAAAAAGGAAAACTACAGACCAATATTATTGATGAATATAGATGCAAAAATTCTCAACAAGATACTCACAAATCGTAACCAACAACATGTAACAAAGATCATTCATCACGACCAGGTAGGCTTTATACCAGGGATGCAAGGGTGGTTCAATATACGCAAGACCATAAATGTAATACACCACATTAATAGAAAGAAAGATAAAAACCATATGATCATCTCAATTGATGCGGAGAAAGCATTTGATAAAATACAACATCCTTTTATGATTAAGACTCTCAGTAAGATTGATATAGAAGGGTCATTTCTGAACACAGTAAAAGCAATCTATGAAAAACCTACAGCTAACATTATACTGAATGGGGAAAAGCTGAAAGTTTTTCCTCTGAAAGCAGGTATTAGGCAAGGCTGCCCACTTTCTCCATTGCTCTTTAATATAGAACTGGAAGTCTTAGCTATTGCAATCAGAGAAGAGAACAATATTAAAGGCATTCGAATAGGCAAAGAATAGTTGAAAATATATTTATTTGCAGATGACATGATAGAATACTTAGAAGACCCAAAGGTATCCATGAAAAAACTTATTGAAGTAATAAGTGAATACAGTAAGGTGGCAGGATACAAAATCAATATCCAAAAATCTATAGCATTTCTATTTATGAACAACAAGTTGAACGAAGCAGAGCTGAAGAAAGGAACCCCTTTCACCGTAGCCACAAGATGTATAAGATACCTAGGGATAAACTTAACTAAGAAAGTCAAAGACCTTTATAAAGAAAACTATGAAAATCTTAAAAAAGACATTGAAAGTGACATAAAAAAAGTGGAAGGACATCCCATGCTCCTGGATTGGAAGAATCAACATAATCAAAATGGCAATTCTACACAAATTAATCTACATGTTTATTGCAATTCCAATCAAAATACCAGAAATATTCTTCACAGATCTAGAAAAGACAATCATAGAATTTGTCTGGAATCATAAAAGACCTTGTATCGCAAAAGCAATCCTGCGCAAGAAGAATGGAGAAGGAGGCATATCACTCCCTGATCCCAAGATATCCTATAAAGCTGTGGTCATCAAAACGGCATTGTATTGGCATAAAAGCAGACATGTGGACCAATGGAAGAGAATAGAGACCCCAGAAATAACCCCCAAAGCTTACAGCCAACTGATCTTTGACAAAGGATATCAGTCAATCCACTGGGAAAAGGAAAACCTCTTTAGTAAATGGTGCTGGAAAAACTGGGTATCCACCTGCAGAAAGATAAAACTGAACCCCCATCTTTCACCATTAACAACAATCAACTCAAAATGGATCAAAGATCTGAACCTAAGACCTCAAACAATAAAACTACTGGTGGAAAATGCTGGGGAAACTCTGGAAGACATTGGAGTAGGCAAAGACTTCTTAAATAAGACTCCCAAAGCACAGGCAATAATCCCTAAAATAGACAAGTGGGACTATATTAGACTAAGAAGTTTCTGCACAGCAAAGGACACAGTAACAAGTGTGAACCGACAACCCTCAGAATGGGAAAATATTTTTGTTAAATATGCCTCAGACAAGGGACTGATAACCAGAATACACAGGGAACTCAAGTGCCTTATGTGAAAAAAAAAATGATTAGCCCAATTAAAAGATGGGAAAATGAGCTGAACAAAAATCTCTCTAAGGAAGACAAACGAACAGCCAAAAAGCATATGAGGGAATGCTCGACATCCCTCATCATAAGGGAGGTGCAGATAAAAACCGCAATGAGATACCACCTAACCCCTGTCAGAATGGCAAAGATTAAGAATATAAAAAGTGATAAGTGTTGGCGGGGATGTGGTAAAAGGGAACCCTCCTACACTGTTGGTGGGAATGTAAACTGGTTCAACCACTGTGGAGAACAATATGGAGGTTCCTCAAAGATCTACAAATAGAACTACCATTTGATCCAGCAATCCCACTTCTGGGTATTTACCCGAAAGACAGGAGAATGCTCAGTCAGAAAAGTGCTTGCACATCAATGTTTATTGCAGCATTATTCACAATTGCCAAGACATGGAACCAACCTAAATGTCCACAAACTGATGAATGGATTGGAAAAGTGTGGTATATATACTCTATGGAATACTACTCAGCCATAAAAAAATAACAAGACCTTGGCATTTGATAGAAAGTGGTCAGATATGGAGGATCTATTGCTGAGTGAAGAAAGCCAGGCTATGCTAGAAAGATATTGTATGTATCCACTCAATATATACCGACTATCTGCACTGTATGGTAGAGAACAAAAAATTGGAGGACATAAAAGCAGTGAAGGTACTTAATGAGAATAGGATAGTGTGGAATGGGGGGGTGAAGAGAAGAGGGTAGAGAAAGATAGCAAGAGAACAATAGAGAGGCAGGACGTTAGTGAGAAACAGATATGGCTTATTACCTCTTGATGATGACATGTATAGTATTCTCAACTGGATTGGTCTGAGAAGTATTTCATGATGGGTAAAGTCTTTTTACAAGCAAAATGAGAAATAGTGATTGACTGTTTTAAAAAATAATTAGAGGGGCTGGCAGGTGGCGTGGTGGTTAAGGTGCTGGACTCCCACATGGCTGTCCACGGTTCAAGTCCTGGCTGTGGCGGCTTGCTTTCTCACTTTCTTTCTCTTTCTCTCGGTGTCTTGCTCTGGTCAAATTAAAAAAATAACGATAATGATAAATAAAATAAAGGAAATAATTCTTTTAAAAAAAGTTAAATTAAAAAAATAATAATTAGAATAATAATAATAATGATTGGGAAAAACAGAAAAGTTATTGAATGATGACGTGGGGAGATTAATGTCTCTGCATTGACTGACATGCATTCCCTTTTGAGAAAGCAATGTAATACACTGTAAAGTTATATGTAATCCAATGTAATATAAAGAAGATTATGATGATAATAAAAATAAAAATAAAATAAATAAAATTAAAAAAAGCTAATGTGTACCAGGTACGTTTACATTACACTTAGGTGCTACTGTCCCCTGTTACAGGCTTGAAGATAACAAGATCTTTCATGAGATCCCATAGTTTATTGGTGAAACAATTAGGCTATGAACACAGGTCTCTTTAATTCAAATGATTTTCACATTTGCTCTTTGTTGGGAAAAACATACCTTATAATTGTCAGAGGAATATAATACATCAAATTCACAGTTCTGAGTTAGCTGAAGGCATGGTGGTTAAGGCACTTGAATCATGAGGCTTACTGCATAGTTGAGTCTCAGATCAAATAGCCTTAAAAACACAGGAGGAGCGGGACCAGCAGTTAGCGTAATGGCTATGTCACTGGACTCCCACATAGTCGACCACAGTTCATGTCCCAGACACGGTGGCTTAATACTCACGCCGGGCGCGTGTGTGTGCGTGCCCAAGATCCCAAGAGGAGAATGGAGGAGAAGGGATCGCGGCATGGCCATGCTCCCTGGAGGGTGATTTCTCACTTTCTGTTTCTCTGTCTCTCTCTGTCTGTCTGGCGAGTGCATGCGCTCTATAGTGAAAACCTCTCCCCCCCCCCAACCAAAAAAAAAAACACAGGAGGAGCATGCACACGTGCACGAGCATGCGTGCACACATGCGTATGTGTCCAAAATCTCACAAGGAGGAAGAAATGAAGGAGAAGGGATTGGAATATGACCATCCTCCTTGGGGGATGATTTTCTGCCCTACCTACTCCCTAGTTTGTCTCTGGTGAGCATACGTTCTCTCTGGCAAAAATTTTGTAAAATTCACAGTTGTTTTCTTTTTAAATTTATCAAATGAGTAGAAATGTTGGTTTCATGACTTGTAATTGAGAAGTCACAGAAATAAGTAGTATCTAGGTCAACTTCATCAATTTAGGTATATTTTAATCCACAAAATACTGCTAAATTCTAAACTTATTATTTAATAATCTTACTATCTTCCCATCCTCTCCTCAAGTTACAAGTCTGGAGAAATCTGCTTTAAGTTTTATCTCCCCATAAAATTAAGTTCCTTACTAAACCTTGTCCTCTGCTTGTCCTCATTCCAGGATTCTCCCCCTAACTTCTTCTACTGACCTAAATTTAGCCCACAGGGAAATGTAAGAATCCTTATATTGCTTTCCAACTTTTAGAGTACATTTTTTTGGCAGAAAACCACAATTCTTGTTTATATGGAAAATTATTTATCTAAATGAATATCCCTGTCGTATTCTATAAAATCATGATTCTTTTTTGCTTATGTATTTTTGATGATTCATTTCTGAGTGACAAAATTAAGGAAGAGGCCCTGAAAATGTCTCATAATTATGTATTTACACCATAACTATCTTAGTAATTTGACTTGCTTTTTAAAAAATGAAGCCTAATAGACTTACAGGAAATTCCACAGAATATTATTATACAATTCAATGAATTACCATGTAAGTGAACCCCTGTAAATCTTTCAGGCTAAGAGCTAGAACATTGCTAGAATTCCTCGTGATTTCAGTTTTAATATTTTTTGAGACTGCTCTAATTTTTCAGCGGTCATCTAGTAGCAGAATATCACTTACGTTAACTTTGATTAATTTACACACTTTCAAAATACATTTAAGTGTCTTCATAGACAGAGATGGAGTATTTGTATATGATTGTTTTCATAGCTTTGTAATTCAAGTTAATGCCTGGTTAACTTGTTTTATCCCATAAGTATCTTCATAAATAGTGTGCACAAGTGAACTTTTTCTATTATCAAGTACTTAAATGCAGTAAGTGGGGAAATGTGATTTTTTTCTTTGCATTTAATCACTGTACATCTTTACAGTGTACAACATGGCTTTTCCCATTATGAATACAGTGCATATTGCTCAACTCAAAGACATACCATATACATTATCATGAACAGGTAACTTCACTTTTGTGTCTATTAAACATTTTTTTTTCTTTTTTTGGAGAGGCTTTTGCTATAGGGCGCGTGCGCTCACCAGACAGACAGAGAGAGACAGAGAGATAGAAAGCGAGAAATCACCCCCCAGGGGGGATGGCCACGCCACAATCCCTTCTCCTCCATTCTCCTCCTGGGATCTTGGGCACGCACGCGCACGCACCCAGCGTGAGTTTAAGCCACCGGGTCTGGGACTCGACTACGTGAGAGTCCAGCGACATAGCCATTACGCTAACTGCTGGTCCCTCTATTAAACATTTTTTAAAATGGCATTATTTTAAAGCTGTTGTGGATCTTCTGATCTTCTCACAAATAAGTATCCTTCTCTAATTTACCTATATGAAACAGGGATTTGTGTACTCTATGTTTCCTTATAAAGGAGATTTATCTATATCACTCTTTTCGTAGGTCTGATGGTACTAGATTACCTATCGAGTTGCTGGAAAAGTCATGACATATTTTTGCAACAGATGGCATTAGTTCATTTTTGGAAGTACTAGAGTCATTCGCGTCTATGTTATTGCTATGTCATTTGACAGCTGACAGTTCTGGCTTTATTATAAAAAAACTTAAGCAATTTACTTGCTTAATTTGGAAATTTTACAGCAAATCAAAGATGGAATACCAAACTGCATTTCCACCATACTTTACCGTTTCACTTCCATAAAGGGAAGAACACTCATGACAATGCTTACAAGAACGTTAGTGCCAACAATGGTTCACAAAATTCTGTGCTGGTGAGTTTGATTTCAACAATGCTCCTCTGTCAAGGAGGCCCACTGAGGTTGTTGAGGACAAAATTAGGTCATTTATCAAGTCAAACCCACATTACATGACAAAAGGGATTGTAAAAACATTGAAAATTCATCATTCAAATATTCATGGCCACCTGAAGAAGCTGGGATATGTAAGCAATCTCAGTATTTAGGTTCCTCATGAATTCTAAGAAATTCATTTGAAGGTGCATATAAACACCTAAAATATACTCACTAAACATGAGGAAAACAATCCTCTTTTTTTTTTTTTTGTGGGGGGAGGTTTTCGCTATAGGGCGCGTGTGCTCGCCAGACAGACAGAGAGAGACATAAAGACAGAAAGCGAGAGATCACCCCCCAGGGGGGATGGTCACGCTGCAATCCCTTCTCCTCCATTCTCCTCTCGTGATCTTGGGCACGCACGCACACACACCCGGCGTGAGTTTTAAGCCACCGGGTCCAGGACGCAAACCGCGGTCGACTATGTGGGAGTCCAGCGACATAGCCATTACGGTAACTGCTGGTTCCCAATAATCCTTTTTTTGAAGCAACTGATAACCGGTGATGAGAAGTGGACTGCTTATAACAATGTGATCTGCAAACAGTCTTGGTCCCAATGTTATGATTTGCCTCAAAGACATGAAAAGCAGATGGTAACTTTCAAAGGAAGGTTATGCTCTTGGTGTAGTGAGACTTGAAAGGCATTGGTTTTTGAGCTCCTACCAAGATGGGAGAATGAGTTGGAAAAACCACTTTCTAAAGATGACATACAAATAGCTAAAAGGCATATGAAAAAATGCTCAACATCCCTCATTGTAAGGGAAATGCAGATCAAAACAACAATGAGATACCACCTAACCCCAGTCAGAATGACTAAGATTAAAAAAAAAAAAAAAAGATAAGTGCTGGTGGGAGTGTGGTCAAAGGGGAACTCTCTTACACTACTGGTAGGAATGTAAATTGGTCCAGCCACTGTGGAGAACAATTTGGAGATGCCTCAAAAATCTACAAATAGAACTGCCATATGATCCTGCAGTCCCACTCCTTGGTATTTACCCAAAGGACAGAATGATTCTTAATCAAAAAAGTGCTTGCATATATTGATGTTTATTGTGGCATTATTCACAATTGCTAAGTTATGGAAACAGTCCAAATGCCCACGGACAGATGAATGGATTGAAAAACTGTGGCACATGTACTCTATAGAATACTATTAAGCCATTAAAAAAAAACCTAGCTTTTGACAGGAAGTGGATGAATATGGAAGATCTACTTCTGAGTAAAGCAAGCCAGGCTATGAAGGAGTGGCATTGTATTTCCCCACTTACTATATACCGAGTGTGCGCACTCTATGACTGAAATTGATTGACTAAAGGATATAGAAACACAGTATATAGATGTAAATACCATATATAGTATGTGTGCAAGAGGAAGGTCTGAGGAAGGACATTTAGAAGAAAAATAGAGAGGCAAAGCATTAATGGGACAAAGAAATGTAGTATTATCTGTTGAATATAATTTATAGTTTTATCAACTGTACTAGTGAGAAATGTTCACCTGTTGAATATCCATTTTGTAAGCCAAATAATGTGATTGAATGTATAAAAGAAAATGAAATAAAAATAAATTAATTAATTAATTTTAAAAAAAGGAACCAAACAATTCAAATGTGTACTATCGGTAATTGGACAGTCTGAATTAATCTATTACCCAGAAATGTCCAGAGCTGGTTGACATAAAGAACCTATGTTCCATTACGATGGTGACACAAGACCACACGCAAGTTTGATCACCTGTCATGAATTACTAGAGCTTGGATGGGATATGTGGCCACCATCATACAAGACTGACCTTTTGCCGTCAGACTTCCACTTGATTTGCTCTCTTCAAAACTCCTTGTGTGGTATAATGTTCAATACAGATAAGGCTATAAATTGGTACTTTGTTCAGTTTTGGGCCAATAAAGACAGGTCCTTCCATGAAGAAGGAATTATGAAGCTCACTGAAAGATGGCAAAAAGTTATCAAACAAAACAGGCAATATATCATTTATTGATCTTTGTTCTTTACGTAAATAAATGAACTTTGCAAAACCGAAAAAATGCGTCATGACTTTTCAAAAAACCAAGCGTATTAATTTTTAAAATAATTATTTATTTTATTTTATTTATTATTATTAATTTGCTGTTGGGCATGTGCACTCACCACAGAAAAACAGAGAGAGAAAGATAGAGTGAGAAAGCAAACCAACAGGTGCTGGGACTCAAACTGTGGTCAGTCATGTGACAGTCCAGCACCTTACCACCATGCCACCTACTGACCTCTGGATTATTTATATTATTAAAACCTGAGCTTGTAGGCAATAAAAGGATGTGGAAAAGCTGTGGTACATGTTTTTTTCTTTAAAAAGGTGTGTGTCTCTGCTACTGAAGAGGTGATTCTTGATATTTTCATTTTTAAAAATTTATTTATGTATTTATTTATTTACTTTTAATTTGACCAGAAAGGGAAAGAGTGAGAGAGAGACTGAGAGAGGAGAAAGAGAAAGTGAGAAAGCAAGCTGCCACATCTGGGACTCATACCACAGTTGGCCATGTGAGAGTCCAGGGTCTTTAACCACCACACCACCTCCCAGCTCCAATTCTTGATATCTTCATTTTAAGCCACCTAAACAAAGTGTCAAAATATATCCTTTAGGACCCTTATCTTTTCTAAGCTTGTCTTTATGTATCTTAATTAAGATTTGAACATGTAGCATAACTTGGAACAGAAGTCTTTTGAGCATTTCATTTTAATTAATCTATGTCCCAGAATATCTTGAAATTTGCCTCATGCTTACAATGTCTACTAAGAATATAGATCATCGTATGAGAAAATGTATTTAATTGCCTCATGCGTTAGTAGAGTCACATATAATCTGAATAAAATTTGTCTCTGAAAATCAGCTATTGTACTCTATATACTACATAAGCATTATTTTAAATATCTACAATTCTTACCTTGTCTGAAAACTCTAGATATAAAGTATCTGCACAAGTGTTCTATTGTGAAAAAAAAATCCTTATTTCTTTTTTAATGTTACATAAAGCTTCACATCATGTTCTTTTCTTTTTCTTTAATGATGTGAAGATTTTTTTCCCTCAAAGGAGTTTTAATTAGACATTTATCTAAGACAAGATAAGCATAATTTTACACATCCATTAGCTAATATGCATTTAGAAATTTGTGATTAACAGCTTGAAAATGCGCCAGTTCTCTGTGCTTCAATTAAAATTCACAAATAAATGTGCAATAGCCATCTTTAATTTCGATGACTTTTCCTTGGAGTTAAATTGCTCCCACCTACTAGAACTAAAATTAGATAACCCTCTTTCCACACTCTTCTACTGAAGATAACAGTAATCCTTTATTCTTTTTTTCTTTTGAAACTCTAAATCTTGATCCAGCTATGGCAGTACAGCAGTAATGCAACACCCTGCAATGCTGGAGACCAGGTAGAAGATGAGGGTTCAGTTCTCAGGTCAAGCTGTGCATGCTGGGTATGAAAGTGTCTATGATCCTGTCTGACTGAAGGGCTGCAGAGAGTTTCATAGTGTGAAACCCTGTTCAGGGTTATTCAGTCTTCTCTCTTCTCTGTTTTTCCTTCTAAACAAACAAATAAACTTAAAAAAATAATAAAAAAATAAAACTTCTAGTTTAGTTATGATTCTTATTAGTCTAGTTTGTACTATGCAAAACTCAGTTGATGTTAGACTAATGGCAATACGTTGTATGTGCTCAAGATGACCTTAAAACAATTATAAAGATTGGCTTAAATAAAATTAAAAGTATTTTATTACTTTAAAGTGCATTTTTATCACAAATACTAACATATTTGAAGTGAGGTAATAGTATGCACGTACCAAGAATATGTGAACATAAATTTTTGAAATGTATATCCCTGTGCATTTTCTGACTACATATTTTCTCTCATACAAGTGATTCAGCTATTATTTTTCATTTTTATTTGTTAGTAAGATCACATTATGTACTTTTTCATGATTTTTAAATAATTCACTATGAGATTCTTGTATCTTTTACATTAACTGATTTGTATTTTTCTTGATATCTGTATGTATCTCCAATGATATGGTAATTTATATAATATGTATTATTGTGTCAGATTTTGGAAGCAATACCTTGGTGAAGTTTACTTCTTTAAAATTGTCAAAGTGTTTTCACATTCAGTATTTATTTGATGCTCATAACAATATTGTGGAATAGTTAAAAGCACATGTTACGTCCCACATTTAAAAAATGAGAAAACAAAATTCTAAGATTACTTGACAAGTTAATGACAGCTTAAGACATATGATCCTTATGGTCTGACATGAGGTCACACGAAGAAATGTTGAAATTCATCCAATGAGTTGAGAGAGAGTACAGACTAACACTTAGATTTAGTTACTTACCCTTGCATCATCCTTTTTTTTCCCTCAGTTCATCTAATCTTTTAGATTAGGAACATGCGTTATTTCATAGTCTGTTATATTACTTTACAGTAAAGTTGAAGTCTTAATTTCAAAGCATTAACTACCTATACATTAATTAGTGATGTTTCAATTATTGTAAATAGCGATTGGAGTTTCTAAACAACCCTTTGACGAGTCATTTAATTTCTTTATCATTTTCCAAATTAGAATTATTTTATTAAAGATGAGGATGTAGCATAAATAATTACTCAGCAAAGATGTTAAAAACAAATTGCCTTACTCAAATAAATTTTAAATGATCAAGAACATCAAGTCAAATTTTAGTAATCCTTTCCATATTTATTGTGAAAAATGCTAATTTAACAAGTTTGTGAGTTACTGAAATGTGACTGGGAATAAGAGACCACTGAAATTATGGTCTCTCATATGATTGAAATTGATTTAGGTCCTTGTTCTTGTTCTTAATTTTTTCATCTTCCCTGGTCTTTATACTTGTTCATCCTGGCTTGGATTATTTATATTTACCTGGAACTCACAGTATGTATTGACTCAGTACCAATGTTTACTTGTGATGACCGAATTTATCTTTCATACCTAACAGTAAACCCTCTACTTACCCTGTACTCCTGTTGTCCATTACTAATACCATTCACCTTGTCTTGTCATAGTGTTGTAAACCTATAGCCCTAGGTGGGAAGCAGAGGCAAGAGGAACATGACTCCAAGACCCTGTTTTATAGATAATGGAGATCAGTAGATGGTGTAATGGCTATGTAGCTGAACTCCCACATAGTTGACTGCAGTTTGAGTCCCGGACCCAGCAGCTTAAAACTCACACCGGGTGCATGTTTGTGTGTGTCCAAGATCCCAAGAGGAGAATGGAGGAGAAGGGATTACTGCATGAGCATCCCCCTGGGGGGTGATTTCTGTCTCTCTCTGTCTCTCTGTCTCTGCAGCAAGCACACTCACCCTTTAGAAAAAGTCTCTCTTAGAAAAAAATAGATATTGTTCAGACTGAATACTTGCATCAAGACGTAACAAGGGTAAGATTACTAGCCATAGATCTGAAAAGCAGATATGAAAAACAAGGCAAAGCTTAGAATTTACACCAAGAAATTGATGCCATAAAAGAGAAAGTAAACTTTGGAAGGCATCAATGACAAAATACACAGCCCAAAATATCATGACTAGAAACAAGAAACACCTGCAGAGAGAAAGGAACATAGGGCCTTCAAATATTTTCATATAGCGTGAGTTGGTAACTTTTTGGAGACACATATTTGGCAAAATTCACAAAATGATGAAATGCTTTGATCCAATAATCCCTCTTCCAGTAATTTAACATGGGAAAATAATGCAGAAATACACAAAGATGCTTATGCACTAGTATTTATATTTATGAAAAAAATAGTATAAATGTTTCATATTAAATAAATGGCTAAGTAAGTGATACTGAACATGTATATAGTCATTAAAATAACATTATGATCCTTGGGACTAGCAGTTAGCGTAATGGCTATGTCGCTGGACTCCCACGTAGTCAACCGTGGTTCGCGTCCCGGATCCGGTGGCTTAAAACTCACTCCAGGTGCGTGTGCGTGTGTGCCCAAGATTCCGAGAGGAGAATGGAGGGGAAAGGATTGCGGCATGGCCATCCCCCCTGAGGGGTGATTTCTCACTTTCTGTCTCTCTGTCTCTCTCTGTCTGTCTGGCGAGCACACGTGCCCTATAGCAAAAACCTCTAAAAAAAAAAAAAAAACATTATGATCCTTTAATGACAGAGAAAAATGTTAAATGAAAAATATGCAAATGGTTTTGAACATGTTTGCTCCCAGGCAAATACATATGCTTATAAAAACTGGATTTAAATGCTCCCAAACCACAATTACTTTATTAGGGTTCTGGACTAGTAGCAAAAAAATTAATGCTCTTTTCTTGTTGAAATTTCTATATTATTTGTGTATTTTAACACGTTTTGAAAGTTTGCAAAGATGCCTGTATTACTGATGCCTCTACATAATTTTGATCTGGATAGAACTTTGCTGCAAGGAATACACATTGACCACACTACTTCTGTAGTTCTCCCACAGTGTCATTGAAAAGAAAATATTGGAATCAATGAATTATCATAAAAAGTCACAGCATTATCCAAGAATTATGATAGAGTCTATATGTAATCTTCTTTTCTTGCCAGAATCTTTCTAAGAACATTTATTGTCCCAATGACTCTGTTTCTGCTTGACTGTGGTATGAAAACCTGTCATATTAAAAGTCACAACCTTTC
Organism: Tupaia tana; assembly: GCA_026018925.1. Classification (NCBI taxonomy): domain Eukaryota; kingdom Metazoa; phylum Chordata; class Mammalia; order Scandentia; family Tupaiidae; genus Tupaia; species Tupaia tana. The sequence continues at coordinate 27,077,080 of JAKSZU010000009.1, forward strand.
CTTCAGTTATCCAAGAAGGTAGTTGAACTCCTGTCTCTGAGCTGTTCATACGGTCTTTATCATACAACTGCATTAAAGAGGATTCACTCTATAAAGTATTATATTAGGTATTTTATATCCATTACCATTTAACTCTCATAACAACCCTATGAAGAATACATTCTTATTAATAGAAAGAAGCTAAAGCTTCAAGAAGTTAAATAATGCATTTAAAATTATATAGTGTGGTAGAGCTATTTTTAAAAATTCAGAACTGAATGAATTTTAAGTCAGTAGTCTTTGTAATGAACCACACTGCCTTTTTCTTTATAATTGTTTCTTAAATTCTCTCCTTACTTTCATTTATTTACTAAGTGCCTACAATGTGACAGACTCAGAGGGTACATAAAATTCAGCCTCACACTCAAGGAGATTTACTCTGCCCTTTATCATTCATTTTTTCCTTTTCTTCACTCAAAACTTATGTAACAAACACCTACTATGTAACAGGAACTTCTTATAGGAAAAACAAAATGTAACATGCCCTGAAATATTTCTCAGTTATATAAGATAAGACAGTAAAAGATATGCAGTCACAATAAGGACATAAACACATGGAGGAAGCTATAATAATTCCAGACAAGGTCCTTTAAATAAATTAGAACAGCCTGAATTTAAAATAAACACAAAAACAAACACAAATAAACAAACAAAAAACTTTTTCATTGTAGGAAAACATTCTTAAAAGAAAATATAAGGTGTGATTCCCTGAACACTGATGATAATCCTGCACGGAAAGCGCTAGCTACCCTAAAGCTACAGTGCATAACACTGACAAAACACATAATAAATGTTTATTACAGTCAAACCCAGCCAACCAATTAATATGCATGCAGTGACTTTGAATCTTCTTCCGTTCTCCTTTCCTTATGTTCCTTTCCTTATTTTCTTCAAACCTTTGTTTAAGACTTTAAGCCTTATTTGCATCCATAAATTAATTGGGACATTTAACCTTGTGAAAAAAGAAATCTAACTTTCCAACATATGTGATCTAATTTCACTCTCACTGGAGGAAATGTATAAACTTTTTCAATCTCATGGAAAAAAAAAATTTTGTATAAAATTGGTTAAGGTGTATTTCTGTGCTCCTCATTCACTTATAACTAACCAAAAAAATTAAAAAATGTAAAAAAGGCTGAACAGCATGAGGTAAAAATCTCTCATTTGCACACAGCTGGCTATATGTAGAAAATCTCATCAGTAACAGTGGGTCATAATGTTTTTTTATTATCATATAGGAAACATAAAACTTAAAAAAATTTCTGCAAAAGTATTTCAACAACAAATGTATGATGGTGCAAAATAACAGAAGGCATATAGTAACATCTCTCCTGTATGTGAATGTTCAAAGAAAGAATCTTTTTCTCTCTTGCTCTTCCCCTCACTATTGTTCTCTTTCTCTCTAATATTATGGCTAATTTAACAGACAAGATCAAAATGAACTGTCAGAGTTAATAACTAGATTAAATATCAGGGTAATGTAATGAAAGACTGCAGAATTGAGGATTATTTCAGCTACTTAGATACTATAGAATCATTTTATTATGATGTTTACTTCTCAAATTTTAATTGGTGCCAGATCTACTAATACAAGTTCAGTCAGAATTGGGTTATTATGCTTTTATCCAGATTACTGTATGTCAATGTCATAATTTTTTATGTTGTTGGGTGTGGCTACCTCATTTTACAGTGAAGTAATGTCCATACTAATCTGCCATAGGAATTTGGCATTGAGAGAAAATACAGTGCATTTTGGAAAGAGCCTCATATTTTAAGATGGCTTGGATTTCAAATCCTACTTCCACCATCACCAGCTGTGTTAACTTAGGCAGATGTGCCAGAGATGGACAGTATGATTATCTCTCCAAGTTGGATGCAATGTCTGTTGTTAGTTGAAATTTTCTAATTTGGAGGAGTTTGGAGAGATGGAAGGTGAAAACATCTTTTTTTTTTAAATAAAATTATTTAGCTGATTTTATTATTACTGTTATTATTTTAAATTTGCTATAGAGTATGGGCACTCACAAGAAAGAGAGAGACAGAGAAAGTGAGAAAGCAAGCCATCAGGTCCAGGACTCAAACCGTGGTCAACCTTGTGGGAGTCTAGCACCTCAACCATACCTCTACTGACCCTGAGAACATTTCTTTTTAATGAAAGATAGTTATATCATGTTTGCACTAGGAACTTAGAGTTGTTTCTATTATAAAGAAGTTCAATTATGTATAGAAGGGCATTTAGACTAGGGGACTTGAAGTAGTTTGTGAAAAACTGGAATTCAACTATCACTTTATCTTGGTGCAAAAATTTTTGAAATTCATGCAGTTTTTTCATACTTAAACATTTTCTATGAACTTTTTGAAAATCCTTTGTAGATGCCGAATGGACTGTGCCAGTTATTAAATTGTTATCTTTCAGCTTTAAGCCATCGTTGTCTTTACTTTTTGTGATGCTGGTGCCAGAACTCTGGAAATCACACATTCTTTATTTTTTTTAAATTTTTAATTAAAAAAATTATATTTAACCACTGTGCATCTCTTTTTATAGAGAGATTTTTGTGATAGTTGTGCATGCACTTGCTAAAGAGACAGAGATAGAGAAACAGAAAGCAAGAAATCACGCCCAGGGAGGATAACCATGCTGTGATCCCTTATCCTCCATTCATTTTTCATGATTTTGGGTATGCATGCACATGTGCCCAGCATGAGTTTTAAGCTTCCAGGTTCTGGACTTGAACCATAGACAGCCATGTGTGAGTCCAGTGACATAACCATTATGCCATCTGCTGGTCCTGAAACACTGTACATTTTTACAGTATACAACATGGTTTTTTTCAGCATGTATACAGTGTATATTAGTCAAGTCAAATATATTACTATACATATTATCAATAGTTTCCTTTTTTGTGTATGTTCAATATTGTGTTTGTTTATTTTTTCCCTGATTCCCTATCTCCTATCCTCTATTACTCACCCTTTTACCTTCCTATCCTCTCCTATACTATCTCTAGTATCTACAGTCACCCTGCCTGTTATACCTTCCGGTCTTTCAGTTTCTGCTACTGAACACAGACATTCAGTATATATTATGAAGAGACATACAATGCTCATCATTCTCAGTCTGGCTTGCTTCACTTAACATGAAATCTTCCATATTCGTCCACTTTGTATCAAATGTCAAGATTTCACTTTTTTTATGACTGAATACTATTCTATAGTGTACACATGCCACATTTTTTCAGTACACTTGTCTGTCCTTGGTCACTGGGGGGCAAGCCACATTTCTACTTTTTTACCTAGCTATATGTTCAGTTAAATATGTAACATGATTGAGAGACTACAAGGAAAATGGACTGTGTTCCTTCCTGCTTAGCATGTTGATTTCCTGTTCCTTGCATACCATCTCTTATCCCAGCAAGCTTCTTCACCCTGGACACTGTAGTTTTTTCCCATAGTTAGCAGTTGAACCTTATATACCTTTTTCCTAATCTTTAAAGAACCACCTCATCCTATTTATTTTCTCTACTCCCAGAGTCAGTAATACCAACTTTTCAAAGGCCTAAAATTCAGTGTCATAGTAACTTCCACCTGTTTCTAGTTTTAAAAATCTCAACCACTTCTGTTTATTTAAACAGTCCTAAGTGTGGTAACTGCTTCCTGTAGTTGCTAGTTTCATAGTTTAATGTTCTCCTTTGACTTTTATAGTTATCAAGTTAACAATCTTCATTCCTAGTCAACAATTCTTTATACTAAGTATCTCTACTCAAATAAACAGCCTGTTTTTGTCCCCTGACTGGACCTTCATTGTTACAGCAAGGTCCCATATTTACCTGAAATTCAGTTTCCTCATCTTACACAGATAATAATGTAGAAACTATTCATTTCCCAAGAGTACTTGACATCAGAAAAAGGGCACTTAAATGAGTGCATTCCGAAAGAGAACTGAAAATGCATGGCAAATAGTGATCAAAATGTTTGACTGGGACTATAGCTTGAAAAAAATAATCAAAAAAATGAAAAGTATTTATCTTGTATTTCTGCATCTTTTGTAAAATTCATAAGTTTACATTGTGATCATTTTGATTGTGTCAGTATTAAAATGTTGGATTATAACTATGATATAATAGAAAGGATGCTGGTATTTACCATGAAAAGGTAATTGAGTGGGAGATTAATTTTTGTAGTTAGGTCATTGGTGAATATTCCTGAAGTTATGTTTGTTTGTCCCCATGAAAACCTCAAAACTATAAGCATGGTGAATGCCTAGCTATCAATGAACACACACACATATGTATGTACACACACACAAACACAGACACATACACATGATGGAATTGTGAATGACAAAAGAGATCCTGTATAAAAAAAGTTATCATAGTACCTGAACCTACATTTGTCATAATAGTTATCATTACTAATTTTTAATAATTTAGCTTAATAAAAGTATTTTTAGTTTATTCTTTTCATTTTTACACATTAATATGCATGACTTGATCTAGTTTTTTAGTGAGAGCAAATTTAGAGAAGGAGACAAAATAGACCTATAAATGGAACCTCTGTCAAGGAATAGAAAATACACTTTCCATTGAAGATAAAATATGGCTGTTTCTTCACATTCAAAATAAAATAAGATTGCTTTTGAAAGGCTGGTTTGTGAGAAACAGTATCAGAGCATTTAACTATAAAGATGCATGCATTTTGGAAACTAAAACTCCTATAAGGACACTTAAAATTAAGTTTTCGATTCATGGGTGGAGGTAAAGTGAAGTTTATAGCAAGGTAATAAAATGGAGGTAGAAAACATATTGCTCAATGTTCAATCTAGGAGAAACCAAAATGAGCCATAATGTTTTGACTTTCTATTAAATGAAAACAACTCGGCTTGAACTTTTGACATAAAAGCACACAGACTACATTTCCAGGGTTTTGCTCATGGTCTGCTACAGCCTCACAAGAAGAGATTGAAGCAAAGTGAAATGTGAATCTGTGGTTCTCAGGAGATGAGTATATATACCAGGTATATTGACTTGAATTTGTATTTCCTGTCAATAAAAATATATTAGAAAATGTAAATCACTTTGGGTACCTCAATTTTTCTTTACTTTTCTTTTTTTAACACTAGTATGATTTCTGTGAGAAACTGCTTCAGGTTGAAAAAATTTCTTTTTCTTTTTCTTTTTTTAAACACTTTGCCTGATAGTGCATACACTCTCCAGAGAGAGAAAAAGAGAAAGTATCCCTCCCACAGCACACACAGGGCATAGTCATATTGCAATTTCTTCTCCATCTCTCCCTCGTTTCAGGATATGGGCACATATGTGCATGCACCTGGCATGTTTCCCAAGGCACTGGGTCTGGGACTCCATCTGCAGGATTGGCAGTGTGGGATCTGACAGCCCTAACCACCAGGTCATGAGGCTGGCTCCAGGTTGATATTTTTTGTTTTAAGATTTTTGCCATAGTGTGTGTGTGTGTGTGTGTGTGTGTGTGTGTGTGTGCTCGCTCACTGGAAAGGAAAGAAACAAGAAACACCATGAGAGAGAAGGTGAGAAATCACCCTTCAGGAATGACTATGGCACAGTCCCTTCTCTTCCATGCTCCTCCTGGGACTTTGGGTGCACATACATATAATGCCCTGCAGTATTTTCTGGGACTTGAACCAAGGTTGGCCACGTGGGAGTCCAGTGCCTTATCCACCACACTGCCTGCTCTCTCCCCCAGGTTGATAGTTTAAAATGAATTTGAGGCTGGCTCCTTGACCTGGTAGTTAGGAACACCAGATCCCACATGAATGCTTCAGTGGTTGTAGTCCACAATCTCAAAAGGAGGAGGATATTGAGAAGAAACTTTGGCATAATCATTCCCCATGGGACCCATGAGAAGTGCTTTCTCCTTTCCCTCTCTCTTGGTCTCCCTGTCTCTCTTGGATGAACCCACACACACTCTAGCAGCAGAAAAAGAAAAACATTTTGATCTGCTGAAAGATTGTGTTACTAATGTCAGTCTGTTGCCATGAGTTTAGTGTTAAAGTTTTTTTACTAGAAACTGTGTAAATTAGGTTTACTTAAGTGACAGTCATCAAAAAGATATTCCTAAAAGTATTAAATTTTGATAATATAGAAAATATATGTATATTGTTATCTTCTAAATACGTATTATTAAAAGTTTTAAATAGTTGGTTATGATGACCAAATCTAGCAAGCAAGGCTACAGCTACATGCTAAACTACTACATGACAAATTAATTTAGTCAAATGCTATATGTACGTCAAGAAAATGAAATAATAAACTATAAGCTGAAATACATTTAATATTATAAAAGCATCAATGCAATACCGAAGGCATTCCATGAAACTTCTGCATGATAATACTTGAGAATGCCTGGTAAATATAATTAATTTAGGGGCTAAAAGATGCTTTAGTGATTATGTCGCTGAGTCCTACGTGGCTGAATGTGGTTCAAGTCCTGGACACAGTGGCTTGAAAATCACGCTGGGCGCATGTACCTGCCTGCCCAGAATCTCAGGAGGGGAATGGAGAAGGGATTATAGTGTGCCCATCTCCCCTGAGGGGGGTGATTTCTCACTTTCCCTCTCACTGTCTCTCTCCCTCTCCATTGAGTACACATGCCCTAAGACAAAAACCTCTAAGGTACATATGTATACATATATTAAATTTTATTTATATATATAATTTTATTTGTATTTACAATTTATATATATACATATATATACACGTATATATACACATATATATACGTGTGTGTGTGTGTGTGTGTGTGTATATATATATATATATATATATATATATATATATATATACAATTTAACTGTTTCTTCAAAGCTAGTTTTCCTCTGAACATATCTTTTTCTTTCAATGAAATTATCCTTTTCCTGTCCTTAGGGTTAAAACTTCAAACTATTCTTGAGTCTTCTTTGTGAAGTTATGTAAAGGTAAATTCGTTATGAAAGTAACTACCCTGCTCCTCACAAACGTTGCCTCCTCTCTCTCCTTAGCATCCTAGCAATCATCTAGTTAGGTGCATTTCTTTTTTAGTAGTACCTTTCATCCTCCAGCATAACCTTGTTCAGACTCTCCTCTCTGCTTCCTTGTATGGTTTCCAAGTTCTCTTATGTACTTTTGCTGCCTTCATTCTGTCTTTCTCCATTTGAAAAACATCCTATCCCTGTAAAATACCCTTTTGTACACAGTAATGACTGTTTAAATTTTTCGATAGCCCCTAATAGCCTGACAAATAAACCAGTATTCCTCAGTTTCACATTTAAGGTCTTCTACAACCTGGCTAATATCTTCATTATACTGCTCTGCTTTGCAGAAATGCTCTTCAATGCACTCTGCTTATTTAATGCTTTCAAACTGCCACTGAAGCCATGATGACTCTGAATACGTAACCTGTTTGCAGCACTGTATAGTGTTTTCTTCCACAGTGACCTCTGAGCAACCATAGGTGGTTCTTTCAAATTCTATTGTCAAATTACTTTTTCCTACCTGGCATTTTGCATTGTACTTAATATATCATTTCAATACCAGTACTTACTCTTGAAACACAAACAGTTTAGAGACTGTGTCTCTCAATTACAGCTGTCATATTGTTGATTATTTTGACCTCTATAAAACCCTGATATAGTGGGTGCCCTTTGACTCAAGGAAATATACTGAAGTTCAGAAATGTTTTTCATGGCACAGCGTCAAATGCATTTCATGGCACTGTGTCAAATGCATCTCTTTTCTGTTTTGTTCCCTGTCATTTCTAGTGCCAACTTGGAGAACTAAAACATTATTTTATAGATTTCTTCCTACAGAGCAGTGCCATAACCTTCTTTCTCTATGTTTTATACTGCATCTTCTTGCAGGCAAAATTAGCATAGATTCTGATGCTCATCAATAGTATCAGTACAGTCTAACTAAAATTATTCTTCCTCTAATGCATAGTGGTCTTTATAGCAACCGAGCTCTGCAACAGTCTTATAAATAGCAGTGATTGTGTTTTATTATAATTTCCTCAGTCTAGATTGATTATTTAATATCCAGAATCTGCAATGAAAGTGAATCATTTAAAAGTAAGTTGACTGTTCAATGCATGTTCACCATTTTCTTTAAATATAGCATGGTATAAATTTTTTTAGGAACTGTCAAATATACAATATTGCAGTGAAAAAATCACTTCTCTGTGCTGTTAAGATATTGTTTCTTCAAACTAGAACACTGGAAGCCTGATTTTTTTTTCTTATTTTACTTCATAAAACAGTGAGAACAAAAACAGGATAAAGCCCATAGCAACAAGATATTTCTTTTACCATCTGTTTGATTTATGTTGAATTTAAACTGCTTGTATTTTAGAAAGGAATCTGTTTTCTATCTTCAAAAGGATGCAATCCAACATCTCTCAGCTGCTAATTTTTAGCACTTAGAGGTTCCCTTGGGCTGCTGTCAACTACAACTTATTGCATAGGTACTTTTCACTAAACTCATTATAAAGTGATTAGCCTCCAGCAAGATAGTGCAATACTACAGCATGCTTGCATTATATGTAGCTTTGCAACTGAATTTTGTACTGTCAAATCTTATCAGCTAGCAAGTACAGAATGACTCCTGGGACTCAGCACATAGAATGTTAAGAGGGATCTTGTCAATTCTCTTTTACACCATACTTTTTAAAAGTATATGCATACGCATACATGGATGCACACACAGGCATATGTGTGCATGCATGACACATACACTAAATGTATGTCATTAGTTTAGAATAGATTTCATCCTTAGTTAGCATCAAATACACATTTTATTATAATTTCTGATTCACCTAAAATGAATGATTTTTCAGCTTATGCTTTAAATTCAAAAGCTAATTGAATAGCTCTACCTTAATTTTATGGCTGGTTATCATTAAGAAATGTAATAGTGGTTTTTTTTTTTTGCTAGCATATTTAAATTACAATGCATCGTGCCTTAAGTTACTGGTATTAATCAATTCCCTGGGGTCTAATAAACAGTCTCAGTTTCTCCAGTGAAACTAAAATTAGATCAGATACATAGAGATACAGACTATTAGAAGTAGAAAGTTTATTTGATTATTCACTTGTAAATCTCTCTAAGGAGGTATGTATTATCCCAGCCCCATATTTATCATTACATGGCATTACCACTACATTGTAATATTGAACAGTCTTTACTGAAAGCTACATCAACTACATTGTCCTCCTTCATTAGTCTCTACTTATTATAAGACTCTTTTATTGTCCAGTTTATATACCTGAACTGTTATATTAGTGTTAAACTCATGACACACGTGGAGAAGTTTTAAAATATAAAGAAGAAGCTTGCATAGTCCCTAGGGGCAAAAACACAGAACTTCATATTCTGAAATTGTTCAGATATGACAGCTTAAATATAAGTATAAAGGTTAACTCAAAACAGTTTGTCTACTTTGAGCTTGAAAGTCTAAATGAAGTTATTTCATTAGCTGCTGTTTTTTTTACTGTGAAGCTGAGTTAGTGTTTAGCCTTTTGATGGGATGGATATTAATAGTTTTTAAAATATATTATTTGCATAAGGGTTTCATTTTATAAATTATTCTTGGGCAACTTTTCACCCTTACTCAAAAATTTCCACTTGGCGGGGGACCAGCAGTTAGCGTAATGGCTATGTTGCTGGACTCCCACGTAGTCGACCGCAGTTCGAGTCCTGGACCCGGTGGCTTAAACTCACACCAAGCGCGTGTGTGTATGTGCCCAAGATCCCGAGAGGAGAATGGAGGAGAAGGGATTGCGGTGTGGCCATCCCCCCTGGGGGGGGATTTCTCACTTTCTGTCTCTCTGTCTCTCTCTGTCTGGCAAGTGCACACGCCCTATAGCAAAAACCTCTCCAAAAAAAGAAAAAAAAATTTCCACATGCTAGAATATTTTGAGACATTATCGTTCTACATTTACTATGTAGAGATAACAGAGTATGTGGATTAAACACACACATTTTAGTATCAGGCCTATACAGGCATTTGTTTTCTTATCTTTAATATGAGGATAATGGAACTAACTCAGAGAATTGTTGTAAGGCTTAGTGATATACATTTGTATTGGAACATATATGTGTGTAAAAATAAATATATATGTATATATCACATGTTTTTTCCTTGCACTTAGGGAACACAGTAAATGTTAGTTGCTATTTTGTATAAATATATTATGGCAAATTGTTATTTTCTGTTTATCTTTTCATTTATTATTTGCTAGAGAGCACATGCATTTGACAGAGAAAGACACACAGAGAAAAAATGGAGGGAAAGTGAGAAAGCAGCCCCTGTGGGGGATGGCCATGCCACAATCCTGTTACCTCCATTTCGCTTTTCTTCAAGGAGTTTGGATACACATGCACATGTGCCTGCAATGTTTTTCAAGCTGTTGAGTCTGAAACTTGAAACTTGAACCTTGTAGTTGGTCATGTGGGATTCAGCTACCTTGACCACCATGTCACTGGCTGACTAGGCAAACTGTCTTTTTTTTTTTTTTTGAAGGATAGGTAACCTGACAACATCCTCTGTTTATAAAATCATGAGAGCTCATCTTTTTAGTGATGTTTCATTAATAAATGGATTCATAGGCATATTATTTATAATTCAAAATGGAAAACTTTCAAAAGTATTAAAAGCAAGAAATTATTCATAGTTTTGTCCTGAACCAAGTTGTTATTGGAGGCAGAGATGTGTACAGTGGGTCAGATTTTTATTTATTTAAATCCTTAACTATCATACTATCATTCACATTTTTAATATAAGCACACTAATTTTAATAAAACAAGTTTAAATGCCTTTACGAGACACACTCTTCAATCACATCAATATACTTTTTCTTTTTTACTTTTTTTTGGGAGAAGTTTGTTGGTTTGTTTTTTTGCTATAGGGTGCGTGTGCTCACCAGAAAGACAGAGAGAGACAGAGAGACAGAAAGCAAGAAATCACCCCCCAGGGGGGATGGCCATGCCACAATCTCTTCTCCATTCTCCTCTCAGGATCTTGGACACACACGCATATGCGTCCGGCATGAGTTTAAGCCACTGGGGCTGAGACTCAAATCACAGTCGACTACATAGAAGTCCAGCGACATAGCCATTACACCAATTGTTGGTCCCAATGAATATATTTATTCTTAAGTTACAAGAGGGCTACCAACTGGCATGGTGATTAAGGCAGTTGGATCCCATGTGGCCCAACTGACTGGTTTGTCAAGGCACAGGGCCTGGGACTCAATCCCAGACCCTGTGGCTTGAGAAACGCACAGGGTATGTGTGTGCATGTCCAAATACTGAGAAGAGACTGGAGGGGAAGAGATTGTGACATGGCCAACCTCTCTGGGGGATGATTTCTCACCTTCTTTCCCTTCTTTGTCTGTCTCTAGAGAGTACACATACTCTATGGCAAAACATCTAAAGAATAAATTAAATCAAATTACGAGAAATTGAGAGATGCAGGTCAAAAGATACAAACTTTAAATTACATAGGATAAATAACTCTAGAGATTGATATACAAAAGGAGAGCTGGAGTCAGTAATACTGTACTATATAATGAAAATTTGCTGAGAGAGTAGATTTTATGTGCTCTTACCACATACATACATGAATAGTAACTATGTGAGGTCATTTATATGTTAATTTGTTTGCAGTAGTCATCTCACTATGTGTATGTGTATCAAAGTATTATGTTACACACATTAAATATATACATTAAAACAAATAAATATCAGGAAGACTTACATTTTACTCTGTGTATTTCTATATTGTTTCAATGTTTATGGCATTTCCATTACTTTTCAGTTAAAAAACATCTACAATGATTTTTTCACTACCTAGGTAATGAAATGTAAACTCTTTAATTTCAAGTACGAATTTCTTCATCATGTGGCTTTACCTGCCTCATTTCTCTCTCCTACCTATACAGGCATATCTCCTTTTATTGTGCTTCACTTTATTGCACTCATAGATTGTCAGAGGCCTGCTCCAGCCAGGATCGGTTGAAGCTCGTATACAGGAAGGCGATGCGGGCAGAAATTCAGGTTGAAATCTCAATGCTCTATAGCATGTTCTCAGCCGACTACAGTCAGAGCCAGCTCAAGACTGCAGCCTTGATGGCTAGGAGACATACGTATTTATTATTGAAGGAGTTTTATAAGAGTAGGATGGGTGAGGGGAAGTAAGTAAAAGATTTACTCTAAGAAACAGCATATACAAAGTATGGAAACAATCCTCCTAAAACATGATGCACTGTTCTGTTTGATCAGGTGAAGCCAAACACAGTCCTTAGAATGAAGGAGCCCATTTGTCTGGTGCATTTTCTTCTTAGATCTTGATTATCAGGAAGGGTCTTTTGAAGAGGGGGCTTGAGGAAGCTTGATAACTTCAGTCCCGGGCCAGAGCGGCAGCATTGCCAGTTACAAAGGCCTAGATACAAATCTTGTCTTGTTAAGTAAAGACACAGTTAATATATACTAAAGTGAAATATCTATATTGCTTTTGGGGTAATTTACAGCTAAAGGGGTGAGCCTATTGCCCATATGGAGAAGGAATGTGGTCTTGTAAGCAGCTTAATGACTGACCTAAAGGTTACTGTGTACTTGGGACCCTCTACGTGCTATTCTATACAATGGCTGTGACTTGGGGAATGGTAAACTTCCCTTGTCCTGAGATCAAAGGTGGCTCATGGTCTTTGTTTGGGGTATCAGTGCCTCATGGATGAGTCCCTAAGCCTCCCCCAGCTACTGAGGTCGTTTCACCAGTTTAGTAGCTTTCCATTAACTCAAACTTTTCTAATGTTACCTATGTAATCACCAGTAGGAGAGGTGAATGCAGCATTCTTTATTGACATTTTCTAGGCAGGTGGAGTGAGTCTCAAACTTCCTGATCCTCACTGTGTCTTAGGAAACCACATTCCTTCAGGATCACTAATTGGCATTATTGTAAAGTTGCAATAAGGCTGGGGGTGTTATTTTGCCCTTATGGGGTACCGTCGGTAAAACTCATGGCAGAGAAATTAAGTGCAGGCCAGTACAGCAACACTGGAGAATTGGAACTCGTAAACTGCTGACCTTGCTAACAGTTTTCCTCAGCCCAGTCCTTGTTTTTAGGCATGAGGGGCAGCTCCTTTATCAGCCTGTGTTGGCTGCATGGTCCCGACAATAGGTACTGTGTTTTTTACAAATTGATTTGTTGCAACTGTTTTGAGCTAGTCTGCTAATGCCCTTTCTCAGATAATATCTGCTCGTTTCATTTCGCTGTGTCACATTTTGGTGATTCTCAAAATATTTCAATCTTTCTCATTATTGGTAGATATGTTATAATGATCAGTGATATTTATGTACTGTTGTAATTTTTCTGGGGCATCGTACACTGAACCCATATAAGGTGGGGAAGGACATTTGGAGGAGGGACAGAGCATTGATGGGAGGGGGAGGTAGTGGTGTTATCTGTTGAAGATATTTTGATCAACTAGATTGGGGAAAAAATGTTCACATATTGAAATGTTCACTTTGTAAGTTAAATAATGTGATTAAATGTATAGAAAAATTTTAAAAAGACAGTGAATGTAATCAATTGATGTTGTGTGTGTGTTCTGATAGTTTCACCAACCAGCTGTTCCCATGTTTCTCACTACCTCAAGCCTCTCTATTCCCTGAGACACAGCAATATTGCAATTACACTAGGTAATTACCCTACACTACTCTCCAAGTGTTCAAGTGAATTGAAGATGTGCACATTTCTCACATTTAATAAAAAGCTAGAAATGATTAAACTTAGTGAGAAAGGCATGTCAGAAGTTGAGAAAGGGCAAAAGATACACTTCTTGCACTAAATAGTGATCCACGCTGTGAATAGAAAGGAAAATTTTCTGAAAGGAATTTAAAGTATTCCTCCAGTCAATACATGAATGATGAAAAGAGAAACAGGCATATAGATGATACAAATAGTTATAGTGGTCTGGAGAGATCAACCCAGCCACAAAATTTTCTAAAGTAAAAACTTAATCCAGAGTCAAGCCTTAAATCTCTTCAATTCTGTGAAGATTTAGACAGGTGATGACAATGAAGAAAAGTTTGAAGCTAGCAGAGGTTGGTCATGAAATTTAAGGAAAGAAGCTATCTTCATAACATAAAAATGCAAGGTGAAACAGGAAGTGTTGATGTAGGAGCTGCAGCAAGTTGTCAAGAAGCTCTAGTTGAGATCATTGATGAATGCAGCTACAGTAAATATATTTTCTTTGTAGACAAAACAGCCTTCCATTGGGAAGAGATTCCATTTAGGACTTTATAGCTTGAGAGAAGTCAATGTCTGGCTTCAGAGCTTCAAAGAACAAGCTGATTCTTTAGTTTTGGGGCTGATGCAATGTGTGACATTAACTTGAATCCAATGTTAATTTACCATTCTGAAAATTCTAGGTCCTTTCATAATTATGCTAGATCTTCTCTGCCTGAACTCTATAAATTGAACAACAAAGCCTGGATGAAAACACATGTGTTCAGAGCATGGTTTACTAAATATTTTAAGCCCCCATGTGGAGAAGTACCTCTCAGAAAAAAAGATTTCTTCCAAAATATTACTGCTCATTGACAATGCAGCTTGTCACCTAAGACCTCTGATGGAGATGTGCAAGCAGATTACTGTTGTTTTTATGCTGGTGAGCACAGCTTCTACTTTACAGTGCTATTGTTTGGATGTCACACAGAACGTTATGTGTTGGAATTTAGTCATATTGTAAAGGTGTTAAGTGAAAACTACCTTCTCAGTGTTCCCCGGTGAAGACTTTGCATATGAGAAGGTCTGATGAACTTCATGCTGTGTTTATAAAAGGGGAAAGGAGGGGACAGCAGGTGGTTTGGTGGCTAAAGCACTGAATTCCCACATGGTTCACTTTGAGATTCAAACCACAAACCATTCAGACCCAGCCTCTTGAAGATCACAATGGGTGTGAGTGCATGTGTGCCTAAAATCCTGAGAGGGGAATAGAGGAGAAGGGATTGTGCCATACCATATCTCCACCAAGGGATGATTTCTCACTTTCCTCCTCTCTGTCTCTCTCCAGCTAGCAGCACACATACCCTATAGCAAAAAACAAACCAAAAAATAATAATAATAATAAAATAAAAGAAGAAGAAGAAAGGGACCAGAAGAGGCAGAAATTTATGGACAGCCCTTCTGTTCAATTTCTTGCCCTTCACCATTTTGTAATAAATTTTGCCCTTCTACCTGGCTGGAACTGTGAGTGAAATAAACTGCTATTCTAAAATCACCTGTCTCCGATGTTTCTGTAAGAAATGCAATAATGAACTAAGACATGCAGCTTTGGATCAAGGAGTAATTTTGACTTATAAATATTATTATTTAAGACATGAGGCCAAGTGGTGACACAGTGGTAACACAACTGGAACCAAGAAAAGACTAGGTTCATATCCCAGGACCACCCTGAGTATGTCATGATTTGAACAGGCTGTGACTGTGGGTGGATCATGGCATGAAGACCGTGTTGTGGATGCCTGCTTTTTCTCTCTGAAGAAAGAAAGAAAGAAATGTTTTTAATTTCTACACACACACACACACACACACACACACACACTCACACACACATATGGTAAGGCTAACACTGTCAAAATGATTCCTTGATGTATCTGGACAATGTAAACAAGTTTCTGAAAATAAACCACCATTCTAGTTGCTATTAAGAACATTCTTGATGCACAGGAAATCAAAATACCAACATTTACATGAATTTGGAAGAAATTAATTTCAGTCCTCACGGTTGACATGGAGTGCTTCAAGATGTTAGAGGAGAAAGTAATGACAGATGTGGTAGAAATAGCAAGAGAACTAGAATTAGAAGGGAATCCTGAAGACATAACCGACTTGCTACTATCTCATAATAAAACTTTAAGGATGAAGAGTTGCTTTGTATGGATGAACAAAGACAGTGGTTTCTTGATGTTGAAACTACTCCTGATAAAAATGCTTCAAACATTGTTGAAATGTCACTAAGGATTTACACTATTATATAAGCTTAGTTTGTAAAGCAGTGGTAGGGTTTGAGAGAATTGACTACAATTTTAAAGGAAGTTCTATTGTGGGTAAAACCCTATCAAACAGCATCACATTTTGGGGTCTGCAGGTGACATGGTGGTTAAGGTGCTGGACTCTCACAGGGCCAACCATGGTTCAAGTGCCAAACCTGGCAGTGTGCTCTTTTCTCTCTCTCTCTCACATCAAAATGAATAATAATAATAATAAATACAATCAAATGAATATTTCTTTAACAATAAATTTTAAAAATCACATGCTAAAGGGAAGCCATTAATAGAAGAATCAATTGATGTGTGTAAAACTTCACTGTCTCTTATTTTAAGAAATTGTGAGAACCAGCAGATAGCATAATGGTTATGTCATTGGACTCCCATGCAGTTGAGCATGATTTAAGTACTGGACTTGGTGGCTTAAATCTCACACCAGGCACATGTGCATGCATGCCCAAAATCCAGAGAGGAGACTGGAAGAGAAGGGATTACAGCATGCCCATCCCCTCTGGGGGGTGATTTCTCACTTTCTGTCTCTCTGGCAAGCACATACATCCTATAGCAAATGTCTCTCTCAAAAATAAATAAATAAATAAATAAATAAATAAAAAGAGATTTCTGAAGCTACCCCAACCTTCAGCAACCACCAACCTGATCTGTCAACAGCCATCAACACAGAGAAGATCTTCTGTCAACAAAAAGATTATGGCTCACTGAAGGATAATATGGTCATTAGATTTTTTTTTTAGTAATAAAGTATTTTTAAATGGGGTACACAGATTTTCTTTTCTTTTTAGACTTAATGCTATTTCATGATTTCATGCTTAACAAGTTAAATAAAAGTATGCTGTATGCAAGGGGAAACCAAAAAATGTGTGTGACTCTCTTTATTGCAGTATTTGCATTATGGTGGTGATCTGAAATGGATTCCACAATACTTCTGATAGGTATTCTTATTTACATACTGATTATGGTCATCTTTACCTTCATGTTTTCAATTCTACTTAACAAATCTTCACAACTTCACATAATGTAAAGTTTTGTTTTGTCTTTTGTTTTTTGATCTAAAGTACCTTCACTGATATCCATGTTTTTTTTTAAATTTCCAATAAATATAATCTTTATCTTTTTTTCATTTTCTGTGTTCTTTTTTCCAATAAAAATGAGTATACATAACAAAACTTTCAGTTGCATTAGCATTAGAAATGTTTTTTTCTCTCAACTTGGTATTGATATCTCAACCTACATCATCCTTGCACTGATCCATATCTCCACCTCCTTTCTGAGCACAGCCCCAAGTCTACTGGCCATATGTCCCTAATCCACTCAGGCATGCTGCTAAATGTGGAGTTCCTAGATACAAATGTTTTCAGGTTTTAGATTTTTGGACTGTCAGCAAATGGAAATTAGTTATTGATTTTTACAGATTGGTGAGAGGCTTCTCCTTTCGTACCACCTCTTTGTTAAGTGCCCTTCAGTACATCATATTCTTTATTCCAGCTCTTTCAGCCTTGAAATTTCAGCTCTACAGGTACAATCTCTAGAGACTAGGCTGCTGTGTAATTCTTCCTCTGTGTTTCCTTAGAACCCTATGTCACAAAAAGTATGTGTCACACTCTACTACAATTGTCTATTTACATACCATTTGATTTTGAATTCTATTCAGTCAGGTTCTTGAAGGCAGAGATTAGTGTTTGTGTAACCAGCGGTACATGTTTGCTTTATATACATACCTGCATGTATAAATATATGCATCCATACCTCATTCCAGTAGAGTCTTTACATTTCAATTATGTTTCTGTACATTATACACTATTTGATGGCAAAATGTATAGCTTTGCATCATTTGAGCACATAACACACTTCCACATATTAAAAAAATAAGTTCTATTGACGGGCCAGCAACTGGCATAGTGTTTGAAGTGCTGGACTCCCATATAGTTGACCACAGTTTGAGTCTCAGACCTGGCAGCTTGAAATTCACACTGGACACATGTGCATGTATGCCCAAAATCTTGAGAGGAGAATAGAGGAGAAGGGATTGTGGCGTGGCCATCCTTCTTGAGAACGATTGCTCACTTTCTCTCTCTGTCTCTCTCTGTATCTCCAGCGAGTGTACACACCCATAGCCAAGATCTCTTTTTAAAAATTTCATTGAAATAAATATACATATAGTATTTTCTTCCATCATATTTAGTCCTGATCCTTATGTTGCATCCATAACTGATAAATTCTCTAAAATTTACCATTTTGCTCTGAAAATATACCTTAATATTCACAATTAATGAATATTTAGCTAGTCCTTATATCAAATTCTTACAAGAATTTTACTGTGTTAGTAATTATCCCTAGGCTATCACTCAAGAAATAATAATAGAGGTACCCTCGAGAAGGTTCAATATTGTCCTATAGAGAAAATACACGAGTATTCAATATTGTGAGTTGATTTTTCAGAAGTGAAGACTTGTTTCCCACGGATTTTCCACATTTTCCCTGTCCTGTTTCTTATGTAACAAAAGATACCTGCATTTATTCAATTTTTATTGAGCACCTGCTATGTTCAGGCAGCATAGGCCCTGGCAATACAACATTGAACATTGAAGAACATTTATGAAGTATAGATTAGCATTATTGACACAATCTTTGGCTTTAAGTAGCACAGCAGCAGTAGGAGAAACATTAATGGCTAAAACATGTTGATTATTTGCTAAGCAAGGCACCAATTGTAAGAGTCTACAGATAAAGTCAAAGCTGCTTTTGCTGAGACAAGGGTGGAACTGTATAGCCCCTACCATCCTCCTGAACCCACATGAAATATCAAGTATCATCTTTGACTTTTTTAGACTCCTGACAATTAAAGAGTAAATACTAGAGACAGTCTTTGACTTGACTAATATGCACTGTATTCATATTGGGGAAAAAAAAAACATGTTGTACACTACAAAGATGTACTTGATTAAATGTTTTTTTTAAATGGATTATAATCCTGCTTTCTTGAGTAACTGAATTTTGAACTTTGAATGCATAGTTTCCTTGGACTATTAGAAATTTCAGTACCAAGAGATGGGGACAAGTCATGAATACTCCAATTATATAGGACAAACCAAAGATAACTCAAACCAATAGCCAGGATTAACTTTCTATTTCAACATCAAGTAACATATCTCTCAAAACAAGGCAAGGTTTGCAAGTATTTTGTTATGATTCCATATAAAAGGAGAAATCCCAGTCCACTGGAAAGTGGGTAGCAAAATTACACTTGAAGATAAAATAAGCTCTCCACACCCTAACACTTAATGCCTTAGAAACTACATGTAGGACATTGAAAGAGAGAAACAATGTGCAAATAAGTTCACTAGTCATGCTTTGAGCATGTTAAAAACCAGAAACATCTGGTTGATATTTTTAAATATGCAAAACATTGAACTTTTTCTACTTAAATATATGTTTTGTTATTCATTAGCCTCCAGGTTCCCTGAATTCCTATGAAGAATTTTCAATATTTTGTGAACAATTTTCAAATTATAAAACTTTCAGTTACATGAGGTTAAAAATAACTACATCAGGAAGATTGAGACGGTAACAACAGACCCTACGTTGGAATTAGATTCAAAATGGGACTGGATCAAACACAATGGGTAGTAACATTTTAGTAGAGAAGGATGTCATTATTTAAAAATAAAAATGTGAATAAAAATATACTTCAAACATGAGCTTCCTGTTGGGCTACAGTGAACAGTGATTTCATTAGCTGAACAGTTGAACTTTAAGTAGATGAAAATGCAAAAATCTACAGCTTGGTTACTTGCTGACTGAGAAATACCACTATTTGAATACAATTCAATTGACATACATATGGAATTTTTTTAAAATAATGATAAGGCTGGTAATTCCCAGGGGACCCATTTTATCTGTGTAAGAAAGTTGCTGTTCTGGGATTAAGTAAAGCAAAAGTGTCAGGAGTCTGGAGAGAAAGAGAATAAAAATGTACTTTGAGTGTTCTTGCAGGACAGAGAGAAGAAAAAAACTGTACCAAATCTGTACCAAAGGATCAAATGGTCCTGCTATTTTTATTTTCTTACCAGACAAAATTTCTGTGGAAGGCTTGGGGAAATAATGATATATTCTATATTTAGGTACTTTGTTGAACCAAATGGACTCTATAGTCAAGGGAGGAGATCCCAAGTTCTTCTCCTAAAAGATCTTTGTTGTAAGATCAATATTTGGCTGTGTTTTTAAGGCAAGAGACTAAAAGGCTAAAATAGTTTTTGACAATCCAGTCCCTGAAAATGGAAGAATGAGAAACAACTGAGCAACATTTATTTCTCTATTTTGAAAGAGTAACGCTAGGTTACCAAGTATGCAGAAAAGGTGACTGTCCTGGGGCATATGCTTTTAGAGGCACCTGATTCCTCTCTTTTGTAAAAGAATCCCACAACTTCTTTGGCAGTAATTATTTTAGGTTTATTTTTCTAAGAGGCGTTATTTTTTAGATCCTAAAATGGAAAGCTTTCTATAGATTATTTAGAAATATTAAATATTTTAAGAGATGAGTAATCACTTACAACCATAGGTAACATTATTTTCCTTTAAGGTTACCACTTCACGTCTGGAGATGTCCCTGAGAACACCAAGCATGTGCAGACCTACGGTCTGGAGCTAGCTGAGGCTGGGGGGTGGCTCATAACCTTGGGACCTTGTTGGGGGGGGGATCCTATCTCTCTCTCTCTCTCTCTCAGTCACGAAATAAATAAACTTAAAAAATAAAATATACATCAATATACCAGTCAAATATTGTAAAAGAACATGGCCATACTAAAATCTTTAATGTTTTGATTTTAATAATATTTAGAGGATGTTTTATTTTTTTAAGGGAGATTTTTGCTATAGGGCACATGTGTGCACTGGAGACACAGAGACAGAGAGAGAAACTGAGATGGCCATGGGCGGGGGGGGGGGGGGGTGGCCATGCCACAATCCCTTCTCTTCCATTCTCCTCTTGGGATTTTGGGCATGCGTGTATACATGCCCAGCATGAGTTTCAAGCTGCCAGATCCAGGACTCAAACCATGACTGGTCATGTGGGAGTCCAGCACCACTAACACTATGCCACCTGCTGGCCCTGAGGATGTTTTATTAACTTATTATATAAACAAAATCTGGAGAAATGTTTACCTCCTTGGATCAATTTCCACTTAGACGATTTCCCCATTAACTTCTTAGTTTTGTTTCGTATTTTGCTATACTAGAGATTAAATCATAGCTGAAGCGTACATTGAAGAAAATTCCAGGGAATGACTTGCTCAGACTCCTACTACCATTTAAGTACTTTCTTAGAAATGTGAAGAAAACTGTGCTCCTCTGATCCTGTATGATTCTGGATCCATTTGACTCACAAAAGATATTTTTGTATAATTCAGAATGCTATCTGTTTAAATATATGAAAATACTAAGTGTTGTGGTATATGTAATATATGTAAACTTTTCCTCTTTTCTTTTTTTTGTTTGCTTTTACAAATGTGTTTGTTTACATATGCTAACTTAACAACTAAGTTAAAAATGACAATTTAGTTTAATGCAAAAGTGTCTATTTAACATGACTATTTGGCAGATGAATATTATGGAAGAGGTTTTATAAAAATGCACAGCTTTCTTTGGACTCCAAATGGTTCATATGTATTTAGGGAAAATTAATCTAAACCATGTTTAGATGATTGGCTCCAAACTAGCCATCAAGTCCCAGAATGGGAATTTGGAAGTCATTGTTGACTATTTCTTATACAGAAGAGAAAGATACATATCGTGTGCTGTTAAGCCACAAAACATCCGTACCTGGAATACTAAATGCAATTGCAATCAATGGACCCCAGGAAAGACACAGAATGCAGTAAGGAAACCTTAAGTATTCACAGCATAGAAGATTACCCATACAAGAACAGCTTTAAACTAAGACTTTTCTGTGAAGGGTTATTCTCTAGAATTTTGTTTTATAGAACATTGAGCTATGTTCTAAGTATAAAGCAAGCATTTTTAAAACCATTAAAAAGATGAAACTATTTTCCACAGAGGTTACGTCATTTAATAAAAAAAGCACGGATAGTGGAGTAAGACAGATGTGAATGAGAGCCCTTGCTTTTTTACCTGCTATACTACTCTGAGCAAGTGACTTTGTCGTTGAATCTCCATTTCTCCACCTATAAAATGTAAATGAGTATAACAAGCTGTTTATAATTAAATGAGATAGTATCATTTCAGTCACATACATTAAAAGGGAATTCACTAAGAGATCCTGTACCATTTTACACATTAAAAAAAATCGTAATTACTACTCCAAAATAGGATATATATTAAAAGTTGAAGTACTTTAAGAACATATCTTTTAGTACAATATATCCAAAATAGAACTTAAAACAGAGTTAACGATATTAAGCAAGACATCTCAAGGCTTTTAAAGAAAGTATTTAAGAACATATTGTAAATTGTGGCCAAGCAATCAAGGAAAAGCACATTTTTTCTCTATACCTGGCTTCAAATAAATAAATAATCCTTTTTTATAAGGCAGTGAATAAGAGTTTCAAAACTGTCAGAAATTTTGTTCAAAAAAATAGGGAACCAGCAGTTAGCGTAATGGCTATGTCGCTGGACTCCCACGTAGTCGACCGCAGTTCGCGTCTCGGACCCGGTGGCTTACAACTCACGCCGGGCGCGTGTACGTGCGTGCCCAAGATCCCGAGAGGAGAATGGAGGAGAAGGGATTGCGGCGTGACCATCCCCCCTGGGGGGTGATTTCTCGCTTTCTGTCTCTCTGTCTCTCTCTGTCTGTCTGGCGAGCGCACGCGCCCTATAGCAAAAAACCTCTCCAAAAAAAAAAAGAAAAAAAAAAAAAAAAAAAAAAAGATTTCCAGGGACCAGCAGTTAGCGTAATGGCTATGTTGCTTGACTCCCACATAGTCGACCGCGGTTCACATCCCAGACCGGGTGGCTTAAAACTCATGCCGGGCGCGTGTGCGTGCGTGCCCAAGATCCCGAGAGGAGAATGGAGGAGAAGGGATTGTGGCGTGGCCATCCCCCCTAGGGGGTGATTTGTCACTTTCTGTCTCTCTGTCTCTCTCTGTCTGGCGAGCGCACGCATCCTATAGCAAAACCCTCTCAAATAAAATAAAATAAAATAAAATAAAATAAAATAAAATAAAATAAAAAATTAAAAAATTAAAAAAACAAGATTTCCACAGTCCATTTAATTAACTATTTTTTAAAGATTTTTGTCATAGGGTGTGTGCACTTGCTGGAGAGAAACAGAGAGAGAAAGTGAGAAACCACCCACCAAGAGCAATGACCACACAGCAATCTCTTCTCCTCTCTTTCCTCTTGGGATTTTGGGCATGTATGCACATGTGCCCAACATGTTTTTCAAGCCACCAGGTCCAAGACTCAAACCATGGAGTCTGTCATGTGAGATCCCAACCATCATGCCACCTGCTTGTCTCTCTTTTATTGTCTACTTAAGATAATATTAAGTAACAATCACATACTACACTCCCTGGCTTCTCAGCACTCAAATGATGAAACTTCTCTCCAATTTGTTTAACCATTTTAAATATCCAAGCAGAAAAAAATCACAATAGCTCCCAGTCTTAGGATGAATAGCCTAAATATGGGCAGTCATCATGCTCATGGACCACTCCCCACTTCTCTCTTTGACAAAACCAACCTCCCTCTAATGACTAAATTGACTATCATTCGATATTTATTTATAACTTTTCCTCAGGGCATTGAGATAAGGATTTCTTAAAATTAGTGAAGTGTCTACAAATCAGCACCCATATAAATTTCTCATGGTGGGACCAGCAATTAGCATAATGGCTATGTTGCTGGACTCCCACATAGTCGACCGCAGTTCAATTCCCATACCCGGTGGCTTAAGCTCACGCCAGGTGCTTGTGCGTGCGTGCCCAAGATCCTGAGAGGAGAATGGAGGAGAAGGGATTGCGGCATGGCCATCCCTCCTGGGGAGTGATTTCTCGCTTTCTGTCTCTCTGTCTTTCTCTGTCTTTCTGGCGAGCACACTCGCCCTAGTAGCAAAAACCTCTCAAAAAAAAAATTCTCATGCTATAGCATAAAGACGAGAGAACACACCATCCTCTCTTACAGTTCTTATTTATAACATAAATGATCTCTTTGGGATAGAAAAGCCTAATTGACTTAATCCTTATTATGCCATGATATCTTAATAATTTTTCCAAATTATTTTATTCCTAGATAAAAAATTTACTGTCCTGTGGCAAATAGTCAAGAAGAGCTTTTAATTTCATATGATGGTCCAAGGGTTAGTCATACCTCTCTTTGGGTTTCTCTGTTTCACTAGATTGTAGATTATATAAAGCATGATCATGACACAGTTTGATATTTGTTCTTCTTTGATAACTAATAAGTTAGTTTTCACTCTTACAGCAAAATTAAAGCCTGACTGTTTCATCCAAGAGCAATTACAGTGGAGAAAAA